>CM034150.1:800336448-800936448 GCA_019776745.2 Taxus chinensis
AACGAGGTATGTAAAATTTCATGGTTATTGTTATGTATGTAATGGTTTTGGTCATAGAGCAAGGTTTTGTAGGAAGTTTTTTAGTTGTGTGTACCCTTAAAACAATAGAAAAGATCACAAAAGTCACCAGTCAAGAGAGATGAAAGAGGCTATTTGTCGTAAATGTCATCTCAAAGGTCATATTACAAAGTTTTTCTCTCATGAATCATCAAGGAAAGTGAAGAAGGTTGAAGCTCCCAAAACTAAGGAAGTGTGGATGCCTAAATCAGTCAAAGAAGAGTCAAATGCAATCAAGATGAATGAGCAAAAGATGGTTAAGGATGACAAAATCCTATTCATGTAATAGAGACCAAGAAGTCTAAACCAAAGGTAGAAGAAAACCAAATGTGTTTAACTGCATTTCATTCTCTAGTTCATGAGAAGTTGAAGAAGCTAGGAGTCTAGGATACTTCAAGAGTGATAAGGTATGGGATATGACCTATCCATTTATTTTTGAGTTCTTGTTACTTGTAGGTGTCTGAGTTTGTCATGTTGTCATCTTAGAAAGGTTTGATCTTGAAATAGGTCTGAATCATAGTTTGTGTCATCATGAAGGATCTATTTGTGGTTTGTCTATGTCTTGAATTCATGTATATCATAGATTTGTGAGCTCCAAAATGTTGTCATGAGTAAATAAGCTTGTGAGTGAGTTGTTAGTCCTATGAGAGTCCATTGTCTGAGTCCAAGTCATCATCGTAGGTCTATATAATGAGTTTTGTGTTCTTGACAATATATGTGCGTCTTTGGTGTGAGATGTTGTGGTAAGCTCTGTTAAGATGGTTTTGGTCAGCTTACTTGGAGTTGTGTCTTAGTTTGAGGTCTTCAAATGTATTGTGTCTTTGAACAAAGAATAGTCAAAAGGGTGGAAAGTGTTCAAGTATTTGACCTCTGAGTCATAGAGTCTATGTATGATTGTGACATCTTTAAAAGGATGTTTCATCTTGACTTGTGAAGTTCTTAGTCTAATATCATTGTATTTTTGGTCTTAAGTTAATATGTCCTTGTGTATTTCATCAAGTCAAAAGCCATGTGTTCTAACTTGAAAGTGTCAAGCAGTTGTTTATGAAATGATGTAACAAAGGAATGGTCCTCTCGTGAATCATGAAGTCATGTTAGTTCAATATGCTTGCATGATAAGAGTGATTAGTAAAAATGAAAGGTACAGGTCAGTATGTGCATTTTTGAGCATCAAAAGGACACGGTTTGTGAGTTCTAAGTAAGTATGAAGTCTGTAAGGTTATAACTGAAGAATTCTACCTTAAGGAAGGATTGCAAAGGTCATAAAACACTCCCAAGGGGAGTCAAGCCCTATGTGACCAAGTGAAGACCTTGAAGGATCTATATAAGTGTTTTGAAGGTTGATGAGGGTATCAAAGTATGGTGCAAGATACTATAAAGTGTCATAATCTCATCAAGTGCATGAAGGGTAATATGAGATAGTTAATGGTCTTAGGTGTCAAAAGAAGGTCAGTAAAGTGTTCTTTAGGAAAAAGGAGCTATTCTTGAGCCTGAACCAGGTATAAATAGTAAGTGAATGTCAAGAACAAGGAATTTTCAGTGCTTGAAGACATGACAAGGTTTCTAGAAGGAGTTAGAGGTCTGGATAGTCCATTCATGAATGAGAAGGTGTGTTGCATCTTGGTAGTAACTTACAAGCTAGTATAGAGGTAAGTTTCTCAAGTAGGTTCATAAGTTCATCAGGTGTATAATTATCCTCATTCAGGGTTGAGACACATCAGATTATCTACACATTATGGAGTTCTTCATGATTGAGTTTATTAGTAAGAATGCTTCTGTGTCATGTTAAAGGATATCATGTTAGCTTGAGTTGTTCCAAGAAGAGGGTCTTAATGATTACACAGTCCTATGGAAGCATGGAGAAGACAAATAAGAGGTGATAAAGAAACAAGAATGACAAGGAAGGCCATCTAGGGCTTAAGCATAAATTTGAACATAGTAAGAATGTTTATAGGATGAAAACACCTTTAATGAGGATTGGAAGAGTCAAAGTTGTGAAATATGACTACACAGACTTTGAAGAAGGGTTTCTCGGTTTAAACCAATTCATTGCAAGATAATAAGGAATAAGTGAAGGATTATAGGATTGGGAAAACACTTATCATGTTTGGAGTTACCTTTCAAATATCAAAAATGTGTTTGTAACTTGAGGATGAATGAGTAAGGAGTGATTGTGCACTGAAATAGGGTTTTCTAGTGTTAAGTATTCTCTCAAATCTTGTAAGTATTATTGATATGAAAATTTTCTTGATGAAATTTCTAAAGAATAAAGTTAAACTAGACTATTATAAAAGTTTTGAAGACCATTTAGAAGTCTGGAAACCTTTTTGAAGCAAGTTGGAGCAAAAGGTCGCTTCTCAAGCTATGAGGAAACCCCAACCTAGGGTTTGAAGGAAAATAACCATAAAGTGAGTTCTTATGAATAATTTTTTTTTAAATTTTCACCATATGACCTTGGTATGTGTAGGAAGGATACTTCAAAGTTTCATGGTGGGGTTTGAAGGAAAATAGGCATAAAGTGAGTTATTGTGAATAATTTTTTTTGAAATTTGCACTATATGACCTTGGTATGAGTAGGAAGGATACTTAAAAGTTTCATGATGAAATGACACTGTACAACCTTATTTCTCTATGATAGTCTTGAAAATTGTGTATAAGAGACCTAAAATGAAGTAAGATAGTTCAAATATGGGAAAATTTCCTTAAAGAGTAGATTACAAGGGGAATATGAAAGCTATAAGATGAAAATGGGTATCTAAAAATACCTCTGGTTGATCAAAAGGACCAGTATATTAAAATTTATGGGTAAAATTCACTTGGAGTAGGGCTAGGGGTTGAGTATGATGACAATGAGAGGTGAAAGAAGGTGAGAAGTCATGAATTCACATTTTTGAGCATTAAAGGAGATCAGATATATTGAATTAAACTTATTAAAACCTAATACAAGTTTTGAGAGGTATTTTGAAAGGAATAACTTATAAGTTGCATGTTAAACATGGTAAACAAGTCCTAAACTAGGACTGTGACAACCTTAGATAGAAACAGAGTTGCATGATTCTTGGTTTAAAGCAAACCGTGACAACTTAGAAAATGCAATGTGAGAAAAGACACTACAATGATGTATAATATCAATGAATTATAGGGTTGTGAATACCTTCCAAGGCAGGGGGAGAAAAGGGCATAAGCTATAAGAGATATAGTGTGATGAAACAAGGGCAAAGTACTCTATGGTTTTAGAAGAAGCATGATGGTCTATGTCATGTGTTGAAGGTAACTAAACTTTTAAGGTCCGTATAAAGGTCTATTCCTACTAATTTGACTAGTCTTGAGTTCCAAGTGTGAAGGAAGATGTTAAAAATTTACAAGGACCAATGTATGTAGTAGTTCGAGACCTTATGAAGTGTATCAAACAAGTCTAGGCATAATGAAGTTTGAATAAAGAAGTCATTTATGTGCACAAGACAGAGTAAAGAGTTGATAATGAAGTTGTCATAGCTTAGAGGAATATATAATGGTTGAAGTTGCTCCAAGTCTCAAAAATGCCCTGAGCTTGTCTTATGACTGTAAGTATTGTTGCTACTTGTTTCAATAAGCTGGAAATAACCTATAGAGCTGTGGAAGATAAGATGGAATACATCTTAGGAGATTTTCGAAGAAGATAAGCAAGGTAAAATACATGATATCTTATTGTGCTTTGTGTTGGCCATTGTGTGTTAGTGTTTTCATTGATGTCAAGGTCCATTGATGGAAAATGGTGTCATGGGGTCATTTGAATCTCTGTGAGGTGTTAGTCAAGTGTCAAACATGAAGGTTGATTGGTAGTGTCAAGTTTGGTGGAGTCCTTATGTTGTTCTGGAGCATGGTTTGGCTTGCATAGTCATGGTTTGAGTCCTCCCAAGTGAGTTGAAGGTTTTCATGAGGCCACACATGGTCACGAGGTGTATATGAGTTTGTATGTGGTCAACATGGTCAGTTCATGAGGTATCATGGTTGAGTTAGGTCATTCTAGGCCTATTCATAGTCCTGGAGCAATGTAAAATGAGATGGAGGTATGTGTTTTGGAGCTGATCAGTCTTATCTAAACATGGGATATAGTTTGGTGACATGATATAACAACTGTATGATGAGTTTTAGGTCATTATTCAGTGATACAATGCTTTTATGAGGTCCTTGAGAAGCAAGAAGGTGAGAACAAACAAATTAACATAGATGTAAGTCTTAATGGTTAGAGAGTTTGAGAGTTATTTGAGATAGATGGTGAGTATGGAAAGTTAGAGAATGTTGTTCATGATGCTTCATGACAAGTTTTAGGTCATTCTGAAGAAGGATTTGCAAGATATGTCATTTTTGGTAAAATCAGGTTTTATAGAGTGAAGATTTGAAGCAAAAGTGGACGTTCTGATGCTCATTGTGAGATGTCTGATTTTCATGGGTACCTGAACTCTTTGGCATATATATTTTTAGGTTAGTTATGAAGGTTTAGTGAAAATAATGAGGTGGTTTGATAGTCACGTTTTTATGAATGATCGTTAAGAAGATAAGTTGCTTTGAAACCCTAGCTAAAAGTAACTTGGAGGAAATTGTTTTTACCATCCTAGTATTGATTTGTTTTTCAAAAGTGATGATTGAATATTATATACAACTCATCTAGATTTCCAGAAAGGTGTATTAGTGCATGTGAGTGTATGTGGGCCCCACTTGAAAATGCTAGTTTTTGAAGAAGATCAGTTTGGGACAAGGTTGTCCAAAGGAGTTTCAAAATAAATGGACATTGGTTTTAGTATAGGAGTTGTTCTTAATGTATATGATTATTTAATATGATGATGGTGCTTCCAAATGGAAAAGTGTACCTTATTTGTGAAGACTAATCAAAGGACAGTTTTGGGGCAGTTCCAGGCAGTTTGTAGAGATGGTCTTGGTTGAAGGCCTTACACTTGGATTTGGAAGGATTTATAATATATTATGGAAATAGGATTCAGAGATATTTCCATTGGTATATGTCTTGTCTCATGATGATGATATTTTATGGGTCATCAAGGTCATTTTGTGAGGAATAATATTGTTGGTTTTTAAGGACAAGATTGTTTAGGATGAAAGAACAAAGTGAATGAGGCATGAGATGGATGAGTTGATGGTTGGTATCAATTGGAGAGTGAATAGGGATGATTTTTTTTCCTATTGAAGTAATTTTGAGGTCTTTAGAGTGGAAAAATGGTGAAAAATAGTTGAGTTTGTAAAAATGGTTTCTAGGCAGCATGATTTGATGAAGAGTAAAGTTGTTGTGGTTTGAGAATATGGGTGTTTCAAGAGGTATAACATGCATGGATGTGATGTAAGTCATGATGATTATATAGAGTGGTTATATTCCATATTTTATTTGATATTGTATGGTCTTGAGACCCAAAGGTAAAGACATGGTGCTGGAAACAACTATTTTGTGAAGGATATGAGGCTTTTGAGTTGTATTATGATTTTTTTTGATTGATAAAAACTAATTAACGACCATGGATGATGTTTTTTATGCTATATTACACATGTGTGATGAATTTTGGGGCTTGAATAATTATGGTTTTGGTGTTGGTGGTTTTAGCTCGTCCCAGTGACGGGGTTTTGGGCTTGTTTTGTGCAAGTTGAGTGGTTTTGGGCATGGCCGATCTATACGGGTCTAATTTATGAATTTGAACAAATATGTTTTATTTTTGAGTTTATTTGGTCAAACAAAAGGAGGGAAAATGATCTTGAGTGTGTTTGAATCAAGAGAAGCATATAAAAGCAATGTTTTGGGTTCATTTGTGAACTAGTTATGCATGGCTGAAAAGTGTGACCCATGTATGAGAGTGTAACATGTATAAATGCATGATTTGAAGGATGAGTATGTGTATTATAGGTTAAAGACTTATTGAGAACATGTGTTCAAGGGTTTATAGCTAAGAAAAGTCCAAGAATATCAAGAAAGAGTGATTTGAAGAAGAGAGCATGTGATGATGGTTTGAAGGAATTTGGAGATGAATTTGGGGATCACAATCAACTGTGGTATCAATATATTTTTAGTGGTCATACTTATGAAAAATATTGTGTGATGATTCATATTCATGTAAGTCTCTTGTTATGAGTAATATCAACAAGGGTTGGTGCCTCACTAAAGAAATCTCTTGTGATGTGTAATATTCACTCGAGTCTTTGTTATGTGTAATATCAGAAAAGTTTTTAGTGGGTTTTTCTTCCCCTTGAGTGTTTCCCACTTGTATCTTGTGTCTATGTGTTCTATCTCATGTGTTGTGTTCATTTGAATGTATGACACACACTTAATAAGCTCTCATGAATGTATATGGTTGAATGGATGTTAATGGTTGCTCGAACTAATTGTAAATGAAGTAATAAATTTGTAGGACTGATTCACCCCCCATCTGTCCATTGTGCTTCTAACACTTTGTTTTAAACATGAAAAACAAGGTTGAAAAAGTAAAAATTTCATTATATCAAGGTAATGTAGAAGAATGAAGCACTGTAGTAGTATGTTGCAGTTCTGTTATGACCTATCAAGGCAAGGGGGAGCTAGTTTGGATCATGTACCAAGTATCTTAGGGCCTAGAAGACCTTAAAAAGTAGGATGATATTGAATAATAGGCTTACTTCAAGGGAGAATCTAGTCATGTATTTAATCAACTATGATAACAAGAAAAGAAGGTATAAAACACTAAAAAAGTGTCTAAGGGTAGTGATGATGAGATTTAACCATACATATTATGAAAACAAGGTATGAGTTCAATTTTTTTGCATTTTCGGTAAGATATAGTCAGTATGGTTCCAAGGGGATCTATGAAAAGGTAATTCATGTTGTTTGTGGGCTCTTATAGCAAGGAAAAGTTGGAATAATTTGTACTGAAAGTGTTATTTAGGGACAATGGTCCTAATTTTTTTGGTAAGAATTAGAGGTGAAACTAGTGATTTCTTGCATAGTATAGTCCTAGAATGGTGATGGAGGACAAAGATGAAGACAAAATATGAGGATATAAGTTCAGAGGGAGCTATGTGAAGGCTCATTATAGGTCCATGGATCCTAATGATGTTGTTTGAAGTCAAAAAAGACAAAGTACAGTCCAAGGAGGAGTCAAGTCAAATAAGTAAGTGTGTTTTGAGCATTTTTTTCAGTATGTGTTGTCATTTTCCATGTCTTGTCATCACTGTAGCCTTTTTCATAGATGTCAAAGGGGGATAGAAGCATCATAAACATGGAAAAGAGGTCTAGTAGGTGTGTTTGGTCTTATTGGTTGTCATCAATGTTTCTGAAGGTGGTTGTCATCAATGACAAAGGGGGAGATTATTGGCCATTGTGTGTGAGTGTTGTAATTGATGTCAATTACATCGATGGAAAAGAGTGTCATGGTGTCATATGTGTCTCCACGAGGCATTTTCAGTGTAAATCATGAAGGTTGATTGGTAGTGATTGAGTTTGGTGAAGTCCTATGAAGTCTCGGTGCATGGTTTAGCTTGCATAGTCACTATATGAATTATTCCAAGTTGGTTGAATGTTTTTATGAGGTTAAACATGGTCCTGTTAACCAAAATAAGCTCCCCTTATTTTTGGGTTAACTTACTACCTTTTGTGCTTCAGTCCAGATTTTAGACATTTAAAGCATTCAAAGGTTTCTGGAAAATGCTCCATCAGATAGAGAATTTCTTCCCCTTTCTAGAAAGGGTAAAGAACTCTTTCTAACTCCTTGTATTTTTTTGAGTTATGGCTTGACGGAGTTAGAAGGGAAACTTTTCCCAAGGTAGACTTGCAGAGCTTGGGAGAGTTTTTTGCTAAAGGAACTCGGACTAGTGGGGCATTGGAGGAAAAAGTGATAAATAACCTTTTCTTCCAAAAGGCATAAAATTAAAATGCGACCCGCGGGCCCCATCAAAAAGCTAATGCGGGGATGCGGGACTTTGGAGGTAAATTGGAATTTTTGAATTTTTGTCAAAAAATGTAAAATGGAAAAAAGGAAGCCCTTGCCTCCACCGAACCCAATGGATGCCACATCATTGGTGGATTTGCGGGGAAAAAGTTCAAAATTCACTCGAAGCCAAATTTGTAGGAAATGTAAGAAAAAAAACATAAAAGGCCATATCTTTTGATCCAGAGCTCCATTTTTGATGATCTTGGTACCAATGGAAATATTTGGAGATTCTCTTCATCATGGAGTCTTCAATTTTTTGATATTGGTAGAGATTTGTGGGAGAAATTTGCAAAATGCAATTTTGGAGTGGAAAAGACAAAAAACCAGTTCCAACCACTAGATTTAATGAAGTTTGGGTCATTTTCTTTAGTTTGCGAAGTAGATACATGGAATTATGAACTTTTTGCATCGAGTCCATCAATAGAGGAAGAATTAAAACACATTTTGAAAAGTGGTTGAAAGACTGATTTCGGGATTCGATTTTTCCCTCTTCTCTCTCTCTCTCTCTTATTCTTTCTATATATTGTAACACTTCTCATTTTGAGGAGAGACATTCTGGGCATAGAGAAAATCTGTCAAATTTGTTTCTTGACACCATTTTTGAGCAGTGAACCTTCTCCCACACCTGGCAAATGTATTTGTGCCTCTATTCCAGAAATGTAATGGTCTGTGCACCTTCTAGAGCAATAAAAACATGTTTTTGTGGTGTTCATCAACACTTTGCATCGTTTTGTTGTTTCTCCGTGCCTCTCCCTTCCAGATTTGTTTTTTTGTGCATGTATTTCATGTTTGCAGGTGCAGGGATTTGTGTTTCATGGAGTTTAATGGAAAATTTGAAGATCTGGGCCATGTTACTTCTGTTTGACCTCCCTCATCTCCATTTTCTCTGTTTCTTTCTCCCTCAATAGAATATCTTGCTTCCTTTGCTGGTGTATCACCACTTTAGTGTAGGCTCTGTTTTTCCCTCTTTCTCTCTCCTTGGTTACTTGGAATAGTTAAATTATGATTAGATTAGCTTTCCTGCACTGGAATAACTTGTGGTAGGTAGATTAGGAAGAGGAACCGGCCTTCTTTGGAGAGCTTTCCCATTCGCAAGGTCCCACACCTTGGGGAAGTTCAATGTTATGCAATCACACCAAGTGAGTCTGCCCTAGAAAAGTAGATCCAACGATTCATTTGGGGGTGCTATGATTATGCACTAACAGGTCCTAGATCTATGTTACATGTGTCTAAGTGTCTGCATGAAGTCATCATGGTTAGTTCATGGGTTGTAATAGTCTTTTTAGACCTATTCCTAGTCATAGAGCATGCAAAATGGTATGGATTTATGAGTTTTGGAGTTGGCCGGTCTTGGCCAAACATAGTAGCAACATGGTGATGGTATAAAAGTCACGTATGATGATTCTTAGGTCAGTTCTTAGAGGTATAGTGCATATATGAGGTCCTTAGGAAGAAAGAAGGTGGAGAGCATATAAGATAACATGTGCAAATGAGATGGGTTATTAAGATAAAAACCTATTTGAGACATGCTGATGATTAGAGATGGTGCACAAGGGTTTCCTAGAGGCGTGAGAAAAATTTAAAGTCATTTTGAAGAATATTTTACGAGTTAGGATGTTTTATGTGAAATAGGGTCCAAGAAAGAGTGTTTTCCAGCTTTAATTGTAACTTTTGATGCTCACCATGAATTGTGTGCTTTGCATGGGACCTTGTGGATTTCAAGTATGTTTTTGCATTGAGCTAAGAGAATTTCACATAAAGAATTAGGTCATTTCATCATCACATTTTTATGAACGATGTTAAGAAGGTAAATTACTTTTTGTGTGTTTGAAACCCTAGCTCGAAAGTGGTAGGATAGAATTTTATTGTAGGTGCCAAGAATGAATTTTTTTTATTACAATGATTTCAGGTTATAGAGGACTCCTTAATCTTTCTAGAAGCTATGATAAAACATGTGATGATTTGTGGAACCTACTCAAACATGAAAGTTTCTGAAGATGTTCAATTTGGGACAAATTTGTCCAAAGGAGGTATGAAATAAATTGACATTATTTTTAGCTTGAGAGTTTTACTTGATGTACATGATGGTTTCAGATAATGGTTGAGCTTCTAGAGGGTGAAGTGTGCCCTATTTATGAAGACTAGTCTTAAGATAATTTTGGGGCAGTTCTAGAGCAGTTTCAAAGATTGACCTGGTTGAAAGCCTTCCACTTGGATTTGGAAGGAAATGTAAGATGTCATGGAAACTATATTTAGAGTTATTTTCAATGGTACAAGGTTTGTACCTTTATGATGAGGTTTGATAGGTGAACTGACTCAATTTATGAAGAAGGATGCTTGTTTCTCAGGATAAGATTACTCTGGATAAAAGATGAAGGTAGAAGATGCATGGCATAGATTGGTTGATGTTTGCTATCAGTTGGAGATTAAAGAGGGATGATTTTTATCCTATTTAAGGCATTTATAGGTCTTGAAAGTGGTAGAAAGGGTGAAAACCAATTGAGTTTCTAAAACTACTTTCTGGGAAGCTCAGTTTGGTGAAGAACAAATTTGGTGTGATTTGTATGTATGGATGTTTCATGATCTCTAGAAAGCATTTATGTGTTATTCAAGTTTGTGAATTTCCAATGAGTGGTTACATGCCATATTTTAGATGTTCGTGGGTTATATTGAGGCCCAAAGGTGAAGATTATTCCCTGGAAACAACTATTTGGTGAAGGATATGAGCCTTCTTGAGTGAGCTATGAAGAATTTGATTTTTGCAAGATAATGTGTGACCATGGATGGTGTTTTTATGTAATATTTGACACGTGTGAAGAATTTCAAAGCTTGGATGATAATGGTGATGAGGTTTTTTGTCTTTGATGAGTTAGGTGATGGGGTTTTGAGCCATTTTTGGGCTTGCTTGGTGTGTTTGAGCATGACCAAACTACATGGGTCCATTCCAAGTGTTTTATGAATGTATTATTGTATTTTCATGTTGTATTTGTCTAGCTATTAGTGTAGGAATGACCTACATTATGTTCTTGAGTTGAGAAGGGTATAAAAGTGAATGTTTGGTTCAAATTTGAACTAGTTGAGTGAGAGGGAAAATGTGAGCTAGGTGAAAGAGTGCAAGAGTGTTAAGGGCATCAATATATATCTGAGAGAGTGTGGGAAACTTTGAATATTGTTTAATAGAATGTGTACAAGGGTTTGAGTCCAAATCAGTTCATGAAGGTCCAAGTTTGAGTGAGTTAGGAGAATGTGTTTGAAGAGGGTTTGAAGGTGTGTGAGTTGAATCAGTGATCTCCATTAGTTATGGCAGAAACAATAATTCAAATATCTTCATCAAAATGTGGTTGATTCTTTGCTTGATCATCTTAGTGGTTTGTATCCTCCTTGTGGAGTTAGTGTTTCACTAAACTAGGGGTGTGTGCTTCTTGTAGGGTTGGTGCTCTACTAAACTAGGGGTTGGTGCTCCTTGTGAAGTTAGTGCTTCAGTAAATTATTTCAATTTGAGTAATATAATCAAATTTTCAATGGTTTTTCTTCCCCTTGAGGGTTTCCCACCTATATCTTGTGTTCTTGTGTACTCTTTCATGGTTATGCTCTTGTGGATGATTGTTGTGTATTGTTAAAATCACATTAATGCATGGTTGAATGTTAATGGTGTATGCAATTAAATATGAATTTTTAAAGAGTTTTGATGGATTAATTTACACCCCCCCCCCTCCATTGTGCTTCCAACATATCTCTGATACTAATTGTTAGAATCACAATGGACTGAGAGGGGGTGAATCAGTCCTTCAAAACATTTACCTTATTGAACTTAGTTTGCATACATCATATCAAACATCCATTCAACATTCATAAACCATTGTGTGTTTATTAACCATTAAAAAATCATACACAAGATCAAGATGCAAGAGATAACACAAGATCAAGATGCAAGAGAGAACACAAGAAAGCTAAATTTAAGTGGGAAACTTTCATTTAGATTTATTTAGTGGGGCAAAAACCCCTAGTTTAGTAGGACACAAACCCTACAAGGAGGATATAACCCCCCTAAGATCACCAACCACCAACTCATCCATTGGAAGATGATGATCACTACTTATTTTTTCTCCAACAACCGATGGTGATCACTAATTCAGCTCCATGCACTCAAAACCCCTCTCAAACACACATTCTTCTTTGCTCAAACTCTTCCTCTTCTTCAAATGTTATTTCATACCTTCCCTAGCTCACCGTCACCTTATCTCTCTCTAAAACAAAATCACATAATTATTTCCCTCTCAAAAAGGTCACAATTACCTTCATCACATTCCTCAATAAGCCTCATAGATCACACTTTTCATCCACTTCTCAAATAGTCATAATGAGCCTTATAATTTACTTTTATACATGTTTTTTTCCACAAATCACTTGGTTCTTCATTCATATAGTAAAACACTTAAATAAAAATTATATTATCCTATAAAAATCATCCAAAGGACCAATTAGGTCTCCACTATCACCAAGTCCCACCAAAAGTTCTATTGGGACACAATAAGTCCTAAAACCCCCAAAACAAGCAACTCACCAACCAAAGAGTGAACAAGACCAAAACCAACTTCACCAAGGCATAAAACACAATTATACATGTTTTATAAGCCCTCAAAAATCTCCATAATTCATGAAACACACTCAGATCAAGCATCACTCCGTGAAACCCTCATTAGACCATGCTCAACCAAGCACCCTCAAAATTGACTTTCAAAGAATAGGTCACAACTTGCTCATATCTTAGAAAACACTCAAGTTTGATATATCATTAGAAATATCTTAAATTCAGGATCATGAAAAAATTCAAATCAATGCATAACTCTACATGTAGCACCTCCAAAACCTTTCTTTTCCTAGACTACTCAAAACCACTTAAAAACTTCCTAAAAACTAGTAATCATAATTAGGGCAGCACACTTTGCATTTTAAATAAACAACCATGACATGAATCCATCATGTGACATGTATTAAAACTCCCATGCTTCAATAAATGGTAATTTAGTCGATAGGTTTCATGGGAAACTTTTACATAAATTGAAACTTTCCAGAAACTTTTCTTTTTGGGTGGGGCCCACATACAACCAGAATCTCTAAATAACACCTAGAGAATTTGGAGGAGTCCTCTAAAAAATCCAATCATCACTTTTTCCAAAACAATCAATTCTGGGTCACTATTCTCAATATCTCCCAAGTCATTCTAAAGCTAGGGTTTTATGAGGGTTTCAAACATATTTACCTTCTTAACAATCGTTCATAAAAACCTTACGATCAAAAAAACCTCATTACAATTAGAAAATATCCATAACTGAACTAATTAAAAATTCTAAATATCTCATTTCCCCATGCAAAGCATACAGCCCATAATGAGCATTTGAAAGTCAGACGTTACTTAGCACAAATTGACACCTTCAATGAAAACCTCAGTTCTTCCTTTGAAAGTCAACTTTTATCTCAAATACATACCTTTGAAAACCTCCTTTTGAAAAAACTCAATATATTCAAAAATATTCACCACCTGGACCGTAAAATTGACCCATAGCATCATAAAAACCTTATTGATGATATCTAATTCTCACCCATGATTTTCTATACCGGAAATTCTCTCACCACCAAGGCTTACCCATGCAAACTTGCCTTGTCCTCATTGTTCCTACTTCAAAATACCAAGAACTTGCATTATACTTCTAATTATTGGCCTGATACATCATCTAAATATGTCCTAGAATATCACAACATGCCTGTACTAACCTGGTCTTCATCATTTCTCATGCCACTATCTCATCCTACTTGGAATACGTCTAGGACTAGGCCTATAATGACTTGACTCAACACAAACTTCACATGAACTGTGACATGACAACACTTTACAAATCCTTAGACACCTTTACCATATCACTCTAACCATGTTTTACCTCATACCACTCTTTATATCTTATGCCATGATCACATACAACTAGAACCATATGATTCGACCAAGTAAGATAAGAACCATACATTCGAATGTAAATACACACAAGAACCACATGATTGGACAACAAGATGAGACACTACTGATCAACCTTAAAACTTTAACATGGATAACACCTCGTGGAGACACCTAAATCACCTATAAATCCTTTGACATCAATGAAAAAATCATATACATAATGGCCAACATCTATAAGAATGAGAAACTTTGTGTGCCTAAGGGGGAAATAGTTTAGTTGATTAGAGAAGGACACACTTCTAAAGTGGCTAGTCACTTTGGATTGACAAAGATTGTGGCACACTTATAGAGGAATGTTTATTGGGCAAACATACAAGAAGAAGTTTCCAATTTTATAAAGGGTTGTGTTTTGTGTATTATAACCAAGCCTAGTAACATAAAGTTTTATTTTTATGTGCCATTACTAGTTCCTTCCCAGCCATGGGAAAGCATCTCTGTGGATTTTATGGTTGGTTTTCATACTTCCAAGAAAGGTTATGATTATATTTTTTTGGTAGTCAACCAATTCAGTAAAATGTGTATTCTCGTTATTCTCGTTCTTTGCAAGAAAACCATTAAAGCCAATTATGCAAGTGAGTTATTTTTTGCTAATGTGTGGGTTCATTTTGGTTTGCCTAATTCTATTGTGTCAAAAAGGGACTCACAATTCATAGGAAATTGTTGGTCTACCTTATGGGAAAATATGGATACTAAGCTAAAAAGGTATACTATTTTTCATCCATAAATGGAGGGGAAAATGAAATTGGTAAACCGTACCTTAGTTCAACTCTTGATAGGGTACAACAGGAAACATCCTATGACTTGGGATGAGAATTTGGTGTGTATTCAAAATTCTTATAACAGAGCAGTTCATGTTTCTACTAGTAAGACTCCTTTTGAAACATGTTTTGGTTATTTACCTAAGATTGCATTTGATGTTGTTTTGAGATTACCATGCAGAGACAACAGAAAATTGGACCTGGAAGTCCACAAAGATGAGAAATTAATTGAGAAAAATTAGCAGATACAACTATAGGTATATGAGACGTTGAAATATTCACGGGTCAAGTACAAAGCTAGGCATGATCAGTATAGAAACTAAGCATTCTTTCCTTTTGGTGACAAGGTATGGTTGTACTTGAGTAGAGAAAGGCTACAAGGTAAATATAATAAACTCAATCATCTTCGATATGTCCCATTTGAAATTTTGGAACAAGTGGGTAAGAATGCATTCTGTTTGGATTTTCCTCCTTATATGAGGATGTATTCAGTTGTGAATGTTGATAATTTGCGTCTTTTTGAGCCCTCCATATTGGATTAGGAAGAAGAGGGATTTTTGCTAGCATCTATTGATGATATTTTTCTAGAAATTCAATTGGAATTGGAGGGAGATGTGGTATTGCAGTAGGAAGAGAGGACACCATAATAAAGAGTGCAAGACAGGTGGTTGATTGGGTTAAAAGTTCAATTTACTACCAAGGCCATATGGTAATCTAGAGAAGATGTTGGGAAGAAAGCTCCTCACCTTATAAGTCCTTGAAGATTTTAGGGACTTAAAAACCTCAAATTGGGGAGGTATGATCAAAAAAAGGATCTAGAAGTACCCAATTCTATACATTATCCTATTGAAATTTGTAGTACATACCCTCAGCCTGTTCATTGTTATGGAAATGGTTAAGACTGACTGACAATGATCTAGACACCTTTGAATGAAAAAATAAACCATTTCTTGTTTTGTTCTATGTGATTACTATGTGGAAATGTTTACAGAACCGCCGCGATGGTTATGAGACCACCGTTCTTCACATAATAGTGGTTGTGCAACCTGAAAGCACCCTAAACTTTATAAATAAAATTACATGACTAAACAAGTAAATATAACATCATTTCCATCCATCTAGCCAAGGTTCTAAGTCTAGGAATGTAACATTAAGATATAACCTTAAAATAATGTTTTAACTAGTATGAAAACAATGCAAGATCTAATTAAACATGCCTACTAATATGATTGAATTACCTAACATGGGCCTAAATAGACCTAAGAGGGAAATCAAATTGGTATGGTTTCTACTCCAAACAAGGTGAAATGGCCTCTCCAAATGACTACTTGGTTATTTTGGATTATCCATCTACTAACCCCATTGAAGGCTTTAGGCAAGGATTGAGCTTGGCTATAAATCATATTTATTATATGAGATGCAAATCAAATCATGGTGTAAAGTATAAAGGAATGAGGTGTACCCTTTTTATAGTTTTCCTTTTGGGAGAAACTTGTATTTTGGTGCACGTGGGACTAAAATCCCCAAATTAGATTAGAATTTATAATCATGGTCAGGCCTTGTTAATCACAATTAGTGAATTTCCAAGTGATTAAGAGGTGTGGAGCCTTAATCAACTGCTTAGGGTCAACTAGGAGGTTAGGATAAACTTTTTAAGCTTGTTGAGACATTGTAAAGGTGAATAGGGTGATTTTGAGTGGTTGGAAGAAGGGTTTGAGTCAATACTAGGGTATATTGACCAAATCAAGGGTAAAATAGGCTTAATTAGCCTATAATCGCTAATTGTTTGTTTCGAAGAGGAATTTGGCTTGTAATTTGCCATAAAGTGGCATCCTAAATGCAAAAAGGGGTTATGCAATCAACAACATGGTGTTAAATGGCTAAATTGGCATGGAATGTTAGTTAATTAGCAAAGAGTACTAATTATAATGGAATTGGGAAGAACATGAGTGGTTTGCGTGCGTTTTGGAAATAAGATTGCAAAAGCAGAATTCAGGTGTCTACATTTGCCCCTGTTTGAGGTGAAGTTAGTGAATTCACTTCAAACATAGTAAACAAGCATAAACAGGTGGATTTTTGAAGAAAAATTATCAGGATGAAGGATTCCCCCTCGAGTGTTGAGTGGGTGATAGAAGAAGTCAATCGACGATCAAAAATATGATTGAAATGGGTAGAATTAAATAGGTTAGAACGGGTGTGAAACCCTTGGGTATTGAGAAGGAATAAGGATGGAGATAAACGTGGTTATTTATTGCCCCGAGTGAGTTTGAGGAGAAAAATTAGTAATGATAATAAATGATAACGAAGAAGAAATGATTAATGGAGAAATATAGGACAAGTCCAACCTTTGCATCCATCCTTTCCATAAGCAATCGGTTTATATCATTTTCCCCTAGGTCTACATCATCGGCCTTTATTAAAAATAAACAAAAGTATAAAATAACATGAAAAGCTACATTACTAACATTTTTTTACTGCTAAAAACATGTAACTCCATGCAACATACATTATGCAATGAAATACGAGAAATTAAAATGACATTTAACTTCATACAACATACATAATGCAATGCAATACGAGAAAGTAAATCAGCTAACCTAACAAAGAAACAAGCACAATCATATATACTCAAACAAACAACATTTAAGACAATGTTTTTGTTATCAGGTTGTAGTTCCCAACTGTTCGTGTTATAATGAAAAGGGTTAAAAATGATGCCCCAAGCAATAAAACATACAAGGGAAAAACAGAGGACACAAGTAGTCCCATGGAAAAGCTTTCGTGCACTAAGACACAGTCTCTGACAACTCACTATTTCATGTGACTACTAACGTAGCATACAATCGAGCTTTTGTTAATGAAGGTAGATCACGATGATCCGCAAGTCATTTGAGACTAGAACAAACAAGAATGTTAGAAATATGGTTTTGTAGGACCAATTTTGATGTTCAAGGATGATGCCAGCGATACAGGCTTTTAGCTGTATGCACATTGTTTACCATTTTTTTTTTGAATTTTTACATTTTTTTGGATTTTTAATGATTTAATTATTTTTTTGAAAAATTACAATTGTTTTAATTTTTTGATTTTTACGACATAAAATATTATAGAAGAAATAACGAAGTCGTGAGACAACATTAACAGTGACCGTGAGGCAAAACTATGCCCAGGGTAGTAGAAAAGGTTATCAAGACTTAAAAACATGCTTCAGGGCAATCAAACAGGCGTTAAAATAATTATTTACTAAAAATAATCATCACGACAAGTATTAGAAGAAATTAGAAGAACCACGACGTTTTAGGGTACCCCGGGGGTGAGAAATACATCAAGGGAGGTAAAAATGAGTATATAAGCCATCACGGCTAACTCATTTACCACATTCACTTACCATTTATTGCTGATCAGAGCTATCACCTACGAGAAAAGATGACGAGGGTGCAGAGCTGAAAACACCATGCGGATCACGTGAGAGAGTACATGAGGCTCCCAGCGGATGGACCCCAGGTACACGAAGCTCTTTCTCCCCCTTTTGATTTATCAGTATTTAATTTAGGCTATTTTTCACGCATTTTTAGAGTAAAGTTAGGGTAGTTTGGTGCCAAAAATGCATAGGCACGACCCTAAGTGTGCTCCTGTGCTACACTGTGTATGGGTGCGCAGACTCCTATGCATAACATGAATGCCCCTATGTATAATTGGATTTTTAGGTGGGGGCGCGCATGTGACTACACAAAGAAGGGTGTGCCAGTGCATATAAGGGTGTGCTGGTGCTGCCAGGGGTGCGCTAGTGCACAAAAGTCATGTTTAGATGGATTTTCGTAAGAAAACCTAGGTTTTAGAAAACCCTAGTTGTTAGCAAAAGATGATACTTGTATAAAAATAGAAGAATAATGTGGTAAACTAGAAAAATTAAATGATAGAGTAGAAGAATAAATGACAAATTAAAATAGAAGAATAGGATCATAATTAAATGACCCGATTGGTTTTGCAGGAGGATCTAGACAGGCTAGAGGTGTGAGAGTGACATGTGTGGCTTCGGGCCTACGAGGAGAATTTTAGTTGACGCGGCCAAATTTTCTAGAGATCATTTTAGAGGTGACTGGGCTAACACATGTAGCTCATATGCCCCATATTACCATAGACTAGGGTCTACTCACAACCTTAGCTGAAAGATGACGGAGTAAGAGCCAGACATTCCAGCTGCCTACTAGAGAGATGAGCATTACTTTAGAGGATGTGTGGTGAATCTTATGGGTTCCTATCCAGGGATGTTTGATTACTTACGATGGTCGTCCAGATCGGGTTGAGCGTTATACAAACATGAGTTTTGGAGTGACAGATATACCCCACCGAGGTATGTCAGTTATGGTTAGGAGATGCATGGCCAATCAGTGTCTAGGTCGAGTCCCTGTGTTCTTGCTAGCTCTTTTCAGCGACATATTATTACTTGACAAGACTAGTGCTCGGTTTCCCCTTGGCCGTATTGGAGTTATTCACGACCTTCTGCAGGTAGAGGTTTACTGCTGGGGTTAGTGTATACTGGCTCACTTATACATAGATCTTCATCTAATAGCTTACCATGGAAAAAAGTCCATGGGTCTTGCTACTTTTCTGTAGATATGGGCTTGGGACCATTTTAGGATTGGCCTCCTTGTGGGTGCTTTGATAGCATGATTCATTGGAGATCCTTCTGTTATGGGTTGGGTTCTAGTTGGGGAGGATGTACGTGTCCACACATGAGATAATGATTATTACAGGCGTGAGTTTGATGAGATGCAGCCCCATATGATTACATGGCGGCCATATAGGTTATATTAGTGGCTTGAGGATGCTGTTGAGCTATGCACTGCGATGACATATCATTTCCTTCTTGGGAGTAGGAGCCACATTATGGAGTGGTATAGAGTAGACCAGGTTTAACATCAGTTTGGACTTATTTAGGGGATTCCTGGGGATGAGATGTGGTATACCCAAAGATATAGTGAGGTCCTTCACATGGGGCATAAGATCAAGTTAGGTCGAGCTCGAGCCACCTTTTTATAGGTAGTTTTCCATCCTTGGGTGTAGCGTGCACATGTAGCTGATCCTGGTACTACACAAGACTATGCAGGATGGTATACCATAGTGTTACCTCAACGCTTGACTATTTCGTAGGATGTGTCAGACGCAAAAATACAAGGATTTTAGGGCCCACTTCCTAGGGCATAGGCACAAGGCCCACCTCCTAGGCCACAAACATTGGGCTAGGCAGATCCACAGGGAGGGCAACAACAGGTGCCCGTACAACAAGTATTTATTCAACAACAAGTTTTAGTGCAGCAATAGGTAGTGGTGCAGCCACAGGTAGTAGTACGGCCACATATATTGGCACCACAAATGCCTCAATAGGCTACACTACGGGTACCTTTTTAGGCACCTCTATCACCCCCCTGCACGAGTCCACCCCATAGTCCATTGAGAGATGAAGGAGATGGTGGGGGTGGAGAGTGACAGATGGAGGAGGACATACTAGTGGATGAGCAGGTAGTTGAGCAGCCCATGTATGAGTATATTTAGGATATACCAGTTGGTGGATAGGTGGTTGCCTTGCAACAACAACTCTAGCATGTAGTAGCCCTACAGCCCCAGGCCATAGCTAAGAGAGACTTGGTGATCACTGAGAGACATCATCTCATTACCATGCGGGACCATGCTAGAGTAAAGAGGATACAGTCTATGCTAGATAGAGATCAGGTGACTGCAGATAGCCTATAGCTATGGGTAGAGAGGGACCAAGTTGTCACAGAGCGAGATCAACTGCGGATTTAGTTGGCTAATGTGAGTGTAAAGCATGATGTGTTGCAGCAAGTTGGGACTGCCTTAGGTTTACAATAGTTGATTGGACATAGCTCCACGGTGGCAGGTGAGGTGACATACTACGGGATGCAATACTATACAGCCGTACCAAGTGATCAGAGATTTCCTGAGTATAGTCAGATATCCGACAACTTGTCTCATGCCAGATCACAGAGGTAGTTATGATCAACGCGATCTATACAGGGTCCTTCAGGACAACACGCTTTAGAGTAGCATGGGTCTGAACAATATGGCACAACACCTTCTACACGTTCAACATCCTAGATGCCGCCACCTAGTGGAAAATCCACACCAGTCCGTCCTGGAGAGGGCTCGATTCATTGTTGAATTTTATTGATTTGATGTACTTACATGTTTATTTTTGGTGTATCACCTCGATTATGAAGGCATACTTTTGTACAGATGTATATGTACTGTTTTTGATCATGCCTCATGATGAAGCAACTTTTTTGTATAGATGTATGATATGTATTATTTTTTATCATGCCTTGTGATGAAGACACTTTTTTTTGTATAGATGCCCATGATGGCCCATTGTATCAGATGTACTTTTGAGACACATTGTTTTGCATACGAAAATTTATATTTGATGATGTATGCTGATAGATGGATTACTGATGTACCACATGTTGTTTATGAGATATCATGCTTAATCTGTATGTTTTATGTTTGTATCAATGTTTGTTAATTTATGAGATAGCCTTAGTTGATGTTATATTACATGTTGATGAGATAATTTTGAGTAAACCATGTTTATATTTTTGATATTGGTGTGAGGGGGATAGATTTGTGATCATGCACAACCCCTCTTGCCCCATTGATGATACAATATGTGATGATTAGCTTTAACATACATGCATGATGTAAACTTAGTATTTTTTGATATATGATGTATATATGTAATGGTTTTATGTGATATGATGATGAATATGATAATACAATGTACAAGTAAAAATTAACATGCACAAGTTTAAACAAATCTAATCAAAGCAACACATTTATTTATAAGCATGCAAGATAAAATGAACTCAAAGCAATGAACTACAAATTAAACAATATTCAATCTAAGTAGACCAGTGAATTCAATCTAAAGCACACAACACAAAACAACAATATAACTAACAACCATACAAATCAACAACTACAAGTAAACAAACTACTACTTTGTTTTTGCAGGCCAACTTTGGAACGTTTTTCACTGTTTTTGGGATTATCTCTAAGACAATTTTCTATTGTTTTGGATTTTTCTACGAACGTATCTGAATGTTTTAATTTTTCCAAAGGACATATCTACGTGTTTTTGGGTTTTCGAAAGTTATACGAATGTTTTTGATGTTTTCCAAAGGATATATCTGCATGTTTTGGAATTTTCAAAAGTTATACAAATGTTTTTTATGTTTTCCAAAGGACATATCTGTATGTTTTGGATTTTTCAAAAGTTATACGAATGTTTTTTATGTTTTATCAACAATTTTTCAAAGCAAACGTGCAAGGAAATGAAGAAATCTGCTAGGGTTTAGGCTCAGCGAGTTATTTTCGCAGTGAATGCTCGGCCTTGTCGTATGCCGCCATCACGTCACACCACCAATCTGTAGATCCAAGCAGGAATATCTTCATTAATTTTGTATCGATTGCCAAGTCTATCCCTTGGATGGTGGCTTATAAAATGACCACCTCCTTGGGACCATGCATCTATTGATGTTGGTCTTATCGTAGGAGCTCTGGACAATGGCACTAAAACGAGTGAGGAAGTTCGTCCCGAAGGTATTCGACAAGGTAAGGATACTGATACTCCTTCCTCAGATATTGTTCTTGATTTACCATACTTTTGACAAAGCTTGCAATTGGTTTGAATCATTTTCTCTTGTTGCTTATTTTGTGGGCCGAGTTCCCCCTGAAGGTATCCTCCACCAATGGATCCATAATCATTGGCAACCCCATGGAGTCAAGGTAGAGGGAGTCCAAAACATGACCAAGGGTTTCTTTCTGTTTCACTTTACCAATGCTGAACATTGCAAAGCCATTGTTAACCATGGGTCCTTGGTTTATTCGCAATACTCTTGTGGTTTTCTCCCACTGGACTCGAGATTTTCAAGTCTCTGAGCAAGCCAAACTCAAAATTCCTGTTTGGGTCAAATTTCCAGGCCTTCCTTTACCTCTGTGGGGATTCGTTGATCAACTTATCAAACCCTTGGGTCACCTCATCTACCATGAGCAACATAAGTTCTACTCGGCTCGACCCCAGAAATGGGTTTGTGTTGAAATTGATCTTTCAAAAGACCTCAAAGATACCCTTGATATCCAGGTTGGAGACACACGCTTTGCACAGAAAGTTCTATACATCAATCTGCCCAACACTTGTTTTCAGTGCCAATCTGCTGACCATATGATCAAGGATTGTCCTCTCATGACTCCAAGCCCACCGCCGGTTTTGGAGAAAACCCCGATGGACCCTAAATCTAGCACTCCCTCCTTTGATGGATGGACTACTGTCAATGGCAGAAAACCTTCGGCCTCGACCAAAATAAGCCCCAACAGGCTACTTACAAACCGGTGGTTGCTTCCACTGCTACTCCTTTGAAGTTGTCTACTGTGACCCTTTCCAAGCCCGTAGCCCTGCCATCTCTTAGACTCTCGCAAGATGCAATTGTCATTAGCTCTCACCCCTCAGATCCTGCTCTTTCACACCCCTCATTTCTTGAGATCTCAAGCTTTCTGGATAACATGGCCGGTGGTTCGGCTGTCTCAGACAGATAGAAAGGCTGCCTTACGCCGTTCCCGAAGTCCTTCCCCTCCTTCTGAGGAAGATTTCTCGCAGAGACCCCACCAACAGTTCGAGCTTGGTGATTTTATTCATGGGAATGCGCGGCAAGTCACTTTCTCTAACCACTTTAGAGCGTTAGCTGGCCTCGAGGAGGAAACCATGCACCTTGATAGTTCTCCATGTTAGTTTACTCATGGAATGTCAGGGGGCTTACTGATCTGACTCACAGATATCTTGTCAGAGACAGTTGTAAGCATTTTACAAAGTTTCAGGTGTTGTGTTTGTAGGAAGTCAAAATCTCTGGCTTCCATCTTTCTGCTTGCTATGCGTACCATCTGCCTGGTTCTCTCTGCCAGATGTCAGCTCATGATAATGGTCGAGGTGGTGTTGTCACTCTTTTAAGCCCTGACCTCACCTCCAATATCATATCTTGGGGTTCTGACCCCACTCATCGGGTGGTGTGGACCCTTTTTTATTTTGACGGCCACATTCTTGGGTTGGCCAATATCTATGCTTCCAACGATGCCTCTGAACGTTCTTCTTTTTGGTGGTGGTTGGCTGATCATCCGCCCTCTGCTACATGGATTTTTTGTGGTGATTTCAACATGGTTGAATCCCCCAAAGACAAATTGGGCTGAGCTTCCAATGCATTGGTGTGCTGGTGAATGTGAAGCCTAGTTTTACTTGTGCACAATAAACTTTGTCTTTTTGATCCCAACCACCGCAAGCACTCTTCTGCTGCCACTCCTTGGTTCACTTGGTCTAATTTTAGAGCTGGCAATGACAGAGTTTATAAGCGTCTTGACAGAGCTCTACTTTCAGAGCAGCAATGGTTTTCCTTTGACTCTTCATACAGCCTCCCGGTCTCGGTGGTGGACACTACTTTGGTTTCTGACCATAAGCCTATCTTCTTTGGGATTCAATGGAACTTTCAGTGTCCCAAGCCCAAGTCCACCCAGTTCTATTTAAATACGTCCCACCTTTCTCATCCCAAAACTTTGGATTATATAAGACGTATTTGGAATCTTGACCTGAGACTTGTTGATGGGATTGGCTGGATTGACTGGTGGTCTCATGCCATCACTCATACCACTTCTTTCCTTTGGCTCTATGGGAAACAAGCTGCTCTTTTTCACAAGAATGCTCATGAAGCCTCTCATATTGAATATTCGAGGGCTATTCAAGAGCTTAATCAGTCTCCTTTCAACACCCACCTGCAAGTGCAAGCTTCTCACTGGAAACATAAGCTTCAAATTGAGGAGCACTATAAGGCTAGAGGAGCCCAAGTTCGATCCCGTCTACACTGGCTTTGCATTGGTGACATAGTTACTAAGGATTTTTTTGCTTCCCTTAAATCTAATCAAACTCTCACCAAAATCAAAGCAATCAAGGATGGCAATCAAAGGCTTACTCTCTTACCTGACATTCTGAAAGCTTTTGTGCATCACTATCATGTTGTTTTTGCTGCTCAACCTGCTACTCCGGCTCGTGATGCTGCTCTCCTCCAATGCATTGAAGTTGTTCCCTGCAAGCTCTCTGAAATTCAGCACATTGCTTGTGATAGACCTCTCACTCTTGATGATTTGAAGGAAGCTGTTATGCAGATGGCCTCTGATAAAGCCCCTGGTGTTGATGGTTTTCCCTGTGAGTTTTACCAGTCTCTTTGGATGACTATTGGTCTGGATCTTCATCAGGTCTATCTGGAAGCTATGTCCTCCAACACCCTGGGTGATCTGATCAACCAAGGCAACATCAAATTCATTCCCAAATCTGGGGATCCCAAGCTTATCACCAGTTGGTGGCCAATAACTCTGCTCAATGTCTCGTACAAAATTATTGCCAAAGCTCTTGCTATCAGGCTCACTAATTTACTGCCCCTGATCATCAGGAGTGAGCAAACCAGATTTATCAAAAACAGATATATTTTGGACAACATTATTGCAGTTTGGGAGGGCATGGAATATGCCCGCCAGACTTCTCAATTGACTCTGTTTGTTAAAATTGATTTTGAAAAATCCTATGACAGAGTTGAGTGGCCTTTCATTCTGGCCATGTTGCAGGCTATCGGTTTTGGACCCAGATTCATCCGCTCTGTTAATATGCTCTTTCAAAATGTGGGTTCCTGTATTACTATCAATGGTCAGTAGTCTGAGAGATTCTCTCTTCATCGTTCCATCTGACAAGGTTGTCCTCTTGCTCCTTCTCTTTATGTCATTGTTGCTGAAGGTCTAAGCTACTTGCTTGCTAACGCTACCAATGCTGGTTTGGTTAAAGGTATTCAACTACCTTCCTCTCCTAAGCAGTTGATTAATGGTCATTTTGCAGATGACTCTTTTCTCACTCTGGCTGAAATAGAGGCCTCTGTCACTAATGCCATGAAATGTCTTGATATTTTTTGTCTTGCTTCTGGTTCTGCTATCCAATGGAAGAAAACCCAATGTTACAGACAGGCGATGGGTCCCAAACCTCCTTGGCTAGAGGGATTCCAATGGATTTGGATTGAACCTGGTGTTCAATTCAAATTTTTAGGCATTCCTTTTGCCTTTATGGCATCCCCTGCTGACCTTTGGAACTATGTGATTCAGTGAGTTGAGAAAAAAATCTCTTTTTGGATTACCAAGCATCTGTCTCTTGCTGGAAAATTCCAAGTCTGCTCCAAGGTTCTGGCTGCCACTCATGTCTATTACTCATCATATTGGGCACCTTCTAAAGCCACTTACCATAGACTGGAGAAAATTCTGCGTGATTTCCTATGGGCCAACTCCGAAGGGAACCATGGTTTTCACAGAGTAGCTTGGGACATATGTTGTACGCCCAAGGACATTGGTGGTCTTGGCCTAATCAACATTCATATGCAGGGGTTTTCTCTTACTTCCAAATGGATTATTCCCAACCTTGAAGGTGAGGAATCTTGGAAAATTCTTCTTAGAAATTGTATATCTCAAGGGTCTCCACTTAATCGAAAGGCATGGCAGGGTTTGAACTACTACTCCTTACTCCTATGCCCTACTACTGTTAAAATAGGTGGCTCTTTTGTGGCCAAAAGCATATGGAAAGCTTGGGAACTTCTCAAACCCCATCTACTCTGGCAGGGTGATGGTTTCCGGAATAGGCTCTCTCTTAACTCTCTTAGTTTGTGGTGGAATCCGGTGTTTCAATTTCATGACAAACCCCTTGCTCTTTCCTTGCAGCTCAAGGGTTTGCGTCTTTTCAAAAAAGGGATTCAGTATATTCAGGACCTTTTTTGTCCTATCACCAGGGATTGGCTTCCATGGGATAGCCTAAAAGCTAATTTTTCTCTAAATGACAATGACAAACAAGCCATTTCTATCATTCAAGATCTCATACCTGGCGATTGTTTGCATAAAATTGGTGTTACTACGCAACGCCCATGGTGGTTTGATTGGCATTGGCCCTCTGCCACCCCCTTCAAAAATTATAAACCTCAGTTGGGCTACAAGCTTCTCACCCAGAAGCAACTTCCTCTCAATAAGTTAAATGCTCACTGGAGCCTGCATTCCACTCGTTTTGGGTGGAAGCAATGCTTCACTATTGTTTGGGCCATTCCTATAGAGCCCAAAGTTGCACACTTTCTTTGGAACATTCTTCATCAAGGGCTTCCTGTGGGCAAGCACCTTGTTCTTCTGGGAGCTCCCCCTGCTGCATTGCCCTTTCTGCAACCACATTGAGACTCTTCTTCATCTCTTTTGGTTCTTCCCTCATGCTCAGTCTGCCTGGCGCTGGATTCATACCCTTTTCCAACCTTTTTTGCCCACCTTCTTCACGTGGAAAATGGTTCTTCTGGGGGATCCGACCTTTATTCCTGTAAAATTTTACAACATTTGGCATTCTTTCAGAGTGGCTATTTTATATCACATTTGGAAATCTAGAAATCTTGTTATTTTTAATAAGGAGACAATGGATAGAATTTTTGCTATTTCTAACAAGCTTGCTATCATCTCCAATGTTTCACTTCAGATCCAGGTGCAGGTGGAGAAAGTCCGCATAGAAGTTGAGCACTTGCAAACTCTTCTGGACCATTGGGGGAGTGCCCCTTGTGTTGTTAGTCACATTCCACTAGATTCCCCTCGTCGCCGCTCCCACTCGCAAGGTCGCCGCTCACTTTCCCATGGGCGGTGCAATTTTGACTGGGGTCTGGCTCATGGGTGGCATAGCACCTCTCCTCACCGATGGGTCCCTTCTCCGCCTCTGTCTTGGACTCCACCCACTACCGGGGTTTTTGGTCGGCTGGGCTCTGGCAGTGGTGGTTCCGGGTGGTAGGCGCCCGACCAATCAAAGTTTTCACGGCTCTCTTTGGCTATCTCACCCTCCTGGTGGGGAAACGAGGAGGAGCAGTAGCAGACAGACGGCTAGGAGCATCCTGATGACACCCCCGACACTACTCTTAGTGGTTGGGGTGGTGACCGTCCAAAGAGCCCACCGCCACCGCCACCATCTTCCATGTTTGTTGTTGCTGCCTAGCTCCATGTTTGGAGTTTTCTCTAGTTCTCTGCACTTCTGTTTTAAACTTTTTTGATTGAAAATGCTACGGTTGATATGACACTTTGCTACTCGTAGCCTCTTTATGGCTACTTTGATCCTGCTTATGGGGTGTGATCTTTTCCACCCAATTTTGTATGATTAGCATTGTACTTCTTATGTCATCTTTAATATATGGTTATGCTTTTCAATAAAAAAAATTCTTTGCATTCAAAAGGTAAGATTAGTCGGATCAGGGCCAAGAAGGATAGGTTTAAGAAGGATAGGTTCAAAAAGGATTTAGACGAAGGCAAAAAAATACCTTAAGACAAAGCTTTCGTACCCCTAAACCTAAAATGCTTGTGAAAAACGGACCCTCCCTTGGTGCCGGAAACCGGTTTTCACCAAAGGACTTGTCCAAAGTGCCACCATTGCGTAGTTTTCACTGCTGGACACACCTGTTTATTTATTTTTATCTTTTTCTATTTTTATAATTTTTTGCTTTTCTTGATATTCTAGAGACCCCATACATAAACATAGAAGCACTTAAGATGCATTGCGTTCATGGGTTCTCGAAGCTCATATAACATCCCACTATTTAAAAAAAAAATCCTTGCGGCAATTTAATTACTCTAATAAATATAAAAAAAAGAGAAAGAAATATGTTATTCGATTAATTAAATATTAATATGGTAGACAATACTTAGATATTTAAATACTGCCTATTGGTATTATTTAGCACAATAAGTTTCATTACGACCTATTTTATTATTGTCGTCCTTGGAACGTTGGGGGAAAATCGTCACACCCATAGAATCAATAGGTAATGTTTGATTCTACGGTCTTGACGACAAAAATTGAACATGGCGATTTAAAACCGTGAAGGCTTGCATATTCAATTTATATATTTAACTTGATATAGAGCTCATGATGGTAATGGAATTATAAAAAAAATTATGGTCTAAAGTTAATTCAATTTATAATGGAATTATAAAAAAAGGTATGGTCTAAAGTTAATAAATCAAATTTATCCACTTTAGTGGATATTCACTTGGATGAGGGAGACTAACTTTAATAAATGAAAAGTAAATTCATTTTAGACAAATCTCCACCCACATTGAGATATGCAACTTAGGATTTTTTTGGGAAAGGAGAAGACAATGAGAAAAGAGGGAGTTTTTGTGTGGAGTTTTGCATGTAGTCGCCTTGGATAGACAACTCCAATTTTGGGATGCTTTGACTAGATTTGTTTTACTTCTTATGGTAATTGGATTCTGCTTCTTGGAGGAAAATTGATCTTCAGGGAATCGATTTCACCATGCAAGGGTTATTATGTTGTTCTCCTAGTTTTTTTTATAAAAAGATTAATATGCCTTGTGGGTTTTACATACTCCTCTGGTTTTTGGAAAACAATCATTGGAATCATTCTCTGAGCTTGAAATCTTTGTTTTTAAATGATTTGCTGATATGGGTTATTCAGTTGAATGAAAAAAATTGATTTTTCTCTGTAGAAAATGTTTTTGTTGTTATGGGTTCTTTAGTAACTGTGAAAATTGATTTTTCTCAGTATGAAAATGTTTTTGTTGTTATGGGTTCTTCAGTTAACTGTGAAAATCGAGTTTTCTCTATAAAACAACGTTTTTAGAGCTATGGGTTCTTTAGTGAATGTGCAAATAGATTTTTCTCTGAATCAAAATGATTTGTAGCTATGGGTTATGTAATGGAATGTGCAAATTGGCTATTGGGGGTTTTCTATTATTATGTCCATTATTAATTTCAATATAAGTTGATGGTCGTGTTGGGTGTTGGGAAATATTAAAGAACAAATTGTTAAACTCGTTACCTTTGAAAATAATGGTTGTGGATTTCTTGGCCTTTCCCTTATGAGATCTTACAGTAAGGAAAATGAGATCTACTTCCTCATCCAAACTCGATTGGCTAAGTCTTTGCATTCAGTTCATTATCTCAGATTGTATTGCTGATTTGAAAGACATTCAACTAATGGGTTGCTAGTATTTTGTGAAAACTCACATGGGTATTATTTTGTTTTCTTGTATGGATATTCATGGCTGTTATGAATAGTATGTTTCTAATAAGATGGCATGGCTTAGTTATTTTACCATAACAGAGAAAGTAGGTTGCTGGTTTTCATTGTTTGAAGAGAATTTCGTTGAATATATATTGTCTTCTGGTTATATTATGCAAGGTATACATACTAGTTCTATGAAAAAGAAAGAAATGAAAATTGCAGCCGTTTGTTTATATTATATATGAAAATAATTCTTATGCAGGAACATTGTGGATTATGATATTAAAATAAAATGCAAAGTTGAAACTCGGCTGGGTAAAGTTTTATTTTAATACTAGTAGTTCCTTTATTTTATTTTATCATGAGATTATATGACTTGGAGGCCTGAATCACTTGATCCATGCATTTTCATTTTGTAGCTTTCACTTCATTATGTGATTTTATTTAGATTTTAATGATTCTGGAAAATTTTAAAAGTAAGAAATACAAGGGGAAACTCTGGCGATATTTTTCTAGAAATTAGTACTTAGTATTTTTATGGGCTTAAAATAAATGATTGACTTTCTTGGTATGAACATTTAAGTGCATAGATTTGGAATGTAAAACAGTAAGATTACCTGGAATGTTTTTAGTTTAATTCATTGTTGGATGGTGCTGTGTGTGCAAGGATTTAATCTTCTTCTTTATCAAAAACTTAGTAGGGCATGTAGTTTGACTTCTTTTCGGTTCTTTGAACTGACACCCTAAACAAAAGAGTTTCGCAAGTTTAGTAAAGTTGATTGGATCATCTCACTTTGGTGATGGAGATTGACATAGTATGGATGTTATTCTTATGGATCTTTGATCCTTGTATATTTGTACATACAAATGAATTTATTTGCCTTGGACTGATTGTATCAGTATTAGTCCTTAAGCAAATGATAATTGTTACATATTAATGAATGAGCTGAATTATTCAAGTGTTATTAATCATCGAATTTCGGTCTTGGGAAAGTGAACAATGTATTGTATAAAGTTAAGGAATCATATATTTAAATATCCTTCACTTTAAATGGATACCATCATGATACTAGAGGAACATCTACCTAGAAGTTTACTAACATGGAAAAAGGTATTAATTTTGGAAAGTGGACTATATGAAATTTGAGTTACGTGACTGTCTATATGAAAGAAAAATATCAGATGTGGTTTTAGTGCATTCAGGGACTTATGGTATTTCATACTCATCTTAAATGAATGTATAGGATTAGGGATAAGTTTTTAAGTTGTGATTAATATTAGGTGACTTTCCACTTCCTTAATGGGTTGAAATTTGGTAGAAATAAGGTCCTGCTAGCATGCATAAAATTGAGTTAAAATGGAGTAACTAATGAATCCATAACTAAATCTGATCTCGAGGTAGGGATTGATGCATTCATTTACCTAGTGTTTCAATTAATTAAAGTTATGAAACCAACAATGCATCTCTTACACAATAAGCCGCAATGAATGTAAAATTTGTATATGAGTAATTGGAAGAATGTTAAGTGGTCAAAGATACATAAAAATCATAGGGCAGATCCTAAAATATCAGTCATGCCTTATTAAAGTAAACCTAAGGTCCCTCTTAATGTTCTTCATCACCAAGGAAACTGGAATGGGCTAAGTTGCAATATTATGCTAAATTTTTAATATCAATCTAAATCCTTTTCAAATGAATATGGGAAAAGAATGGTTGTGAAATGTGTTTAACAACAAAATTAAAAGGGGTAACTTATAAGATAATAGCTTTATCTCCATAAAATGGAAACCAGAATGGGAGCAGTGGTTGGGTCAGTCCTTAATTTTGTTATGAGAGGTAAATTTGGAAAGTAATATAAACAAGGATCAAAATGAAATAAAGTATTCCTAAGCATCAAATTTATTTGGGAATTATAATTTAAGTTAAGGTTTAATAATGCATTTAGGGAAGTGAGGTAAAATGAAGACTTCATGTCCCCAATTCTCCTAAAGAAGGTATTTAAATGCCTAAACTAATATCCGATCAATAATGAACTAAAGTCACTTTTTAATTTCCATTGAACTCATATTTAACAATCAGGTGCATGATAGATCACTTTTTGGTCTCTGAGGATTGGCTTCAACAAATTTTTCTTCTATACTGTTCTATTATTCCTTTGTCGGGCTCATATCATTTTCCCATCTCTCTCAGCATTAAGTTTGACACTCCCCCTTGTTGATCCCCCTTAAATTTTGAATCAATGTGGATGCAGGACCCTTCTTTTCGTGATCTTGTCAAAAAATGGTGGGCCTTTCTCTGTGTCAGGTACCAGGATGTTTATCCTCCTAAAAAAAGTCTCCTTGCTAAAAGTAAAATCACTCACTTGGAATGCTTCTTCCTTTAAGAATTTTTTTTAGGAGAAATTAAGAGTAGAAAAAGAGATTCATGTTCTAAATGAATTAGTCTTCAGAAAAGGTATGAGCCAAGAGGAATTTAGGAAAAAAAAAGTGCTCCTTAGTGAACTAGGAGATCTTCTCTTGAAAGGAGAAACCTTTTGGAGACAAAAATCTAGAGAAATCTAGTTGAAAGACGGAGACAGAAACACAAAGTTCTTTCATGCCTCAGTTAAGGCTAGAAGAAATTGTTAGAGTAGGCATTACCTTAGCTCATGTTCACCTAGGTACTTTATTTACCTTTATTGTATTTATCCTCACCCACTTATGTGTGTGGATATTTCTTTTATCTTATTTAGATATTAGGAGATATTATCTAGTTGTTAGGTAGAGTTCTTTCTTTGATCTATGGTATTGACTAGATCCTTGATGTCTAGTTCTCTCCTAAATCTATGGTCTTGACTAGTTCTTTGATGACTAGTTATTTCCTTGATTTATGGCTTGATCCTCGACCTTGACTAGTTCTTAGATTATTATTCCTTGCCTATTTAAGCAAGGCCCATTCTCATTGTATTGCATTGAGTTCCATAATAATATATGATATTGCTGCTCATTTGTTTGCAAAGGTTTTGTAAAGTTATTCTAGGGAATTACTTTCATCTTATTGATCATGATGTTTGATTAGCATCTGTGTTCTTGGCTTGGTACGATCTGGTTATCGTTCCTTTCATGGTATCAGAGCTGGAGATTGCTGTTGACATCCGTTTGTAAGTTTTATTTTGTAAATAAAAATATTTATATATTCATATATTTGGGATTTGGTCATATTTTGTTGTTGCGTGTGGTTTTATGCAAAACAAAGGCTTCCATTGGATCTGGAAGACGTTAAAACCCTAAGATCAACTGTAAACTCGGCCACCACTAAAATCCTTAGCCCCTTGGTCATATGGTATGGTCATATGAGGGCTTAAAGCTTGTGATTCCTACTAATAGGTGCTTAATTTCAACCCCCTTTAATTTTATTTGTGTGGTGAAGGCAACAACAATTGATTTTGCTTCAGTGGTAACTAAAATAAATAACAGAGCAAACTATTAAAAAGCTTGTAACTTTTGATCGGTAACTCGGTTTTGAGTGCTATTTTTTTTTGGGAAAGTGCATGTTTTTTCGTGCTCTTTCCATTAGAAATATTTATTTTGAGACTTGCACTATAATTATAAAGTTCCAAATATGGAGGAGTGTTGTAATCAATTGTGGACATAATTTTGGCTGAGCCTGACGTCCTAAATTTTTGGGAGTTGCAGTTTGTACCTATCATGGATTCTGAGAATGATATGTTTTTTTCTGAAGTATGTGGACTTTAAGAGGATATTGTAAAATTTGTGGAAGAAAATAGATCACTCAAGAAGTAAAATTCTCTTCTATAATCACTCATTCATGATAAGGATACAATAATATACTTCCTGCAAAACAAACTTGCTAGCCTACAACATCACCATCATATTATGGACAACCATATCCATGCTCCTAGTCCACTTGCAGCTGTTGCTCCTGAACCCACTGAAATTGATTTGTCAGTCTTTGAGTCTGTTCTTGCTCTTGATGCTCATACACCTATGAAGCTTGTTACTACATGCTCTTCCACATCTGTGCCTATTACAGTACCACATGTTGTGTATCCTACTTCTGCTCAGATGCATGGGTTTTTTAAGAAGCATACCGCTGCATTCAGTTCTCGCATGCTCCGTTCTATGGGTCTCACTAGAGGAGTCATTGACAGACATTCATAGGGTATTGTTTACTCTATTCCACATATTAAGTGGAATTCTCGTCATGACATTGGTTTTCGAGCAGATACTTCATTGGGATCACACATTGACAGAGCTCCTGTTTTTTGTTCACTTGACTCTTTCTGAGGATCATGAGCAACACATGAGTTCTACACCTTCACTCAGGATTGAGAAACCCAAGATTTCAGCTGTCAGACATGATCAACTTGAAACACATTATGATGTTCTTTTGCATGCACCCATTGTGCATTTTGCACCAAGTCATATGTAGGCATCTTCTTCATCCATCTGTGTTGATTTGGGGTGGATATCTGATCACTCATGGAGGCGACATAGGCATTCATTGAGAGGAATCCATAGGTGTGGCTACTCTACCATTCAGCCTCTTGATCCACTTTCTATACCTTATGCATTGTGATGCTTCTTATTTTGAGCATTTTTCTTTAGCAGGTGTAGTGTATCTCTCTTGTTTGTTGAGAGATTTTGTATTTGTATTTTCGACACTTTTGGCATGTTGATAGTCTCTCTTATGGGGGAGCTATTCTAGTGGAGCCCAGTGTTAGTTTGTCAGTGTTCGAGTAGTTTTTTTGACAACTCATACAGATTTGTAGCATCACTTCACCCATTCAGCAGTATGGGAGGGTGTGGTGTTGATCTTGCTTCTTCGGGTTTCATGTCCTTGCCTTGTTACCTTGGCTTTTCATGGATCGTGACACTCTGGATTTTGTGTCCTTACCTTGTTGCTTTGGTTTTTGTTCTGGGATCATGGCACACCTATTTACAATAGTTGATCGAATTATGTTTGGTTTTTTTACACTTTTGACATCACTCTATTGACAGTCTCCTTGTATGGAGCTATTCTGGTGAAACCTAGTGTCAGTTGTTTTTGAGTTTTTTGATCAAGCAGTGGATTCAGACCATAGTACACACCAAAATTCTTTAGCATTGTATGAGTTTTTTGAGCCGAGCTTCTTGGGATGCCTTGGAGTGGGTCTTTACTCTCTTTACTTTGTTATTACTGGTTTTGGGTACCTTGAGGTGTCCCTTTTTTCCCAGTTATTGTACATGAGTACCTCATTAGGCCTAGTTGTCAGGACTCATACTGTGGACATGCCACTTCTATTTTGGCCCCTAGCTTCACTTGAGGGGGGGTGTTAGAGTAGGTATTTACCTTAGCTCATGTTCACCTAGGTACTTTATTTACCTTTATTGTATTTATCATCACCCACTTATGTGTGTGGATATTTATTTTATCTTATTTAGATATTAGGAGATATTATCTAGTTGTTAGGTATAGTTCTTTCCTTGATCTATGGTATTGACTAGATCCTTGATGTCTAGTTCTCTCCTAAATCTATGGTCTTGACTAGTTCTTTGATGACTAGTTATTTCCTTGATTTCCTACGACCTTGACTAGTTCTTAGATTGTTATTCCTTGCCTATTTAAGCAAGGCCCATTCTCATTGTATTGCATTGAGTTCCATAATAATATATGATATTGCTACTCATTTGTTTGCAAAGGTTTATGTAAAGTTATTATGGGGAATTACTTTCATCTTATTGATCATGATGTTTGATTAGCATCTGTGTTCTTGGCTTGGTATGATCTGGTTATAGTTCCTTTCAGAAATCAAAACTATATCTCCTCTCTAAAATTGGATGTTGATTCATAGAAGCTGTGTCCTTTTTCCATAAGTTGCTGAATGATGAACTCAGTTCACATTTTGCCTCTTAGCATCCTTTATTCACCCAATTAACAAAATTGTGCATGATGATGACAATGCTTAATCTTCTTTCCCCCTTCTCCAAAGAAGAAATTCGTAGTATAACCTTTTCCATGGAAAGAGACAAAGCCCCTGGCCTTGATGGATTTCTTGCCGCTTTCTTTCAAGAATTCTGGAGTGTTATTGGAGATGGTGTTTTGCAAGCTGTTGAAGAATCTAGAAGAATCAGGAAGATCTTAGGTGTTTTGAATCACACATTTATTTGTATGTTTCCAAAAAAATCCCTACTGAAAATCTTAATGATTATCATCTTATCTCTCTTTGTAATACCTCTTAAAAAATCATCTATAAGGCTATTGCATCCAGGTTGAGTCATATTTTGAATAAGCTCTTAGCTCAAGAGAAAAGTAGTGTTATTCCTGGTAGATCTATTATTGATGGCATAATCATTTCTCACGAGATTATTCACTCCCTACATTTGTCCTCTCATCCTGACACGATGATCAAACTGGACTTTAGCAAAGCTTATGATCAGATCAATTGGATATTTTTGCTCACATCCCTCCAGCATATGGGTTTCTGTAATCACTTATGTAATTGAATTTTTAATTGCATCCCCTCCTCTAGTTTCTCCATTCTGTTAAATGGATCGGTAGAAGGTTTCTTCTCCAGCAGTCAAGGCTTACGGAAAGGAGACCCCTTGTCTTCCTTCCTTTTCATTCTTGTTGTAGAGGCTCTAAGTAGAGGAATCAAATTTACAATCGCACAAGGTTCTTTATCTGATTTAATCATAACTGATAATTTTCCTCCTCTCACTCACCATCAGTTTACAGATGAAACCTTCCTCTTTAGCTCTGTTACCATTTCAGAAGGTCGAGCTATGGACAATATTATGAATTCCTACTCTAAAGCTGCAGGCCAGGTAATCAACTTTTACAAATATGTCATCTTCTTTTTTAACGTTTCCCCTAGTCTGCAGTGAAGAATAAGGGAGGTTTTGGGTTTTTCTGTCGATTCCCTCCCTCATAAATATATTGGAATTCCTCTTTTTTATGGCAATGGTAAAGCCACCCTCTGGGATGATCTCTGTCATTCTCTTTCTCAACATTTAAAATATTGGAAAGGGAAATGACTCTCTCTTGCTAGTAGAGCTCTTCTTATTAAAATGGTTCTTTGTGCACTCCATATCTATATGCTCTCGGTTATATCTATTCCCAAATTAGTCCTCAACAAATTCAAGAAAATTTTTAGATCCTTCTTATGGTATGGGATTAACGAAGAGAGAAAATTTCATTTGGTTAAATGGGATGATGTTAAATTACCTAAATCTTCGGGCGGTCTGGGGATAACTGATTTGGCATTTCAGAATATTGCTCTTGGTGCTAAACTTGTCTGGAATTTCATCTATGATCCCAAATAGTTAGCCTTCCAGGTTCTTTCTCATAAATATTTGGAAGCAGGCAGTCCTGCTCTTTTACTTTCCAGCGAATATCTTCCTAAAGGCTCTCATAGCTGGAACTTCCTTTGCAAATGCAGACACCTTATTGCCGATTTTGTTTCTTGGCACATCAATAATGGTTCTAATGCTAATTTTTAGGAGGACAACTGGAATGGACATATGCCTCTCAATATCAATCCAAATATTAACTGGGTCATGAACATCTCTAAGGCTATTTAGGGCAGTAAAGTTGAAGATTATGGTATTCCACATCCTAACGGCTCTCCTTCTTGGCTTTGGAAGGATATCACCTCCATTGGTGTAACTTCTTCTGAAGTCTCCATATTTTTGGAGGCCCTCTCCTCTCACAAAATATTATTCAAGGATATAGAGGATCATCTAATTTGGTTAGGCTCTCCTTTAGGTGTCTTTAATGTTAAAGATGGTTACTCAAAACTCATCTCCTTTTCAGGAAAAGGGAATCCCAGTTGGACGGGTTGCTAGAATTCTAAGCTTATTCCTAAAGTGGATTTTTTTGGATGGTTGGTCTTTAAAATAAAAATTCTCACACAACTTCATAGGAGAACTTAGGGCTATGCAGGTCCTTCTAAGTGTGTTCTCTGTGGCAATGAAGAAGAAGACATTGACCACCTCCTTTTTTGATCCTTCACTATTCAAGGGTGGAATTGGATCCTAGGTAAGCTCAGCTTAGCTTGGGTTCCTTGTAACAACATAAAATATTCCCTTATTACTTTTCCTAAGTTGGGTAATTAGAGTTCCCTCAGTTCCATATGGTCAATCGCCCCATTCTTCCTGATTTGGAACATTTGGTGGGAACAAAATCTTCGTATTTTTAGAGATCAAGTTTTGGATCTTCCTTCTTTTTTTATCCAAATTCGAAGTGGCTATTTCAGAAAATGTTAGTAAACATAGCCTCTAGAATCCTAACTTCTCTTCTCGAGATTTTGAAATCAGGAAAGCATGGCCGCTTATCAAAATTTAGAATCCTAGGTCGATTATTCGACGCGGTCTATCTCAATTGGAAAAGATAATGAGAAGAAAAAATATTAGATGGAGGTATCCACCCCCTGGTTCTTTGAAAATGAATTTTGACGGAGCCTCTAGAGGTAATCCTAGTAAGTTTGGTACTGGTTGTTTAATTAGAAGTGAAAGTGACTCCCTTCTCTTAGCAGGTTCCTTTCCATGTCAGGATCGCTCTTACAATCTGGCTGAATCTCAAGCTCTTTTAGAAGGTGTTAAATTGGTGGTTCACTTGGGGTGTGATACTCTTCATATTGAAAGGGGACTCACAAATTATCATACATTCCATTGTCAAAGGTTTAGCCCTTTCGTGGCATTTAAACTTCTACATCTCCAATATTCTCTTCTGGCTCAGAAAAATAAGCAAGTGGAACATCACCCACTCATTCCAAGAAGCCAATTCTGCGGCCAATTTTCTCGCCAACTACGCCATTGATTACCCATATGCCATCAAAACTTCAAGCAACCCAAAAGATTGGATAAGATTCTCTGAAATCATTTCACACGAAGGGAAGAATGGCTCGTAAGAGTTCAATTGATGGCCCTTCATGCCTCACACTTTTAAATGTTGCCACTGGTCTTTTCTACTCATCTCTCCTTCTGGTCACTTGGACAACTCTTTCATGGATTTCCTGGGCTTTCCATTCATCTCCCTTTGTGCTGCCCAACCAGAGTCCAGCTCTTACGGCCAAAATTATCGCTACCACCTCTCTGAGATCTTTAGGTATTTATCTCCCTGTGAAGCTGAATTCCATAGAAAACATCCTAGGTGATTCGTATCGGTTCAACTCACGTCATGCACGGACATAGATTCGGATATTTATGCGGCTTTCATTTCCTTTTGTCTTTTGATCCACCTTGTTCCATCTGTTGTCAAGTTTGTTTTCTGTAGATTTAATCTACCCGGTTCATCACGAGGGCCTTCATGACAAATTGGTGGATTTCCATCTCCCCGACCCTCTTCTGTGGGTTGAAAAGGTCGACGAATTGGCCTTAGGGATCTGGTCGCGGGATCCAATGGCTCAACGGTCAGTATCAGGATCTGTCGGATTATGCAGAAAAATGTGGATTCTCTATTTGTGTATGGTCAACTCAACCCCAGGCTTCTTCCCCCTGTAGACATCGACGTTGCAGCTCAATTTCCAATCCATTCAACGATAGATAATTTGAAAGAGCTACACGACCGCGTCAGACGCCGATTTCTGATTCTTGCTCAAGGGAAGCTAATTCCCCACGTTGGTGCTCTGTGGCAGTGCGGTAAGCACTCGTGCATACGCTGGTTCTTGGTGTTCGCAGGTGTCCTATTGGCCATCCCCCTTTCTTGGTCTTCGGCTCCTAGTGTTTCTTTTGGGCTCTGTTCTATTCCTTAGTTTTCTTCCGTTCTGTTGGGTCTCCTTTCTTCTGCGTTCTTCTATTCTTCAGTGCTCTTCCGTCCCCTCCACTTCTCATTTTCTTCTTCCTCTCTCTCTCTCTCTCTCTCTCTCTCTCTCTCTCTTCTTCCTTTCTATTGTAAGGGTGGGGTCCCTAACCCTTCGGTTCATAGCTCTGGTCAAAAGTGTTTAATCATAAAAAAAAACAATCAAGTACATGATGTCTTGAAATTAATAGGTTTTGAATGGGAGTTCAAAGAAATACGGGAAAGGGAAATAAAGAATAGAATATGGGCATGTAATGACTAAGTTGGATAAAACATTAAGTGTATCTATAGGAACCTAAGTGCCTAGTATGAACTAGAGCCAACCTATTATCTACTCTCGAACGTAGGTGCTGCAATAATAGGTTTCTCCTAAGTGTTGTTGTGGGATCATATTAGAAGATTTGTCAAAATGAACTTATTGTACTTATGGGATAAAAATGAAAATATTATGATAAATATTTTGATCTGCATTATTACAAAGGACAGGAAGAGGTATTTAAAGGACAACCATGGTGCGGAAATGTACTTAGATCTCTTTGGTAATCACGTAAGAAGGTAAATAGATGAAATGATCCATTAGGCATATTAAGGGATGTGAACATGCGAGATGTTGAAATAGTTACATTTCAACATAACAGATGTACCTATCTCGTAATGCACCTAGTTGGTCTTTGGCATCTACCTCAAAATGAAATCTTGTAAGATGAGTCTAATTTGTAAATAAGTAAATGTAAATTAAAAGATCTAGACAAGTGTGAAAGGGATAGTTGTAAGGTGGCGGAAGACTTAAAACTCATATGACTAGTGTGTTGTCTTGAGTTTAGCTGTAACTTTCACGGTGGATAAATTTAACTTAAGTAATGCATTGATGGCTGTGCATTGTCTGATCGCCTGTCCTTAAACAAAAATTTGTTGGTAACCAGATCATGGAATGTTAAAAAAATGAACATGAGGTAGACAATGGTCAGACACCAGATGAAGAAGTTGGGAAACCAGCTTCGGGGTAGACCTAAGGACATTCACATGGTTGCCATAACCTGTAAAGGGTTGGGCCGTAATGCAAGGAATCATTTTCACTCGATGTAGTGACAAAAGATAGATCATGGATATCTAGATGCACCCTTCTCATCCACACATGGCTTACATAGAAGTTGTCAGATAGATCAAATGAATAGATCTGATTTAATGGATGTGATTAATAAAATATGTTTGACTACAATAGCGTATATTGTTTTATTTGAAAAAATCCTCACTTTCCAGCTCTTGTATTTGTGAGTGTTACATCTCTTGACCATCTGCATGGGCTAGCTTATAGGCACCTGGACTAAACTTGGTAACCACAACATATGGTCCCAGCCAATTGGGTTTAGATTTCCCTTTCTTTTCACGATCCTTATTGGTGTTCTTCTTATTCTCTTTTAAAACCAAATCTCCTACCTCAAATTGATGAGGCATGAATATTTTATTGTAGCTTCATCGCACTTGATCCGGATACACTTTAAGGTGATTAAGAGCGTGAAGTATTTTCTTGTCTAATAGCTCAAAATCTTGTAGTTGAGCTACCATGTAGTCCTTCCTCTTTATTCAGGTAGTCCCTTAGCTCGATATGCAAAGAAGGAATCTCGATCTCTAAAGGTAGTAAGACTTCAGTGCTGAATACTAAGGAGTATGTAGTTGCTATGTGGGGGTGTGGATAGAAGTTATGAATTCCCAGAAGGTAGGGTGAATTTGTAAATGTCAGTCACGACCTATATTATTCACCATCTTCTCCATGATGTGAATTAAATTCTTATTGGAAGCCTCAACTTTCCTATTACCTTGAGGGTAGTAGGGGGTTGAGAACTTGAGGGAGATTTGAGAGCATTTACAGAGTGCTTTCATGGTTTTATTCTCGAATGGTTTACCATTATCAGTGATAATAGTAGAAAGGATTGTTAGTGCAAAATCACAGCACCCCCAAATGAGTCGTCAGATCTGCTTTTCTAAGGCATGTTCATTTGGTGTGATTTGCATAACATTGAGTTTTCCCCCAAAGAGTGGGACTTCGCAGGTGGGAAAAAAATCTCTAGATTAAGGCTGGTTCCTACTCCTCTGTTTAGGTGTATGCATGAAATCACAGAGGATCTATCCTAAATCCTACTCTAATTTTCCAAGGAGACAGAGTTAAAGAAGGGATGTAAAGAAAATAAAACTTAAGATACCAGGTGATACACCAAAGGAGTGATGAACAATTGTTTTGCTGGTAGACACAAACCAGAAGAATGCAACACAAAAACATGCACAAATAACCAAAGTTGTAATGAAGGATCAAAAGACAACAATTAACACAGAAAGGGATGAAGATCACCCACAAAACATGTATTATTGCTCTCACAGCTTGATACGATGCATTACAAATAGTAACAAGGAAAATTTGTGTTTACAGTCTATATGGGAGGTCTGAAACTCCATGAATTCACTTGCCAAGGGGAAGAGGGGAGCCTGCAAAATAGAAGAATGTCCAACCCTTTACAATGAGTCCTGACCCTGTATTTATAGATTCAATCAAAGAGAAGAAAGAAAGAGAGAGAAGCGGGAAAAGTAGGTCGAAGTTCAACCACTGCTATTAATGCCTCTTACAAAATCTGCCCCCAAATCTACCTTGACTGCATCAACCACTGGTTCGATGCCTTGAAGGAGGAGGAAACAACGGAGCAGATTGAATCTGATCTGGTTGTTGAGGTAGATAGATCCCATTAATGGACCTGAAGATGTTTTCTCCATTTTCCTTTACCTAACCTCCCCAAAACTTAAAGTTTTAGATCTCCATGGCATGGGTGAAGCCGAGATCTTTCCAATGGTGTCAGATTTGTAATATTTTGAGCCTGAGTCGAAAGATATGCCCCTTCAAAGTTTGTATCGGGTCCGTACAAAAGGGTGGGAAAACCAGTTTGAAAAAAATGGGCCCCCTTTTTAATATGGGACACATGGTTGGCTAGCACATGTTTGAGGGCGGCCTTTGTATTTTCTCTTGGAATGGCATGGGGCTGACACGTGGCTTCCTCCGCCGGCCTGCTCAATTTCTTTGTTTCTCGGCTAAGTCCTTTGCTCGACGGGGGCATATTTCTTGATCGGGGGACACATGGCGGTCTGGCACTTGTTTGAGAACCCTCTCTCTATTCGACCCTTGAGTTAGCATCTTTTGGACACTTGGCACTCTCTGTTGGCCTACCACTATGCATTGACTATTCAACTTGACTCTGTCCCCCTTGAAGAGACTGGATGCGTGGAGGCTCCGCGCTTTGCTTTGAAAGCCCGATCAAGATTTTCCTTTGAAGGAGTGTCGGGTTGACACTTGGAAGCCTCCGTAGGTCTTTGGAATTTTCAACGACCTCTACCTTACCTTTTCAGATCCTGGGCTACGTGGCGAACTGGTGCTTGTTTGAGCCTCTGCATTTGGATTCAACTTTGGAGATGTGCCACTCTGGACACGTGGCATCTCTCCGCTAGTACTTCTATACTTACCCTTTTTGAGGCCCTCCCTGTCCACCTTTTGACCTCTGTTGACCATTTGCTACGTGGAGGGCTGGCGTGAGTTTGAGTCTTCGACTTGGGCTCCCATCTTGGATTTGTGCCAAGCCGACACCTGGCTTCTTCCTGCCTAGTCAAATAATTTTCAACAGCCGTACAACTTTTGGGGGCTCTTGGATGCATGGAAGCCTGGCACTTGTTTGAACTTCCTTTCTTGGATTTCAACTTTGGAGAAGCACCGTTTGGACACGTGGCCTTCTCCGCTGCCTCCTCCATACTTAGCCGATTTTTGGACTCTGTTCTGAACTGTTTTGAGCCTGAAGACTTCAGATCTTCACCGTTTCTTCTTTTTCTTGCTCCTGGATTTCTCTGCGACACTGATCCCTCCTACTTTAACCCTACTATTCTATTTCTGAGCCCACCTGTAACATGTAGAATGGATTTAAGGCCTGGATTCACTCGACAGAGCCATTTTTTGAATTTATCCTACACATGGTTGTTTGATCTTCACAGCCCCCCCACCACTTCCATTATAGAGTCCCCCTGCAATCTGTTTGCAGGAATCTGAACGTGATTTCTCAGGTTCTTTTCAGTGCGGGGTCATTCTGATCCAATATTTTCCCAGGGGAAAAATATGGATAACAATTTGGTGACTCACAGGGGTATCTACCTGCTAGATGAAAAGACCAATTGCCTTGTCGTATCCGTTGGGCATGGAGTCGAGAATGATGGTCTGATACTGATTCTACCTCTGATTCAAGAGCCTGACTGTTTGCACTCTCAATTTTCATAAGAAATATTGAAAAATGATGTATTCTGAGAGTAGAAAATTTTTTTTTGACCCGAGGGCTTCATCTGTCTCTGAATGGGTTGTGCAAGAGCAACAAAACAACACCACAACTATATACAAAATTTGAAATCATACATGCTCCAAGTAGAACATGCAGAGCGTGTAAAGCACTTAGGAGAAAAGCAACCTAAACTACAACAAGACAATGTGCACAAGCACTTAGAGGAATGAGAAACTAAACTAATATGTACAAGGTGAGAACTTTCCTTCTAGTAGCAGTGTTTAAGATAGATTCCATTCACTGGAATCTACAACTCTTCACCATCCAATGTAGACAATTGGAAAGCATTGCTACTTTTACATTTTGTGACCATGTAAGGGCCACTCCAAATGGCATCAAACTTGGAATGCCTTCCTGGTTTTTCCTGATCTGCATCCCATTTCAAAACTAGGTCTCCTTCCTGGAAGGTCCTTGTTCTTGCCTTCTTGTCGAAGCATCTCTTGATTGAGGCCTGATCCTTCTCAATTGATTGTTTTGAAGTGCATGCTCTCTGGTTTCTTCCAACTCCATCAGCTCTACATATCTGGCCTCCATAGGTTCAAATTCAGACATCTCCAGCTGCTTCATGAGTTCCAATGCTGGCAACTCAAGTGATATAGGCAACACTGCCTCTTTCCCATAGACAAGTTTGAATGGAGAGCTTCCTGTAGACCTCTTGGGTGTTGTCCTATCAGCCCATAAGGCTGATTTGAGTTTCGTGTGCCAGGTTCTCTGATTTTCATCTAGAGTTCTTCTGATAATCTTTAGCAGGTTCTTGTTCGTAGACTCTGCTTGGCCATTACCCTGAGGGTAATAATTTGATGAAGTGCTCAAGTAAATCCCATTCCTCACGGACCCATCCTGTGATTTTGGAACCTATGAATGCCAATGCATTGTCTGATATAATGGTGTCTGACACTCCAAATCTGGTCACTATCCCTTCATAGAAATCTAGTATGTTAGACTCATTAGCTTCTTTGAGTGCCACTGCCTCGGTCCACTTGGTGAAATAGTCTGTTGCTGTCAGAATCCATTTGTGGCCTTGGCTCGAATTTGGATTGATGAATCCAATGAAATCCAATCCCCATTGCATGAATGGCTGGTCAACTGAAATTGGGTGTAATGGAAGTGTTGCTAGCCTTTCTTTGCCTCTTGAAGAATGCACAGTTCTTGCACCTTTTGATCCATGCATAACAGTCACTAAACACCATGGGCCAATAATAACCCACCTTCATGATCTTGAGTGCTGTCACTCATGGAGCAAAATGGCCTCCAACTGCTTCATCATGGAATTCTTGTAACACTCTCTCAACCTGATTGTCCCAATGCACCTTAACAGAACACCATTGATGTCCCTTTTGAACAAGACACCGTCAATAAGCACATATGGGATGGCCTGTAGTCTGAAATGTCTCCATTTTGTTTTACTCATTTCTGGAGGACACAGGCCTGTCTGAAGGAAGTGCACCATGTTCTAAGTCCAACAAGGAGTGGGCGTCATCCTCATTTTCTTCCTCTTGACTATTTTGCAAGACAAAAACAACTTCTTTTTCATCACTTGCTTCTTCTTGTTGACTCGAGGCCAGCTGTTCACACAATTCCTTCCCACAGACCAGCTTAGTGACCTTGATCTCAATGTCATACTCCATGACACGAGTGATCCATCCTGCACATTTTTCATTCAAATCCTTGCTGAGAAGGAAGTCTTTAATTCCTACATGGGAGACTAACAGTTGGATTTTATTGTTTGAAACCAGGTGCTTAAACTTCTTTAACCCTCTGATCACTGCCAGGATTTGCTTCTCGATGAAGGAGTATATTCACTTCATAATCTTCCAGACCCTGGCTGAAGAAAGCAATTGGCTTCTCTGTGTCCTCTTTGTTCTACTGTACTAGGATTGTGGAAATTATGTCACTACCACCAAAGGCATATAATATGAAATCCTTAGAAAAATATGGATTCACGAGAGTTGGGGCTTGTGATATAGCTTCTTTGATGGCCTCAAAACTTTCTTTTCCTTCAGCTGTCCACCTAAATACCAAACTCTTCTTCAACATCAACGTTATTGGCTTGACAAGGGCAGCAAAGTTTGGTACAAACCTGCAGACAAAATTGATTTTTCCTAAGAAGCTTTGAAGAGCCTTCTTATGGCTTGGAAATGGCAATGATCTTATTGCTTCAACTCTCTCTGGGTCAATTACCAAACCTTCCTTTGACACAATGTGGCCTAGAAGCCTGCCCTCATGGGCCAAGAATATGCATTTTTTGGGGTTCAATGATACCCCAAATCTCCTACACCTTTGAAACACCTGCCTTAGGTGAAAAAGGTGGTCTGCTGCATTTTTGGAGAACACAGTAATGTCATCCAGGTAGATTAGTACTATCTTGTTGATCAATCCCTTTGAATGCCATATCCATTGCCCTTTGGAAAGTGGCTCCAACATTAGACAATCCAAATGGCATTTTTCTGTAGGCATAGGTGCCCCATTTGGTGGTGAAAGTTGTTTTGAACTGATCATCTTCTTTCACCATGATCTGGTTGTACCCTGAGTAGCCATCTAGGAGAGAGAATCTCTCTGATCCAGACACCACCTGCAAGATTTTCTCCATTGAGGGGAGTGGGTAGTGGTTCTTTGAGGGATGCTCTGTTCAAGTCACGAAATTCAACACACAACCTAATCTCTCCATTCTTCTTCCTGACTGGGACCAAATTTATCAACCTAGCTTGAGTGTTTGATTGGAAATATGATACTTGCCTCTATCAGCTTATTTATCTCTTTCTTCATCAGAGGCTCAATATGTGGATTGACTGGTCTCTGCTTTTTCCTGATGGGCTTAGCAGCTGGATCTAGTTCGATTGTGTGTTGGGCTAACTTCAGATTGAACCCTCTTAGGTCTTCATAGCTCCAAGAAAATACATCTAGAAACTCTTGGAAAAGTTACATGAATTCATACCTTTCTTGCTCAGTGGCCACTTTGCCAATTTGAAGCATTTTGCCTTCTCCAACTAGAATTGACTCTGAATCTTCTCCTTTGATTTGTATATTAGCCTTCTCTTTTCGAAACTGATCATTGGGATTGAAGATAGACTTCAATGTCACTAAGCCTTTGGGAAGCTTGTTTGTATGCAACTGCACTACTTGATCTCCATATTGCTGCTCTATTTTGTTTTTATTTCTAGCTGAGAACTCAGCTTCCTCTTGCAAAAAATTGATGATCTGTTGATCATTCTTCGAACACCTGCCAGCATGTGTTGTTATCTGGCACTGCTGGCCTCACAATCACATGGATATGTGGCTATCCTTTGTCCCTCTTGATGCTGTCAACCACATCAAATGTTGCTCCAACTCCTACAAGCCTATCAACATCTTCGTTCTCCTTTCTGGGTATGGACACAATGTTGAAGGCTTCGAAATCCTCAATGAGATCCCATACCCTATTCTTGTAGTTTTTTAGCAGGTCATTCTTGACAACATTTTGTCCTTTGACTTGATTGGCAACCAGTTCACTGTCACCAAACACCTGTAGGTTCTTGATTCCTCATCTTCTAGCCCAATGCAATCCATGAACCAAAGCCTCATATTCTATAGTGTTATTTGAGCAGGAAAACTGAAATCTGAAGGCTGAATAATATTTCATACCTTGGGGGGACACAATCATAGCTCCTCCTCTGGCTCCTTGTCTACTCCTCGAGCCATCAAAGAACAATTTCCATACTTCATTGTCATCTTTGTGTTCTGGCTTGATGATGTCAGGAAGAGGATGATTCTCCTCATGCAGGCAGTAGACTCCTAGTTCAGATTCTTCCATCTCCTTATAGGGATCAAAAGCATGTTCCTTTTGACCACCCATTCGTCAAGAGTTAGGTCTAGGCTATACCCCACTTTGGTATCTGCCTCAGAAGTGTTTAGGAGATCCTCCTGATCAAAAGCTGAACAATTTACATTGATTGGGCTTGGCACATAAGACTCAATGTGATAATCCGCTATGGGATCATATTTGATTGTGGCCTTTTCTCCATACCTTGTTCTAAAGAGCATATGCGACCAGTCGGCAGACAAATATTATCCAATTTTGGTAGTGAAGTCCCTAGACAAACACAATGCAAAATGTGGTGGTAAGTCTATGACTGATACATTCTGCAATACAGTTACATTAGGGCAGACATCCATAGTGAGGCTCAGATCCTTGATGACTCCAACAATGGTCACTGCTGTCCCATCCAATTGTACTACTCCTCTAGAGATGACTTCATACTAGAGACCCAGTTGATCAACTATTTGTTTGGGCATTACAGAACTACTTTCCCCCGAATCAATCATGCAATTATGCACCAATTTTTCTCCAATGATTAATGAAACATAAAATGGAGGAGGCTTCAGATTTTACCTTGTTGTTCTCCATGGTTTCTCTCAGGTTGAGCCGTATTGGTAAGCACTTGCTCTTGCTGGCTAGGGGATTGATTTGATCTTGACCAATTTTGCATGTCAGTCTGCAATAGATCCCTTTGCTTTGGAATGACCAGTGACTCCCATAGTGAAATGTTCACACTTATCCTCTTCATTTTCTCAATGATATTAAATGAACTGTCCTTCTGATGCCCCTTCCCTGACACATTTTTGTATTGTACATGGGCTGCTACAATCGGTGCCTGAGTAGATTTGGAAGGTGGCTTGGATTGGCTATGCATAGTTTGGGAGTTGTATTTTGAATACCAATACTTTATGGAGCAATGGAGGATTGAGGGTCACCTGAGTTTGGTGAATGCCCTTCTCCAATATTTCTCTTTATGGAAAATGTATTGGCGGCTATACTTTGAGAAGGAATATGATTTATTCCACAAAAGTTTTCAGCCTGCTAATTGACAAGCATAGTTTCACTTGGGGTCCCTCTTGTTAAGCTCATTACTGCTGATTTTCTTCATAGCTGGGTTCTTGTGATACACCAACAGTTGGCACCATCAGAGCCTAATTTAATGCACCATTGAAGCACATTGATTGATTATGTGGCTGACTGTATGGGAAATACCAATCATATTCTTATGCCATGTTATTCTGTGCCTGAAACCAATGCTCTTGATGTTGAAGCTATGTTTGGATCATATGACCTGAAAGGTCTAGTAGCTTGAGGTTGCCCTTGGTGTTGATCTCTGATTTATAGCCTGGGTTGGTGGTCTATTTTACTGATACGAGGGTCTAGCTTGATACTGGGCCTGAGATTGATATGGCCTAGAACTCTGAGCCTACTGTATTTTGATGGTTACTAACTCATTTCCCAGGTTTTGTAGTTGTTTCATAACTTCTTAAAGCTCCTTTGAGGTGTTAAATGATGAATTAGAGGCTTCAGATGAACTTTGACTCCTGGAGGTGGGTATAGGAGCTAATGTCAGTGTTTGGTTGGTACCTGGGTTTACTAACTTCGGGGTATAGAGGCATGCATGGCCTAGAAGCAAGTTTTCTAGCCTGAATCAAATGATTCTCAGCTCCCACGGAAAGGCTATAAGGTAAGGTTGTGCCCCCCATTGATTGAATCATCAGAGAAATATCATGAATTTAAAGCTCTAAGGAAGTATAAGAAGGCACCTTCATTAGTGGGCTTTATTGCTATTGGAATCCTGTCCTAGGTTCGTTGAAATCTAAGGTTGAAATCCGTCAGTTGCTCATTCAGAGCTCTCTTGATTGTTGTCAGCTGCTCTAGAAAGGATAGGTTATCTCCCTTTTCTCCAAACTGGTTGTGAAGAGCTATGCACGGATGGTCCCAAGATTGAATAGATCCTGCTTCTAGGCTCCTGAACCATTGTGAAGCTTTGCCCTTGAGTGAAGAGGCTAGCAACTTGACCACAATGTCCATCTCAGCGATCTTGTGGATTATACAAACATTTGCAATGTCTTGAACGTGGTCACCGGGACAAGTCTGGTTCTCTCCAGTGAAATATGGGATGCTCTTTAATGCTGCCACCTGGACTTGGTTTTGTGTATTCATAGCAAGTGGGATGCTGCCAGTGAAATTGACATAAGGATTTGGTTGTTGGTGTGCCATCCTAATCGGCCTGAGCACCCTTCTTAATTGAAAGAATGACATGCTAGGAGGAGGTGTTGATAAGGATCTGTTTAGTGGAGATAGAGACTTCTGGGCTCTTCTTCCTCTTCTCCTTTTGTCTTCTGGGCTCTTCTTCCTCTTCTCCTTCTGTCCGGAGACAAGTGTATAAAAGTGTACAAACCAAGTCCTTCTTCTCTTATTCTGGTGACCTTGTTTGTAGACCTACTTCTCAGGCAGGTTCATTTGGGAAACTTGGAAGAGGGGACTTCCTGGGAAAAAATAGAAGAATGTCCAACCCTTTACAATGAATCCCGACCCTACATTTATAGATTCAATCAGAGAGAAGAAAGAAAGAGAGAGAAGTGGGAAAAGTAGGTGAAAATCACCCACAAAACATGTATTATTGAATTTTAACCTACTAGTTACAATGGTCCTGACCTTGCCTTGAAAGAGAGAAGCGGGAAAATTAGGCCGAAGAGGAAATCTACCGACTGCATCAACCACTGGTTGCCTTGAAAGAGGAGGAAATGATGAAGCAGATAGATCCTGTATTAATGGACCTGAAGATGTTTTCTCCATTTTCCTTTACCTTACCTCCCCAAACTTAAAGTTTCAGATCTCCATGGCATGGGCAAAGCCAATATCTTTCCAACGGTGTCAGATTTGTAATATTTTGAGCCATTGAGTCGAAAGATATGCCCCTTCAAATTTTGTATCGGGTCTGTACAAAAGGGCGGGAAAACCAGTTTGAAAAAAATGGGACCCCCTTTTTAATATGGGACACGTGGAGGGCTAGCACTTGTCTGAAGGTGGCCTCTATATTTTTCTCTTAGAATGGCGCGGGGCTGACATGTGGCTTCCTCCGCTGGCCTACTCAATTTCTTTGTTTCTCGGCTAAGTCCTTTGCTCGGCGGGGTCATATTTCTTGACCGGGGACACATGGTGGTTTGACGCTTGTTTGAGAATCCTCTCTCTATTCGACCCTTGAGTTAGCACCTTTTGGAAACTTGGCACTCTCCGTCAGCCTATGCCACTATGCATTGACTATTCAACATGACTCTGTCCCCCTTGAAGAGACTGGACGCATGGAGGCTCTGCGCTCGTTTAAAAGCCTAATCAAGATTTGCCTTTGAAGGAGTGTCAGGTTGACACTTGTAAGCCTCCACAGGTATTTTGGAATTTTCAATGACCTCTACCTTACCTTTTCGGATCCTGGGCTACATGCGGTGAACTGGCGCTTGTTTGAGCCTCCCCATTTGGATTTCAACTTTCGAGATGCGCCACTCCGACACGTGGCACTCTCTCCGCTAGTATTTCTATACTTAACCCTTTTTGAGGCCCGTCCTTGTCCACCTTTTGACCTCTATTGACCATTTTCTACGTGGAGGGCTGGCAAGTTTGAGTCTTCACCTTGGGCTCCCATCTTGGATTTACATCCGAGCCGACACCTGACACCTTCCTGCCTAGCCAAATATTTTTCAATGGCTGTGCAACTTTTGGGGGCATTGGATGTGTGGAATCCTGGTGCTCATTTGAAATTCCTTTCTTGGATTCAACTTTGGAGAAGCGCCACTTGGACACGTGGCCTTCTCTGCTGCCTCCTCCATACTTAGCTGATTTTTGGACTCTTTCTGAACTATTTTGAGCCTGAAGACCTCGGATCTTTGCCATTTCTTCTCTTTCTTGCTCCCGACTTTCTCTACGACATTTCTCCTCCTGCTTTAACACTACTATTCTATTTTTGAGCCCATATGTAACCTATAGAATGGATTTAAGGCCCAGATTTGTCTCGACAGAGCTGTTTTTTGCATTTATCCTACATAGGGTTGTTTGATATTTGCAGGCCCCCGCCACTTCCATTATAGAGTCCCCTACAATCTGTTTGTAGGAATCGAACATGATTTCTCAGGTTCTTTTAGTGCGGGGTCATTCTGATCTAATATTTTTCCCGAGGGAAAAATACAGATAACAGGGATACTATATTGACATAGGATATGGTTCATGATAAATTTAGAGATCTAGGCACCTTCAACATAGGTGAGAGGAACGACCTCTACCCAATTTGTAACATAATCAGTTGCAGTAATGATGAATTTATGACCATCTGAAGAGACATGGTTAAGTTTCCCTATTAGATCGAGACCCCACTTTGAGAATGGCCAAGGGGTTGTGACAAGCTGCAAAGATAGCAGCGGCGCATGTATCAAGTTTCAATATTTTTGACAATCCACACATTTGTTCACATGGTTACAATAGTCATGCTTCATGGTAGGCCAATAATAGCCTACTCTAAGAATTTTATTTGTAAGGACAATCCCATTAGTGTGAGTCCCACAGATGCCTTCGTACACCTCCTTGATTGCATGAATAGATTCGTCCAAATTTAAACATCACAATAGATTCCTGTCATAGCCTCGGCAGAAGAGGGTGCCCCTAAGTAAGGTATAGTGGGCTATACGTTGGATGAGGGTGTGATTTTTCAACGTGGGAAATGTTCCATCATGAAGGTAATTAAAGATTTTAGTGTACCACTGTGAAAAGGGACCAAAAACCTCGTACACCAAATAAGAGGCTGGTATGTCATATGCTATTGTTTTGAGATTTTCGACAAAGAATGGCATGTCATTTTTCCCTGGCAGAATTCTTAACATAGATTCTATCGTAGCCATGGCATATGTTGCTATATTTTGAGCTCTTGGTACCTGCTCAAATGTTATCTTCTCAAAGAATTCTTTCAAGGATTCGACCATTCTTTTATATGGTAACAACTTTTCATCCTTGACATTGTATTCGTTTGTGACTTGTTTGATAATAAGCATTAAATCACCAATGCATTTAACTCTTTTGATATCCCATTTGATGGCCAAATTCATCCCTACGATGAGAGCTTCATACTCTATTATATTATTCGTGCAAGGGAACGTGAGTCACAATTCTTAAGGAATAAAGTCTCCCACAGGAGTAATTAATACAACTATGACACCTGAACCATGAAAGGTAAAGGATCCATCAAGGTACAATTCCTAAACAATAGATTCCTCAAGGTACATGATGGATGCATTTGGTAGCTCCAGACTCAAGGGTTCAATACTTGGTAGTGGAGCTCCTTCTAGCTGATCTACTAAGACTTGTCCTTTTACTGACTTTTGATGAATGCACTCAATGTCAAACTCACTTAATAAGATGATCTAGCTAGCCATCTTTCTAGTTAGTGCTAGTTTAGAAAATAAGTACTTTAGTGGAACGACCTTTGAAATAAGCTTGACTTTATGGTTGAGAAAATAATGGCGTAACTCCTGAAAAGAAAATACTATGGATAGGCAAGCCTTTTCAATATGTGGATAGTTGAGCTCATATGCTATCAATGTTTTGCTAAAGTAGTATACAACATTTCCTCTCTGCTCTTGATCTTTCTGGGCCAACTGTGCCCAAATCACAAAATGTGTAGCAAAGATGTACAATAACAAGGATTCTCCTACCGTGGGTGGCATGAGAATGGGTGGTTAGCCAAGTATTCTTTAAGTAGAGAAAATGCTTGTTGTTGTTATGGCCCCTAGGTGAAATTAACATTATTTTAAAGAAGATGTATGAACACTTGACACTTGTCTGCTAGATGTGAAATAAACCTTCTGATGGCCTAAAATTTTCCTTGTAAGCTATGCAACCATCTAATATTCTTAGGAGAAATTTTCTGTGATAGCCATGACCTTTGCAGGACCCACCTCTATTCCTCTCCTTGATATAATAAATCCTAGTAATTTCCTAGATAACACACCAAATAGACACATTTCTTCGGGTTAAGGTAGACTTTGTAGTCCCTGAAGCACTAAAAGATACACAAGAAAATCTCTGGGTTTTGTTCCCAAGTTCTAGATTTATCCAGTATATCATCTACATAATCTTCAATAATGTCACTTATCATATCATGGAAGATTACAGTCATCACCCTTTGATATGTAGCACCTGCATTTTTAAGGCCGAATGACATATCTTGGTAATAGAACGTGCCCTATGGGGTGGTGAACGTTATCTTGTGTTGATCTTCCTCTGCAATCTTTATCTAATTATAACTTGAGAAGCCATCCATGAATGATAGAATCTCATAACTAGTAGTACAATTGATGATCATGTCGATGTTAGGGAGAGGAAATTCATCCTTGGGAAAAGCCTTTTTAATATCTCTAAAATTTGTACACACTCTGATACCGGATGGATTTTTTTTGAACTGGTACCCACATTAGAAATCCACTCTGAGTAGTCGATAGGCATGATGAAGCCTACTTCTAATAACTTTTCTAGCTTGACCTTTACCAGTAAGGCGATGTGAGGATGCATCTTTCAGAGATTTTTTTTGATGGGCTTGACATCTGGGTGCACCACAAGGTTGTGTACGACTAATGCAGGATCCATTCCTGGCATGTCAGCATAAGACCAAGTGAAGATGTCTGCATACTCTTTCAATAGTCCTGTGAATGTTTTGTGTTCTTTGGCTGAGAGTGAATCTCCCAACTTAACTATCCTTGGCATGTCCTATGTGTCGATGTTAACATCTATTATATCTTCCACTAGTAACTTTGACTCATCCCCCATGCATGTAGGATCGGGAGGGATATTGAGATCCTCCTCTTTAAAAACTAGTTCAGGGAGGTGATCATCATCTTTATATGGGTACACTACCTTTTCCATAGGTTGTTCTGCTTGTTTGTCCACGAGTGCCTCAAAGAGGTTTTCACTATAGGACTTCCCCTTTTTATTTTCGCAAAGCTTTTATTTTGAACTCTTTCCCTTGCTTTCTTTTTTACTTAAGTGTCCACATAACTCTACTTCCTCTCCAAAGTACGCACATGCATTAAGAACTCTACTATAGAACTTTTATGGAGAACCTCTTCTTGTGATCATTTCTTGGAATGTTGTCTATGATGCCTAAGAACTCGCCAATAGCTTCATCATTATGAAACATGTCAATAGGTACGTGTTTTTGTTGATCCCAATTCACCAGTGATGGGTAGATGAGAGTTAATATCTGATTTATAGGGGATAGGACGGGTGCAACAAGGGTTATGGTAATGGTAGCCATGTTTAAGAATATGTTCGTAGAGGTGAGGTCTTCGTAAAGGACAACATTGGAAATATGTTTCACCTTTATTTGCAGACAAACTACCCTCACTCTTGGAAGAGACATACTCATTATCTGAAGGGTGGGATTCATACAAATGGATGCCAATACCCGATTTACCCACTATGTGATGAGGTATTGGAATAGCTTCTAATGAAACTTGTTCATAGTGGCCGTAACCACGTATTTGGTATCTCATAGTAAGCATTATTCTGTTAGGAATAACATATCTAGATGACTTGTAACAAGAAGCCATTTCATCATCTTGAGGATGAAATATAATGTCGTTGAGAATTATTTCATCTTTTAGCAAGCCACTTGAAACAAAATTGTCGAATGGGAAATTCTCTCTTGATCACTGGAATTTAAAACTTGGTCTACCACGTGCTTGGGTTGATAGAGAAATGTTTTGAATCATAAGGGCTTGCTAAAGATTATACTCTCCACAACCATTTTTTATGACCTTCATCTCCCATGTAGCAAAACGATATTCCAATGTAGTCATACCCTTATCATTGGGAGTCAAGGTGTTTGGATCCACTCAGGAAGCAAGGGCCTTCGAATGAACATCGATAAGAATTTCCGTAGACGGACACTCATAAATAGTGGGAAAATACATGACAATGCTCTGTAATGAGCAAAGGGTTGGGGATCCCCTTGTATAGTAAGTGTCTATCCTTCATACTGTAACTTTAAACACTAATGATACATAGATGAGACGACTTGTACGACATGAATCCATGGGTGGCCGAGTAAGATGTTGTAGGGGAGCTCTAGGTCTAAGACATGGAATTTCGTATCATGAGTGATGGGACCGACTTCTAATGAGAAAGTAGTCATCCCAGTTGATTGTATTTCTTCATTATCATATGCCTTTATGGTGATGAATTTTGTCCTCCAGATCAGCTTCGGTGCTGCCTGTTGGTCGTCAAATAGGACTTTACGAAGAGCAACAGTCAGGGGACAAGAAGTCCCTCCTCTTTAATGGGAGAGGTTCCCTTATTCAGAAACGAACCTATTTACAAATATACAAAACATGATTTTCTGGTTGAACTTGGATATTACGAAAGTGTTTTCTATAAAGATCATCAATTACAAAAGGACTGAGGAATGAGAGTACGAGAATGAGACAGAAAGGCAACACTCAGAATTATAGATAACAGAGTAATTCTTTATGTATGCGAAGTTATAGTGAATTGAAACAAGATCATTTGTATCATATAAATAAGATGGAATTTAAAGACACAAAGTTCTGTAAATAACATCTGCCAGAACACAAAGTTTCTTAACATAACACAGACAAATGATCTTCACAAAATTAAATGAAAAGCTGGGGATAAAAGAGATCAGATAGACAAAGAATGAAAAGCCCTTCTGTATTGATTTCTTTATGATCTATTTACACTTTCAGAAAATAAGCCAAGTTCTTCCTCCTTCAAAATGGCGTGGAGAGGCCATTATATAGCTTACAAATCAGTTACTCTTTGTAACCACTTCTTTTAACTAAAGATTAGTTAAGGATTGCCAATCGCAATACCTCAACTTATTACAATGAATCCGAGGAAAAGAATTAGAAGAGAAGAGAAGAAATAAGGAGAAGAAGACAGGTGGTTATGACTGGGAGGGACCCACTGACTTCAAAATCCGCTGCCTGAATCTCTTCAATGCCTCGGCTATGTCTCTGCCATGAGGGACTGACGTGTTGGCTGTAGAATGAGCCCAAAATCCGAGGCACTTCTCCATTTCCTTATCAAACTCGACATGAGTATGATAGTCTTTATTTGCTTCTTCAATGGCAGATTGAAGAGAGCAGATCTCCTTCATTTTCTCTTTGGAGATGGAGCTTTCCTTGAATAGATTATCTTTGACAAAAGCTCTGAATTGAGCTTTGATTTCTTGCAAGGAAAGAGGCACACCAGAAGTTTCATCCTGAAGATGACAATGTATATCTTTGAAAGCAGATACAACCAGTGTCTTGAAAGCCTCACCCTTCTGCCAGCTATTCTTCAGCTCTCCCAAAGCCTCCTCCAAGACTTTGATCTTCCACTCCACGCTGTAAACCCAGGACTTTGACAGATTATCCTTTGCATCATCAAAAACCTTATTCGCCAATAAAATGTTCTCATCTGTCTGTCCCATGAGACGGAGGTCTACTATGCAACTGCTCCAGAGTTTGAGCTCTTTATCTATGATCCCGATAGTGGAGGAGAGCTTCTGTTGCAAATTGTTCACCTTTCCATGGAGTTTGAAAGCTTCATCGATGAAGTTCAATCCTGCAACAAGCATATCTTCCACCATGGCCTCCATAGCTCTGCCATAGATGGAATACTTGTGCATGTCTTTGATACTCTGTACTTCATCTTGGCTCAAAATTACAGGTGGCGGAAGGGTAGTCAATGGGGTAGGGTCCAAAACTTTGTCCTTAGACAAAAGAGATTTGATAAAAATAGTGAGAATCTGGGCTTGTTCCTCCAACTGTTCAATAGTTTGCTGCCCTTTCTCTACCCTCCCAATGACTCTTGTGACCGTTTCCTGGAGGTTATGGATCTCACCTTCAGGGGTAGACTCTCCCATAGGAATCCTTGAGAGTTCTAGGTCAGATGCCTGTAAGTCCTGCTCTGATTTGTCTACTGTAGGCTTAGCAATCTCCAGGAATTGCTGACCCTGAGCATCAGACACTATCCTGGAGGTGATTCTGGATTTTTTGGCATGCGAGAAGGAGTAGTGCCTAACAAGGCTGCCACAGCATCAAAATTTGGCCCTGAGCTCCGAGAGGAAGATTTCCTCTTCCTACTGTCAACAAAAGGTTGCACCCATGCAAAAGAGGAAGAGGAAGCAGTAGGAGGGGCAAGAGGACCAAGAGACAGAGAGCTCATGACGCTCAAGGTTTGCACAGCTGTTGTCTCAAGTTGAGATGTGAGTGGGGTGCTTGAGACAATTGCTGCAGAGGAATCAATAGCACTTGGAAGTTCAGTGCTCTGGACTTCCTTATCTTTATCCGTTGGAGCTTCAGGAGCATTTGTAGGGGCTGGCACTTCACTCTCTTCACTTTCACTGAGAACAATAATGTTCTCTGGTCCCAAAGGCACTTCTACCTGCTTTCTCTGAGGATCTTTTTCCACAGGCTCCTTCTTAACCTCTTTGAATTTCTTCTGGTATACTTGGGTGGATGAAGAAGGAGTAGAAGTTGCAGGTCCTTGCGTTGATGAGGCAGGAGGGGTTTGCACAGGTGTGTCTGATATGGGAGTCGATGCTTCCCTCCTTGGTGTTGAAACATCCTTAGAGGAGGATTCTCCTGAGTGCCTTCTAAGCTCTCGAACTTTCTTATCAAACCAGACCTTAGTCCTGACTAAGACTGGAGCTAGGATCTCGGCCAGATCATCTTTCTCTTTCTTGTTCCAATCCAAGTCCTCCAAGGGAGTGTGCTTAACCACATTGTCATACTCATATGAGTATAGATCAGAGTTGTCATCCTGGAGTCCTTCAGGAACTTGGTACAAGCCGAGTTCTTGGATCAATTGCAGAGAGAACCTGCCATAATGCCTCCTTCTAGCCTCAAAATCATCGGCACAGTCAGCCCAATAGTCTTCTGTATCTGCCCTATGATGATAGATTATCTTGATGTTCTGCTCAATGAACTTCTTCAAGTCGAAGCAAGTTCTTGGCTTGAAGAAATGAACAGTGATGGGAACCAGGGCTCTTTCTATATTCTGTGCATCCAGGGCTGTTTTACAAGTGTAATTTCCCAAAGAGATGGGAAAGTGCAAACCAGTAATCTTCTTGTCTCTGCAGGTTCTGTGCAATTTGTCTAACTGCCTGCATACTTCTATCAAAGCCATCTTATCACTGCAGAACATGGGAAGCCTCAGAGGGGTGCTCTCATAGCCAGCAAGCCTGATATAGGAGAATTTTCTGAATTGGATAAAATAGGCACCGTAGTGCGATATCAGGTTCATGGCTTCATCAGAAAACCTTCTAGCAGTGTCACCTTCAAGAAGCCTGACCACGTACATGGTGAAAGCATCATTTACCCTTCAGAAATTGTGATTGCTGGTCTCTAGGGTGAACTGCGGGCAGTAGGCATATACAGGATCATCCTTGTGGGCATCAATGTAAGAAAAACCAAACCATTGCCTTGATGCCGCCAGAGTATACATCAGGTACGAAGTCATGTAGAACTTCTTCATTTGCTGTACATTGGACAGCTGCTCCGCCAAGTTCATGCTGATGATTTCCACCCAGTTGATATTTTGAGTTCCCTCGCACACCATGCTGATGAGCGGGCACATCCAGAAATGGAATTCGTTAGTAGAGGGTAAGCCCATAACCCGAGCCAGTAGGATTATAAAATCTGACAATTCTTCATTGAAATCAGCCCTGGAAAAGAGTCTTGGATAGACGAGATGCTCCCTTCTTAGGGTTCTTTAGCCAGGACTTCGCCACCCGCGCCTTGTATTTGTCGCTGTCTTGATTGAACAGGGCCTGTGCTTGATTCTGGGAAACAACTATGGCATTATCCATTTCTGGAATCCTCAGTGCAGTGCTAATGGTGGCAGCGTCTAGTTTGGCGATGAGTTCCCCGTGTACGTTGGTCAATTCACTCGAATCAGGGTCGAAGTGAGCTCCGCATGAAAGCACTGTATCAGCACATTGCACCGAGATTGGGAAACCTCCAGCGAAAGCCAAACCGCTGTCGTGAATCATCTGTGCCATTGGTGTAGGGTTTGCATCTGCCATCCTTGCCCAAAAATCACCAAAGTCAAGATGACGAGCTTCACTGTCCCCAATATTGGGAACGGCAGACTCTAGTGGTGAGATTTGTTCCTGTCCCTGAAATTTGATCTTCATGTTGATAGTAATTCGGAGGGCAGAGCCGCAAGCTAGACTCGGGAAGGAATTACAGAGGGAAGGGATACGCGCGCAGGAATTTAGATTGCAAGGGTTCGAGCAAAGGATAACATGGAAGCAGTGTGAAAAATGCATAGGGGGTTTGCTCGTTATATAGCCGTTTAGGAGAGAGAAAGGCAATGAATGCGCATTTAATACATACCTACCAATTTGAATAAGCAAGATATTCGGGTAGAGCGGGAAAAATTAGCACGAATGGCACTTGGTTCATTTGGGACATGTGGGACGCGAATGCGTGAAACACGCGGCTCGGCCGATTCGGGCGAAGCGGGGAAAAGACGCACAAATGCCTTTTGGGACATGCGGGACAAAAGTGCGCGAAGTACACGACTCAGGCGGATCGGACGAAAATGTGACAACGGGTCCGGGTGAACTTGGGACATTTGGGACGTGAAAGCGCGAAGTACGCGGTTCGGGTGATTCGGCCGAAAATGGAACAACTTGTCCGGGCGAACTTGGGACATTTGGGACAAAAAGTTCCGACGGGCCCGAAAAAGACAAACTTCGGGGAAATCGGCCGATCGGGGAACAGAGGGCCCAATTGAACTTGGGACACGCGGGACAAAAATGTCCGACAGGCCCGAAAAACACACAAAATGACCCAAAAACGTAGATTTTCTCAATTTCTCGACTTTTAACATTAAGTACAACAGAGAAGACACTTAAACTCAAAATTTTAAAATTTTCACTTTCTTAAGAGCAGGGGAATTTTGAGTGGACAACAGCTGGCTCCTTCTGGGGATGACTTGGCATAAATTCAAGGAATGAGACAAGGTAAGAACTTAGACAAACTCGGGGAAGCAGACCAGTACCTTATCCATTGGGCCACGGAGTCAAAAAGCAAACCAATACAGAGGACAACACACCAAAACAAAAAAGGAAAGAAAAACAAAACGCTGTACAGAATATACAAAGGGACTCCCTAATCACCTATGACTTGAACAATTTCAGGTACTGCCCACTATAAGGAAGTGGGAGAGGAGAACCATCCATGTAATCAAGGTAAAAAGAATTCTTACCAGCAAAGTGTCTGATCTTGAAAGGTCCGAGCCAAAGGGAATCAAACTTGCCATGGCTGCCACGAGGTTCATGCCTTTTATCCCATAACAAAACAGTGTCTCCAACTTGGAAATCTCTGAACCTGGCTTTCTTATCAAACAGGACCTTTACCTTCTGCTGGTGAACAGATATCCTATCAGCAACCTCCAATCTGTTCTCATTCAATTTGTGAAGGTACATAATTCTCTTATCCAAAGCATCACTGAAACTGGTATCTTCAATGGCCTTCATTAGATGCAAGGCTGGCAGCTCCACTGTTACTGGCAATTGAGCTTCTACTCCATATACCACTTGAAAAGGAGACATTCCAATAGCTCTCTTTGGTGTGATCCTGTCTGCCCAAAGAGCATCATAGAGCTTCTTGTGCCAGTTTCGTTGAGACTCATTGACTAATTTCCTTATAATAGTCACCAAATTTTTATTAGTGGATTCTGCTTGCCCATTTCCCTGAGGATAGTAATCTGAGGAGTGAGCCAAAGAGATGCCATACCCATAGCAAAAATCCATTATCTCAGTTGAAGAGAAATTCGAAGCATTATCTGTCACAATCTTGTTAGGTACACCATACCTTACCAAGATGTTCTCTTTGATGAAGCTGCACACCACTTCAGAAGTAGTACTCTTTACTGGAATAGCTTCTACCCATTTGGTGAAATAATCCGTGGCAGTTAATACATGAGTATGACCAGCACTAGAAGCGGGATTAAGTGTTCCAATGAAGTCCAAACCCCACTGTTGAAAAGGTTCTTCAATTACAACTGGCTTAAGAGGCAAAGAGGCCAATTTGGGTCTACCCACGAAAGTCTGACAAGCCTCACATTTATCAACCCACTTGGATGCATCTCTGAACAAGGTAGGCCAGTAATATCCTCCACGAAGTATCTTATGAGCAGTGACCGTTGATGAATAGTGCCCTCCACATGCCTGATCATGAAAAGCTGAGAGTAACTTTTTCTGTTGTTCCTTGTCCACACATTTCAAAAACCTTCCATCTAACCCACGTTTGAACAAGGCGTTTTCCCACAACACATATTGCACTGACCTTAGTTTAACAGTCCTCTTTTCTTTGGCAGTCAAATGAGAGGGGCATTCTCCATAGGTGAGAAAATGAGCGATATCAGCATACCATTCATCAACTGAGCTAAGAAACAGAACGGTAGGAAGGCCAACTTTATCCTCCAGTAACTCATGTCTAGCTCCTTCAGCAATGAGCTCACAAAGGCCTTTTCCACGAACGAGCTTGGTCGGTTTGATGTCAATATCATATTCTTGGACCTTAGCAACCCAGTTCCCTCTCTTGGATCCAAATTCCTGCTGCGTGAGAATTGACTTAACAGTTGTATCTGGAACCAACACCATGGAATGAGAGTTGAGAATGTAAAAATGAAACTGCTTGACAGCTTTAACCACTGCAAAAGCATGTTTTTCCATCATGGTGTATTTTAACTCATGATCTTTCAGAATATAGCTCATGAATGCAATTGGGAGTTCGTGCTCATTAGAATCTTCTTGAGTCAAAACAGCAGCCAAGGTATTATCTGTGGCATAGCAATAGATAATAAAATCTTTGCTGAAATCAGGACATGCTAAAACAGGAGTTTTAGCGATAGCTCTTTTAATACCTTCAAAGGATTCCTTTCCTTCAGAAGACCAACCAAACGTTTGTTTGCCTTTCATCATTTGGGAAATATTCAAAGTTAACTCTGCAAAATCAGGGATGAACCTTCTTAAAAAATTGATCTTACCAAAGAAAGAGTGCACGCCCTTTTTGCTGGTTGGGAGAGGAATTTGCTGGATAGCTTGAACTCGCTCAGGATCAATCTTAATACCATCTTTGGAGACGATGTGCCCTAATAACTTCCCCTCTGTGACACAAAAGACAGATTTTTTAGGATTCAAAGAGATCCCATGTTCTCTACATCTTAGCAGAACTGTCTCCAGGTGGTCAAAATGATCCGCCCTTGTTTTAGAAAACACAGTCAAGTCGTCAAGGTATATGACAATACACTTCCCTTTCAAACTTCCAAAGGCCAGATCCATAGCTCTCTGAAAAGTGGCACCAGCATTAATGAGCCCAAAAGGCATTCTTTTGTAAGCAAAGGTACCCCAAGGAGTAGTGAAAGCTGTTTTGTGTTGATCTGCAGTATTAACCTCTACCTGATTATATCCCGAGAATCCATCAAGCATAGATAACATTTCAGATCCTGTTACTGCTTGCAAGACCTGATCCATCATAGGCAAAGGATAATTATCTTTCAAGGAAGCCTGATTCAGATTCCTGAAATCAACACAGATGCGGATCTCACCATTTTTCTTCCTAACAGGCACAATATTGGCAATCCATGTTGAATGGTGAATGGGAAAAATGATTTTGGCCTTCAACAACTTCTGTATTTCTTGAAAGATGGTGTCAGCTATTTTGGGGTTGTATTGCCTCTGTTTCTGCTTAAAAGGCTTAATTCTAGGTTTGAGAGGAATAAAATGCTGCATATCTTTTGGTTTGAAAGCTTTTAAATCTTCATAAGAGTAAGCAAGAACATCCTTATACCTCTTTAAAAGATCAATTGCTTTTTTCCTCTCATCTGCTGTGCAACATTTTCCAATGTTCACGAGCTTAGGATCAGTAGAACTCCCAATATTAATTTTGTCATACTCAGCTGATTGTTGAGGTCTAGTAGAAGCTCTAGACTTTACATACCTGTCGTGTTTATCAAATAGTTCCTCTAAACTCACCAATCCTTTAGGAATCTTGTTTCCTTTGAGTTTGATGCATCCATCTTGATCCGTTTCTTCTCCTTGGGTGACTGCTTTGTCAAAGGGCACATTTTCACGAGGCAGGTTGTCGCTTCCTTCAAAATACAACTGTTCAAAATTATCCTTGAGTTCTAAGAAAGAAAGCAAGTGTTGATCATCATTGAAAACTTGCCAGTTATTTGTATTATCAGGTACACTAGGTCGATGGATCATCTCAATGGTGAACTTATCTTGAGAGAAGTCAGGATGAGGAATCAGTAGTGACCCTGAGACTGCTAGTGAATCAGCCCTGTTGTTCTTCTCCCTAGGTATTGCTTCGATGGAGAAAGCATCAAGAAATTCAATGGAATCCCAAACCTGATTCCGGTAATGTTTCAACCTTCCATTTTTTACCTGGAAAAGGTTTCTAACTTGCTTTACAATCAATTCCACATCACCACGAGCCAGAAGATTCTTTACACCTTGTTCTTTGGCCACTTGCAGTCCAAGAATGAGAGCCTCATACTCTGCTGTATTATTAGTATTTTTGAACTGCAACTTGAATGAAAAAGGATGAAGGCTTCCTTCAGGTGACACCAGTAGGACACCAGCTCCAGAACCAGCTGAGGAACAACTTCCATCAAACTCTAAAATCCAAACACCATTAGGATCTTTAGGTGACACTTTGGGGAGTTGGATTTCATCAGGGGACATAATCATGTAGTTACCATGCCCCATATCCTCATAGAGTATTTGTGCTTTAGGATCATCCATTTTTTGTACAATATACTCAGACTGCTTCTCAGGTAGCAACTTCTTCATTTGCCCATTAACAGGTACGAGTGCATGTGACCAATCCATTTGAATTTCTCCACCCACATCCTTACAGAAGTTCCTACTTAGCAACATCCCGTATGAAGGAGGAATATCTGCTACTAAGATGGTAGCCAAAACTCTCTTCTCAGGCAAAGCAGCAAAAGCCACTTGTGCATCTTTAATTCTTCCGACCAGGGGCACTTCCTTACTCTCCATAGAGTAACAAGATCCATAAGTGCGTGTGAGGGTCAAGCCTAAGGCATGAGCTACTTTAGCAGGCATCACATTGTCTGAGGCTCCTGAGTCTATGACACAATTACTGAGCCTATGGCCAGCTATAAGAAGTGTTACATAAAATGGTTTGATTTTGTCATTGGGTGAGGTGACAGCGGCTACCAGACTAGGCTGTGGTGCAGAAGAAGGAGTGGGTAAAAGGCCTTTAGAGGTGGTTTTAGAATGGGAATTGACAAAGTGAATCATTTTAGCAAAAGCTTTGGGATGGGTTTGATAATACTCAGCCTCTGAGATTTGAACCTTAGTCTTTTTCAGGTGATCAATAATATCAAAAGACCCAGAAGTGGATGGGCCATCATCACTTGAGATCCTAGGTTTATCAACTTTAGGGGAAAAAGAAGTAACTTTAATAGCAGGATTGACAGGACTCACCTTTGGTGTAGATGAAACGGGGATAGGAGATCCTCTTTTTGCAATTACAGGGATAGTTGTCGGCTGCTCCTTAGATTTCTTGGGGGGCTGCGTCACTTTCTCCCTCTGATTTGTCTGCTCTCGAGTCATGACAGTGATATGATTCGCTATTCATGTCTGCTACTACTTCATCATAATCATCTCCATCATCAATGCCCTCAGTGGTGAAGAAATTAACTCGAGATCCCTCAAGTTCATCTGCTTCATCATCAACTTCTTCCACAAAATTCCTCGCAAGCTTCATTATCCTCATCATCATCTGGTTCCTCAACTTCACAGGTTGCATTGACAGGAACTTTAACAGGAGGTCCTTCAAGTGCTAATCTTGTTTGAGAAGCAGGAAAATGATTTCTGGGCTGAAAATTCCTCCTTGGAACGTCTGCATAGGGAGCATGCTGAGCCAATTGTTTCTTTATGGCAATGAGATCATTCGCAAGTTTTTGAACCAATGGATCAGTATTAGGTCCAGGGGTGGAAGAGGAGGAAGAAGCAGACTTAGATTTGGAAGGGTCTCTCCTCAACTTCCCTGACATGATTAAATCATCTTCGACACTAACAGCAAGAGTTTGATCTTCAACCAATGTTGCGAGATTAGCCCTTCTTAGTGCATAACTAACTTCAGGCGATTGGGCATTTAGGAAGAAACATTTTTGGATTTGATCAACAGGTCGAGTATTTGGTGGAATTTTATTAATCAACCTGTTGAATCGGGCCACAAATTCTCTCATGGGCTCTTGTGAATCTTTCTTTATCTGAGAGATTTGGGCTAGCAAGGCATGCACATCTTTTGCTGGTTTGAAACGGTTTTCAAACCTAGTTCTCATGGTGTCCCAGCTAGTGATAGCACCAGCCGGAAGGTGATAGAACCAATCAGCAGCATTATCTTGTAAAGTCTCAACGAACAGTCTCACGGAGACGTCTTCATGTTCAAACTCCCAGAACTCCACATGCAACTATGAAGGCTGCGATGTGTTCATCAGGATGCACTTTACCATCACCTTTGAATTTAGGGAAGTTCTTTTGGTTACCTCTGGGTAACTCATGCAAAGGCTGAGGAAGGGCAAGGGGCCCGACACGATGACCCCAGGGTAATGGTACCACCATTCTTGGAAAAATGGCTTGGAGAGGAACTGCAACACCAGCAAGAATCAAAGCTCGAAGATTAGGACTAGCTGGCTCTGAAGGAATACCACCCGTAGGAATTCTATCTTGAACAGGTGGAGTGCTTGTCGAACGAGTCTTTCTATTTCTTGTTGAAGGGAAAGGAAAACCCTGCTGCTCCAAAAGCTGAAACTGAGAATCTTCAATACCAAGGGCCCTTCTCCCTTGAGTAAAACGTGGAGTCGCCAGATCAAAGGATGATCAAAAATTACAGAACTGGAATATGATTTTCCCCAGTGGAGTCACCAAAAACTGTTGGTCGTCAAATAGGACTTTACGAAGAGCAACAGTCAGGGGACAAGAAGTCCCTCCTCTTTAATGGGAGAGGTTCCCTTATTCAGAAATGAACCTATTTACAAATATACAAAACATGATTTTCTGGTTGAACTTGGATATTACGAAAGTGTTTTCTATAAAGATCATCAATTACAAAAGGACTGAGGAATGAGAATATGAGAATGAGCAGAAAGGCAACACTCAGAATTATAGATAACAGAGTAATTCTTTATGTATGCGAAGTTACAGTGAATTGAAACAAGATCATTTGTATCATATAAATAAGATGGAATTTAAAGACACAAAGTTCTGTAAATAACATCTACCAGAACACAAAGTTTCTTGACATAACACAGACAAATGATCTTCACAAAATTAAATGAAAAGCATGGGGATAAAAGAGATCAGATAGACAAAGAATGAAAAGCCCTTCTGTATTGATTTCTTTATGATCTATTTACACTTTCAGAAAATAAGCCAAGTTCTTCCTCTCTCAAAATGGCGTGGAGAGGCCATTATATAGCTTACAAATCAGTTACTCTTGGTAACCACTTCTTTTAACTAAAGATTAGTTAAGGATTGCCAATCGCAATACCTCAACTTATTACAATGAATCCGAGGAAAAGAATTAGAAGAGAAGAGAAGAAATAAGGAGAAGAAGACAGGTGGTTATGACTGGGAGGGACCCACTGACTTCAAAATTTGCTGCCTGAATCTCTTCAATGCCTTGGCTATGTCTCTGCCACGAGGGACTGACGTGTTGGCTGTAGACTGAGGTCCAAAATCCGAGGCACTTCTCCATTTCCTTATCAAACTCGACATGAGTATGATAGTCTTTATTTGCTTCTTCAATGGTAGATTGAAGAGAGCAGATCTCCTTCATTTTCTCTTTGGAGATGGAGCTTTCCTTGAATAGATTATCTTTGACAAAAGCTCTGAATTGAGCTTTGATTTCTTGCAAGGAAAGAGGCACACCAGAAGTTTCATCCTGAAGATGACAATGTATATCTTTGAAAGCAGATACAACCAGTGTCTTGAAAGCCTCACCCTTCTGCCAGCTATTCTTCAGCTCTCCCAAAGCCTCCTCCAAGACTTTGATCTTCCACTCCACGCTGTAAACCCAGGACTTTGACAGATTATCCTTTACATCATCAAAAACCTTATTCACCAATAAAATGTTCTCATCTGTCTGTCCCATGAGACGGAGGTCTACTATGCAACTGCTCCAGAGTTTGAGCTCTTTATCTATGATCCCGATAGTGGAGGAGAGCTTCTGTTGCAAATTGTTCACCTTTCTGTGGAGTTTGAAAGCTTCATCGATGAAGTTCAATCCTGCAACAAGCATATCTTCCACCATGGCCTCCATAGCTCTGCCATAGACGGAATACTTGTGCATGTCTTTGATACTCTGTACTTCATCTTGGCTCAAAATTACAGGTGGCGGAAGGGTAGTCAATGGGGTAGGGTCCAAAACTTTGTCCTTAGACAAAAGAGATTTGATAAAACTAGTGAGAATCTGGGCTTGTTCCTCCAACTGTTCAATAGTTTACTGCCCTTTCTCTACCCTCCCAATGACTCTTGTGACCGTTTCCTGGAGATTATGGATCTCACCTTCAGGGGTAGACTCTCCCATAGGAATCCTTGAGAATTCTAGGTCAGATGCCTGTAAGTCCTGCTCTGATTTGTCTACTGTAGGCTTAGCAATCTCCAGGAATTGCTGACCCTGAGCATCAGACACTATCCTGGAGGTGATTCTGGATTTTTTTGGCATGAGAAGGAGTAGTGCCTAACAAGGCTGCCACAACATCAAAATTTGGCCCTGAGCTCCGAGAGGAAGATTTCCTCTTCCTACTGTCGACAAAAGGTTGCACCCATGCAAAAGAGGAAGAGGAAGCAGCAGGAGGGGCAAGAGGACCAAGAGACAGAGAGCTCATGACGCTCAAGGTTTACACAGCTATTGTCTCAAGTTGAGATGTGAGTGGGGCGCTTGAGACAATTGCTGCAGAGGAATCAATAGCACTTGGAAGTTCAGTGCTCTGGACTTCCTTATCTTTATCCGTTGGAGCTTCAGGAGCATTTTTAGGGGCTGGCACTTCACTCTCTTCACTTTCACTGAGAAAAATAATGTTCTCTGGTCCCAGAGGCACTTCTGCCTACTTTCTCTGAGGATCTTTTTCCACAGGCTCCTTCTTAACCTCTTTGAATTTCTTCTGGTATACTTGGGTGGATGAAGAAGGAGTAGAAGCTGCAGGTCCTTGTGTTGATGAGGCAAGAGGGGTTTGCACAGGTGTGTCTGATATGGGAGTCGATGCTTCCCTCCTTGGTGTTGAAACATCCTTAGAGGAGGATTCTCCTGAGTGCCTTCTAAGCTCTCAAACTTTCTTATCAAACCAGACCTTAGTCCTGACTAAGACTGGAGCTAGGATCTCGGCCAGATCATCTTTCTCTTTCTTGTTCCAATCCAAGTCCTCCAAGGGAGTGTGCTTAACCACATTGTCATACTCATATGAGTATAGATCAGAGTTGTCATCCTGGAGTCCTTCAGGAACTTGGTACAAGCCGAGTTCTTGGATCAATTGCAGAGAGAACTTGCCATAATGCCTCCTTCTAGCCTCAAAATCATCGGCACAGTCAGCCCAATAGTCTTCTGTATCTACCCTATGATGATAGATTATCTTGATGTTCTGCTCAATGAACTTCTTCAAGTCGAAGCAAGTTCTTGGCTTGAAGAAATGAACAGTGATGGGAACCAGGGCTCTTTCTATATTCTGTGCGTCCAGGGCTGTTTTACAAGTGTAATTTCCCAAAGAGATGGGAAAGTGCAAACCAGTAATCTTCTTGTCTCTGCAGGTTCTGTGTAATTTGTCTAACTACCTGCATACTTCTATCAAAGCCATCTTATCATTGCAGAACATGGGAAGCCTCAGAGGGGTGCTCTCATAGCCAGCAAGCCTGATATAGGAGAATTTTCTGAATTGGATAAAATAGGCACCGTAGTGCGATATCAGGTTCATGGCTTCATCAGAAAACCTTCTAGCAGTGTCACCTTCAAGAAGCCTGACCACGTACATGGTGAAAGCATCATTTACCCTTCGGAAATTGTGATTGCTGGTCTCTAGGGTGAACTGCGGGCAGTAGGCATATACAGGATCATCCTTGTGGGCATCAATGTAAGAAAAACCAAACCATTTCCTTGATGCCGCCAGAGTATACATCAGGTACGAAGTCATGTAGAATTTCTTCGTTTGCTGTACATTGGACAGCTGCTCCGCCAAGTTCATGCTGATGATTTCTACCCAGTTGATATTTTGAGTTCCCTCGCACACCATGTTGATGAGCGGGCACATCTAGAAATGAAATTCGTTAGTAGAGGGTAAGCCCATAACCCGAGCCAGTAGGATTATAAAATCTGAAAATTCTTCATTGAAATCAGCCTAGAAAAGAGTCTTGGATAGACGAGATGCTCCCTTCTTAGGGTTCTTTAGCCAGGACTTCGCCACCCGTGCCTTGTAGTTGTCACTGTCTTGATTGAACAGGGCCTGTGCTTGATTCTGGGAAACAACTATGGCATTATCCATTTCTGGAATCCTCAGTGCAGTGCTAATGGCGGCAGTCGTCCAGTTTGGTGATGAGTTCCCCGTGTATGTTGGTCAATTCACTCGAATCAGGGTCGAAGTGAGCTCCGCATGAAAGCACTGTATCAGCACATTGCACCGAGATTGGGAAACCTCCAGCGAAAGCCAAACCGCTATCGTGAATCATCTGCGCCATTGGTGTAGGGTTTGCATCTGCCATCCTTGCCCAAAAATCACCAAAGTCAAGATGACGAACTTCACTGTCCCCGATATTGGGAACGACAGACTCTAGTGGTGAGATTTGTTCCTGTCCCTGAAATTTGATCTTCATGTTGATAGTAATTCAGAGGGCAGAGCCGCAAGCTAGACTCGGGAAGGAATTACAGAGGGAAGGGATACGCGCGCAGGAATTTAGATTGCAAGGGTTCGAGCAAAGGATAGCATGGAAGCGGTGTGAAAAATGCATAGGGGGTTTGCTCGTTATATAGCCGTTTAGGAGAGAGAAAGGTAATGAATGTGCATTTAATACATACCTACCAATTTGAATAAGCAAGACATTCGGGTAGAGCAGGAAAAATTAGCACGAATGGCACTTGGTTCATTTGGGACATGTGGGACGCGAATGCGCGAAACACGCGGCTCGGCCGATTCAGGCGAAGCGGGGAAAAGACGCACAAATGCCTTTTGGGACATGCGGGACAAAAGTGCATGAAGTACGTGACTGGCTGGATCGGATGAAAATGTGACAACGGGTCCGGGTGAACTTGGGACATTTGGGACGTGAAAGTGCGAAGTACGCGGTTCGGGCGATTCGGCCGAAAATGGAACAACTTGTTCCCAATTGAACTTGGGACATTTGGGACAAGAAGTTCCGACGGGCCCGAAAAAGACAAACTTCGGGGAAACCGGCCGATCTGGGAATAGAGGGCCCAATTGAACTTGGGACACGCGGGACAAAAATGTCCGACAGGCCTGAAAAACACACAAAATGACCCAAAAACATAGATTTTCTCAATTTCTCGACTTTTAACATTAAGTACAACAGAGAAGACACTTAAACTCAAAATTTTAAATTTCACTTTCTTAAGAGCAGGGGAATTTTGAGTGGACAACACTGCCAAGTTGACAAACTAATTTAAGAGTATAAATGTTAAGACCCAACCCACCGTCCACAAGCACTCTCTTGACCTTATTACACTTGATTACTACCTCAATATTTAAGGGTAAGTTATGAGAGGGATTTTCAATTAAGGCTTCTGTCGGATTGAGGTTATGTGTTTTGCAGGAGTGATTTATGCTACCATGGCTTGTAAATGTATAGAGTCAACATCAATAGACACTCCTGATCCCTGCAAGGTTTTACAAAGTATATCCTTATGAACTGTGAGAAATATTTAAAAGTTCTAAGATCAAAATCTTAGTTGTAGTATTCTCTAGTTGATCTAACACATCATAATGAATTCTCTTGAGGAGGAGGGAGAGTAGGTTCAAAATTTAGAACAAGGTCGAGCTCATCGTATGTTTCCATGGCACACTCTCTTGTTTTAATTTTAATTGTATTGATTTGATCAATGATTGGGTCAACAAAACCTATCAAGGCATAAAAATGGTCTTTGTTTGACATATAGTTGGCATTTATATTATGAGATGATTGCTCCCTGATCCATCTTTTTCTTCTCTTCATGATTGGGAAAAGGCTCTTTAAAGAACCCCTAAGCTTTGCATTTGAGATAATGTACAGTGGGTAGTGGAGTCTACTTCAATGTCACCATTGTCAACTTTAGGTCTTGAATGTAGTGTTTTAATCTTAAACACTTGTCTGTTTTATGACCCTTCATGTGGTGCAACCCATATAATTTTTTCTCTCTAAACCATGATGGTTTAGGTGCATTGTCCTTGTAGGGTTGTGTTTTAAGGTAGTTTACCATGTTTACGGTCTCTAACTATTTTTGTATGGATGATATGGATTAAGATACAGGGCTAAAAGTACATCATTTATACTCAGTAGGTGGATTTCCCTTTGTAAGCTTCAAGGGTGTGTGGTTCTGAACGTCTTGTACCCACTTAAAATATACTATCTCATCGACTAATGAAATTTTTTGTTTTTATTATGAACAAACTTTGTTTTATCGTTAGACTTAGAATCATTTTGATCGTGAGAGAAAGGTTTTATAGTCCCCCTAGTTAGCAATGCTTTTTCAATTTGACTCCCTTTTTTGATTACCTCTTCAAACGTGTTGCCACAATGTATTTGTAGGTGGAATGTAATGTATGGATGAAGGTTGGGAACAAATATGCCTATCAACTATTTTTTGGTTATGGAGTAAGGAACAGTGGCTAGCTAATCCTCTCCTTCATTGTAAAAAATGCAGTGAATTTTTCATTGTTTCTTTGTTTTGACATTGCAAAGATCCAACATGGTGACATCATTCTCTATGTTAAAAGAGAAGTGTCTTATGAAACTTTCTACTAGTTTCTAGCCATGTTGTTATGGATCCCTAAGGGATGTGAACAAACCATTCTAGCATCAGTTTATCCTAAACTTCTTGGAAAGAGGTGCATCATGATAATTATCACTAAATGCTACCTCTTGAACATGCCGTATAAAAATATTTAATATGGTCACGAGGGTCACCTTTTCCCTTATATTTGTCAAATTTTGGAAAATAAAAGTGTCTTTGGGAAAGGTACTTGTAGCATGGCTTTGTCGAATGGGTAAGGACATAACTCATCAAATCAATATTTCCATTTTTATTGTCACCAACTGGGCCCTCTTGTAACACTTGAAGAGTGTTCTTCAAAGTAGACCATTTTTGGTGGAATATCTGGTCTTACGTGGGTGGTGGCGCAGGTCTATGTAAAGGGTTAAGCCTAGGTGTATGCCCACCCCAATTCTTGGTGAAAAATTCCTCATACGAATATTTTCATGTCTTCTGTCAAGGAGTGTTTATTGGGAACTCGTGAAATGAAGCTTTAGGTTTTGCCTTTGGTATGACTTGTTTCACAACTTTTGGTTATTCCTTTTGTATATGTAAAGCCAAACTTGCTAATTGGCGAGTGAGGGCTTGGACCTGTTGTTCTAACGTCACCTCTTTAATGGGTATTTTGTTACAGATATTCGTTAGGGGGAGGTTGTGCATGATGAACATGTTCTTCATGGTCTTCACAAATGAATTTTAATAGGAGTTAAATGATAGTCTCCGCTCATTTTCAAAAGGTACTTCCTCATTATTTTTTCGTGCAGAAGTAAAAGCGTGACCTGGGTATAATATGTCATCTATATGGTGATGAGGATGTTCCACATCTTCTTCCCCTTGAACCATTATGGCAATGAGAGAAGGGTCCACTGTAGGAGGTAATTTATCTCTTAGTTCCATAACACACATAAGAACCTCCTATTTGTTTTGAAAAATGTAATTGTCAAAATTGGCTGGAGGATGTTCTGTATTCATACGAGGAGACTCTTCTTCTCCACCACTATGGTTAACCATGAGATTATCCTCTAAAAGATGGTTGTAACCTCCAAATATATCAGTTCCTAATTTTCAGGATCCCATCCTCATAGTAGGCATACTCGAGATAGGAAATACAACATGGAAAATTTCCACTAAGGTTTATAAAGTAGGTACCTTAGTCAAATTCTTGTAGGCATAATGACACTAATATGTCAAAACAAGGTGACTATAGAATAACCACAAACTTGATAGATCAAAGTAAATGTGTGAACTAAAGAATAATGAACAAAATACCCTAGTGAGGTAAAATATGACACAAGTTTTCCTTAGACTACTATAATGACGCACAATGCTCAAAATTTAGTTACACCAAATAGTTTATTCTCTAAGATTCATCTAAATAGGTTTTGACATCAAATATTGACAACACAATATTATCAGTTAGGTCAAGTTTGCAATAAACAAGACCTAAATGATAAGAGGATGTTGACATGATCTTCTAACAAGATATACTAAAAACTAGTTTCTAGACACTAACCAAGTCTAAGTCTTGTAAAATGGATGATCTAGTAATGTGAGTAGTGTAACGACACTATTTGGACATGTGAACTAAGATTTCAGGAAAGTAAGATTTTTAGTGTCAAAATGATGTTATCATGATGCTAGCAATGTACCCTCAACACTCACAAAACTCAAGACAAAGCTAGGGTGTAAAAACTACGTCTAAGTATAACAAGAAATTGTCTATGCGTGAAAAGCAACAATATATATATATATATATATATATATATATATATATATATATATATATATATATATATATATATATATATTATATAACACTACAATATAGAGATTTAGGCCTAGTTTCACAATGGAAACAAGACGTAGATATCTCAATTGTATGGCTATAATGTGGGTAGTGTAATAACTCAAAATAAGACAAGGATGAAATCACCTAACTACGATGATAATAAGTCTCAAATATGGGTTTTTGAGACAAGGGGGCCTACTAGATCATGAGTATGTACCATGCACACTTTCAACACTTGTGCTCTAGCATTGCAACCTAGTCATGCAAGTAGAATACAAAAGTAGTGGACACATGATATCTAGTGGTATCCATATATGTTGTTTCCTTTTGTCCATGAAAATGGGAAACAAGAAAACAAGGATGTAGACCAAGTGGTGTTGAAATAAACTTGGTGTTATTTTGGCAGAGTTTCTCCTTGTCTTAGGACAAGTGAAAAACTAGGACAAAATGACACTAAGTAGATTTCGTGATGAAAATCACATGGTTTCAAATTTAAGAGATTATTTCCCTTCTTCCAAAAACAAGAGTTTGAATCTAACAAAGTTGTCACTTTGTGAGAGCTCTCAAGTATAACAACTAAGACAAAAACAATGGCTCCAAGCTGACAAGCTTCCTAGGTGGTTCTCTCTCTAGGTGTCACAAGATATCTAGGAGTGATCTCAATTTACCAAGGTTTCCAAAGGAGTATCTCAAATTTAATTTACCCCATTTAGTATAATGAGCACTAAAGTGCATTTAGTTATACTTTCATTGGGTTTGCAATACAAATATCTTTGACGCTAATCTCACCAAGGTGTACTAGTCAAGTTGGTAGTGTGGAGCACTTTCCTATTTCGTTCACAAGGTTCCCTCTCAAGTGAACTAATTTAGGGTTCCTAGGACCACCCCCATTATTGTAGATTAAGGCTTATGCCAAAGGGGTTATGTCCTAATTGAGCAAATGCGCCGTAGCTCTTAACGAAAACATGTAAAACAATGTTTTTGAATGGTGTGTTGGTGTATTTTCTATCTTTTGGATCAAAGAAATTTGATTTAGACCATCAATGGCAATCTACAACACACGTGAATGCTAGATTTTGGTTTTAAAGAGAGCCCTCTAAAGTAATGCTCATCTCTCTAGTAGGTCAGCCGGAATGTCTGGCTCTCACTCTGCCATGTCTCAGGTATATGAGCTACGTGTGCTAGCCCAGTCACCTCTAAAATGATCTCCAGAGAAGAAAGCTACCTATTTGATAATGAGTATTGAATCAGTAATGAATTTAACTCTTCTGATATCCCATTTGATGGCCAACTTCATCCCTCGCAATGAAAGCTTCATACTCTGCTATATTATTCATGTAGGGGAACTCGAGTCGAAATGTTTGGGGAATCAAGTATCCCTTTAGGACTAATTAATATAATAAAATGAAAGCACCCTAAACTATACAAAGAAAATTGCATGACTAAACAAGGAAAGCTAAAACCATTTCCATCCATCTAGTTAAGGTTCTAAGTCTAGGAATGTAACATTAAGATAAAATCCTAAAAGAATGCTTAACTAGCATGAAAACAATGCAAGATCTAATTAAACATGCCTACTAATATGCTTGAATTACTTGACATGGGCCTAAATAGACCTAAGAGGGAAATCAAATGGTTATGGTTGCTACTCCAAACAATGGTGAAATGACCTTTCCAAATGACTTGTTAATTCACTTTAGATTATTCATCTACTAACCTTGTTGAAGGCATTAGGCAAGGATTGAACTTGGCTATATATCATATTTATTATATGAGATGAAAATGAAAGCATGGTGTCAAGTATAAAGGAATGAGGTGCACTCTTTTTATAGTTTTCCTTTTGGGAGAAACTTGTATTTTGGTGCATGTAGGACTAAAAGCCCCAAATTACATTATAATTGCTAATCATAATTAGTAAATTGCCAAGTGATTAAGAGGTATGAAGCCCTAATCAACCGCTTAGGGTCAACTAGGAGGCTAAGATAAGAATTTAAAGCTTGCTGAAACATTGTGGAGGTGAATGGGGTGATTTTGAGTGGTAATAAGAGGGGTTTGAGCCAATATTAGAGCATATTGACCAAATCAAGGGCAAAATAGACTTAATTAGTCTAATAATGCTAATTGTTGCTTGGAAGAGGATAAAAACTTACAATTTGATGTCGATTGGCATCCTGAATGTGGTAAAGGGTGGATAAACAACAAAACATCATGGTAATTAATCAAATTAGAGGGAAAGTGTTAGTTAATTAGTGAAAATCACTAAGTATAACAGAATCAACAAGAATGCGAGTGATTTATGTGTGTTTTGGCAATAAGATTACAAGAGCAGAATTTAGGTGTCTACAAGCACCATTTGTATCAAGCGTATACTCATTGACAATGGTTCTACCTTTAATTTATGTGCTCACTCCATTTTAAAACAAATTGTCATTACATATAATCTAATTACTAAGAATTCCACTTTCATTCATGGCTATGATTCAACTACTGCGTACATGCTTAGGCATTATCATATTACCTATACAAGTCGGGCCTAAAACTGTCTCTACAATATTCTTTGTTATCGATGCCTCATTTCAATTCAAGCCCTTGTTAGGTAGACCCTGGATTCATGTAATGCTTGTGGTCCCATCCACTATTCATTGATGCGTCAAATTCCTACATTATGGATATGAACATATAATTACTGTGGACCCTGATCCATTCAAGTTCTATCGCATAGACCTTGTCACTACTATGCCTATTCCCCCATCGTAACCTATTACATATAGAAATATTGGCACATATGATATCGGTCAATCTAGCACTTCCACAACCTTCTTCCACCACTACAAGCATTCCATCTATTTCCACTCATACTACTGCTATCTTTTTACCCACAGCCTTTTCTCTAGTAAACACTACCTTTCCACTCGTTGAGGCTCATCTCGCCCCTGCATCTACTGCACCTCTTATCAATATCCTTAATACTTCTACCCAGCCTGACAATGCTAGCACTAATGATTCTGATGACGAGGTTGATACTGTTGAGTTTACTAATGACAAACCTGTGCAATCTCAATTTTACTCCTCTCAAGATAGATGAGTCATAATTCAATGATACTTTCATTGCTATTGGCCTTGGTGAATATCAATTCAAACAACACCCTCCTTATACAAATGCTATGGTACTTTATTAGGAGTACGTCCACACACTAGACATCGTTTCACCTTCTTCACCTTCTCATGAGTAAACTACATCATCACTTTCACCTTTTACATGCACCCTATTCATGTATAATTCTTATTGACATCACATTCCATTCTATCCTACTTCCTCTGACAATGTCTGCACATATGATGGCTTGTCTTGGCTCAGATTCACACTCAATGATTGCATACCTCCACCTCATTCTCCTCATCTCTATCATAGATGTGTTCACATCACTGTTGCATATGGTCTTCGTGTCTTCCATTTATCAGTATTTTTCACACACACTTGTTGCACTTCTCCACTTACTTTTGGACAACCTTGGCTTGAATACATTGGTGGAACTCTCGATTGTGATCATATTGATATCACATTTCCTATGCCCTTTAGCTATATTTCTATTTGTATATATTTCTATTTGTAATGATTAATTTCTCAGATATTCACCAAATATTACTTGTTGGTATGCACATGGTTATCCACAACCACCTTTCAATGATGAAGAGTACACAACAAGCATGTACAATTTATGCCGCAATGGCTCCTTAAATGATCAACTGCATATTATTACTTACCAAGTCTAGGATGCATCTCCATTTGGTTTTGACCATGATAAAAATGATCTCTTAGATGATGTTACTTGATTATTTTATACATCATATATGCTTACTCATGACAACTGAGGATAGTTTGACCCCTCATTTTGCATCTTTCTTTTTTAGGATTTGATGTCTATTTGAGGGTTTTACAGGTTCATATTTTATTACACATGTTTCCAGCGACCTCAACGATCTTGGTATGACCTCATAGCGACAAAAGGGAAAAAATAATGGACAACTAATGACCCTTCAAAAGAGGTTTCGTGAGCTTTTCCACAAATGTAGGTGCCCAGAAACAGGTCCAGGGTGCATTCGCAGATGCCCTTGTCCCTCTCCTGGCACCACAGTCTAACCTATCTCTCCATATTTGCATCTTTTTGGGTCTTTGTGCAACACTCCTTACTACTCTGTTCACCTGGTCAGAACTTCGATACACTTTAGATTTTATTGCAAATCAACTAAGTACTCTCTTTCTCCTCCTTACAATTAGGGTTTCATAATTTATTGCTTTGTTTCTTGGGTGCAATTTCTGTACTTAATTGTATGTTTATTTTACTATTACAATAACATCATATTAGGTTTGTATTTCCACATTTAGCTTAATTAGGTTCATACTCAAGTGTTTAGGGTCTAAATATGAAATAAACCTCACCACACTCATTCTCTTTATATGCTTTACGCTTTATCGATCATATATTTCTAGTGCACAATTCAAACCATGTCCCAATGACACACTCTTGTTCTATGGTTCATTCTCTGACTGCCGAGGGGGCATTCCTAAATGAACATCATCTCAAGCATACTCATTCACATTTTTCTCGGGGGGCACGTAGGTCCTATCAAAGTCATATTGCATTCCATTCCATTTCATTCACATTCACATCATACTGCATATCTTGGTTGTATATTGTTATTGCTTACTTATACTCGCATGTTACACTTTGCTTATTATGTTAGACAAATATTTTGTATGTCATTATCTTTTCTATATACACATGCATGTTCACTTTCCTTTTATTTATGAATGCATATTTTACACATATATTTACATGCAACATGAATGCTTGGCACTGTACCTCTTACCAGTACTACAATGGCTCTTGGGGCATCTACTTTCGTACACATCATAGGTGTTATTATTTTGTTTTATACTATTTCCTATTCATACTAACACACTACTTTATTTTAGATCATACATGATTTGACGTAATTTCTATCTTTCTAACATGCTAACGGGTGCTTAATGTGCAACATTTTCTTTAGAAGAACTCTTTGCTACCGTGGTTGTTTGTTACTTTGCTTGCTATTGTTTTCCATTGTATGCTATTGTTTACAGGCTTTGCCCTATGTCTTGCTGGTTCATTTCTTGTAGTTGTATTTTTTTAGCCACTTTGGCCCTGATTGTCTTGTGACACTGTGAGTGATGTCCCATGTTTGCAACCCGATTTTTGCTGGTCTACTTTGTCTTCTTGGGTGCTAGCTTACATTTTTTCTTTTAGATGCGTATTTGTCTTGTTTGCACTAACACATGTTTCTAGCCACTTTGTTTGTGTATTCCTTGGTTTCTACCAAGAAAATTCCCTTCCCCCTGCTGGGTTTTCAGTTTTAGATGTACATCAGGTCCTCCTTTAGGCCTCATACTCCCAATGACGTTGCATTCACCCCAAACGAGGGGAGATTACACTGGGTGAATTAGTCACCCCATATAACAACTCATATTTAAAATATAACACAGTTTGATAAATGTACAACATAGTCTTCTGTCTCAAAAATGGCCCAAAATTTGACTTGAGTCTTCAGTATAACACAAATGCCAGGACCCAACTCTAGACACTAGCGCCTGGGTGCTCTTGACCCTTCTTGGATACCTATGACTAGGGGGAAGTTACATAATTTTTCTCATATTATCACAGTTGTCAAAAATCTACACAATAATTTTCACAATACAGAGTGCAGTCCTCCAGCAATCAACATGCATGATTTTTCCTCTTTGCTATTTTCATGTTGGATTAAACTAGATATAATTTAATCAAATTTGCACATACCATCTGCAATGGTGTATACATTTTCGGGAAGTAGTCAAAGGTTAGAGAATAACACTAGATCTTTCTCCCTACACTTCTTCTGTTGTGGCGTGAGATCGCCCCAAAATCTCACTCTTCGTGTGAGATCACCCAAAAAAACTCATTCTTCTAGAACATATTCAAGATCCTTTATATCTTTTCCCTCATCACGGATCAGATGCACATTGTTCCTTTTCACATTTTTACGTGCTTTTTACATGTTTGGATCAAATTTTTCAGATACACATATTTTGCTACTCGTTTTCTCTTCTATTTTGTAGGCCCATCTTTACGGGAAATAACGGTCATAAGCACAAAACATCATCAAAAATCAAATAACATCAACAACAGGTACAACATGACATATACACATATGTTTTTCACCGCTAGGGTCACTTCCTCTTCTCTAGCTTCTACGCTTTATATTATTCACTTCACGCTTTTTCTTATCTTTTCAGCACACTTTTGCATCAATCTACATGGTTATCAGGTACGCATATCTTATCTACTTTTATGTTATTAAGCATTCACTCAACAACATGAAGTGGGGGAAAATGTAGACACTAAATCACACACTTTGGGTATATTTTTAGGTCCTGATCACATACTACTATTCATATGATTCCTAAGCAAGAAAATTACTAATTGATAACTATCTTTGGCCTCTTTGATTTCTTTCTAGTTTTCACCTTGGTCTTACACACCCTATTGTCTAGTCTAAATTTTGATACTTCAACTTTTCTGAGTTTGGACACCAGCACCCAGCTAGGATGCCAGTTCTTAGGTGCCCTCGTCCCCTCTGGGCACCCCAACCCCTTAAATCTTGCTCACATCTTTTGAGTCTTTTCTAGCCGTTGGAAATCTTATTTTCTTGGTGGTCGGCCTTTTAGTGGTTAATTAAAAATTCAAATAAGGGAATCATATAAATACACAGCTATATGATCATAATAAAGGACCAAGCTCTAAGCATCTACTACTACCACCTAAGGTTACATCCAAAGGCATTATAGTAGCATCAAAATATGCATCTAGCATCCATTAAAGGGACAAGAGAATGTATTCTTATGCATACACTTCATAGGAGGGGAAGTTAATTTTTCCATGTACACATCTATCTACATCTAGCTTTTACTTGCTATGAAGTGCATCTTAAAAAAGAGCCACCGAGGGCATGATTCTACACACACACACACACAAAACTACATGGAGTTTGAAATGTAGTGTAACACCTAGATCGTAAGTTCACTCATTCGAGTGACCTATAGGGTTAGTCTGACTCCCCATTTGCATCTTTTTCTTTTTAAGATTTGATGTGTTTTTGGGTTTTCTAGGTGATCTTTCTCTTTACAGGTTTTAGGCAAACTTGATGATATTACAACAACATACATGCGAATAAAAGTGAGGTCTATCGACACTTATGCAAAAATGAAGAAATAACTTTCCGACAGTTTTTAGTCAGATGCAACTATAAAAGGTCCCTAATGCCTATGCACCACTAACCCATTCCAGGTGACCTAGTCCCAACATTTCCTACAATTCTACATTTTTTTGGGCTTTGTTGTGACAGTATGCCTTCCTTCTCCATCAATTTTCCATCTCAGTAAAACTTCTAGATAATTGCGAAATCAACTAAGTATTTTATCCCTCCCTTTGTAATTAGGGTTTCATATTTTTCTAGCTTATTACTTAGGTTAGATATGTACTTTATTGCTATATCATTTTACTGCAACTCTGCAATTGATAATTTAACATTTATTCATTTCAATATTTGTTAAATCAGTAGCAAGAAATAACTAGATGTAGCAATGTAAGTAGATGTGTGTATGGAAAAATGAACTTCCCCTCTTATACGTGTATGTCGAATAAACAGTCCCTTGTCCCTTGATTGATAGCTAGATGGATGTATCGATGCTCTTAGAATTCCTTTAGATGCAACCTTAGGTGATGATAATAGATGCTTAGATCTTGGTCTTTTATTATGGTCACATAAATTTGTATTTATATGATTCCTTTGTTTGACTTTTGTAAATGACAAATAAAAGGCCAAATTTCATAAGAAAAGAAGATGCCTAAAAGATAAAAGAGACCATAAAAGGGGCGAGTAAGATACAAAGAGGTAGGGGGTACCTAGAGGGGATGAGGGCATCTTGGGCGATGGTGTCTAGAGACAAGAATGATAAAGCAGTGAAATCTATTTGACTAGGGATTGGGGTGTGTAAGACCACAAAGAGAGAAAGAAAGAAAACAAAGAGGCCAAAGACATATGTCGATTACTATTTTTCTAAGCTTAGGAATCATATGAATAGTGGTATGTGATTATGACCTATAAATGTACCTAAAGTGCATGATTTAGTATCTACATTTCCCCCGAATTTATGTTGTTGAGTGAATACTCGATAACATAGAGTAAATAATAGACATGTACCTGATAACCATGTAGATCTATAGTGAAAGCATTTCGAGGAGATAAGAGAAAGCATGGAGTGATAAAATGAAGCATGGAAACTAAAGAAGAGGAAGTGACCTTAGGGGTGAAAGCGTACATGTTATGTCACATTGTACCTATTGTTCATTGTCGCTTGATGTGTTCTACTAATGTGATTGTTGCTTCTTATAAGGACTGTCCAACATGCAAAAAATAGAAAAAGAGTAGTTAAATATGTGTATATGAAAATTTTGATCCAAGTATGTAAAAATGCGAAAAAAATTCAGTAAAATGAACATGTGTACCTGATTCCATGTGACGAGTGAAAATGATATAAAGTGTCCTGCAAACATTGTAGCCTGAATGAGGTTTGTGGGAAATCTCACACCAAGAACAAGTCTTTGGGTGATCTCAAGCCAAGTATGAGTTTTTTGGGTGATCTCATGCCATGGCTATAGAAGAAGCGTTTGGGAGAAAGGTCTACGTAATATTCTCCAGCCCTGACTACTTCCAGAAAATTTATACACCATTGCAGATGGTGTGATATTACTTTATTTGAAATTCAATCCAATTTGATCAAGTTTTATCCAAGTAGAAAAATAAGAAAAATGGAGATAGAATGCATTTCGATTATTGGAGGACCATGCTTGTACTATGAATTTTTTATGCTATGCAATACTAAAAACTGCTCCTTATTGATTCGAGAAAATAATTGTAACTTCCCCATGGTCATAGGCACCCAGGAAAGTTCAGGAGTGCCCAGGAACTCATGTATGTATCTAGGCGCTGACATATGTGTTGTGTTGAAGGCCCAAGTCAGAATCTAGTCCCTTTCTGTAATTGAAGAATGCTCTATTCTTGTACTACGACTTGCAAGTCTTGAACTGTGACTGTGTACTACTGATTGGAGTGACTAATTCACCCAATGTATGCCCCCCTCATTTGGGTTGCATGTCAAACATTGAATAGGAGGATGCGGCCCAAAGGAGAAGACATCATAGATGCTGATTTGAAACTGATAACCTACATAGGGGGGAGGGACATGTGCATGGTAAAAACCAAGGCATGTGCAAAAAAGTAGTTGGAAACTTCATGTGTTAGTGCAAACAAGATAAATATGCATGTATAAGACAATGTGTAAGCTTTAGCAAGAAACAAGACAATGTAGACCACAAAAAGTGAGTTTCAAACATGGGACATTGTTCATAATGTGCTCAAGATAATCAGGGCTGAATTTATAACCAAAAGCTCATATAAGCAGTGAATAAGAAATACATAGGGTGAAACCTGCAAACAATGGAAAAAAATTCCAAACCAATGACAAGCAAAGTATACTGTATAACCATGGTTGCAAATAGTTCCTACAAAACAAACATTGTACATGAAGCACCCATTAACATGTTAGAAAGATAAAAAGTATGCCAAATCATGTATGTTCTATATATAGGGTAGTGTGCTAGTAAGAATATGGAGTAATATAAAATGAAACAATAAAACTCTAATGTGTGTACAAAGTAGATCTTCCCTAGGAGCCATAGTGGGACTGGTAAGAGGTACAATGCCAAGCTTCCATGCAGTGTATAATAATATGTGTAAATTATGCATTCACAACTAGAAGGCAAGTGAACACAAACATGTATATAGAAAAGATAATGACATACGATGTATTCGTTTAACATAGTAAGAAAAGTGTACATGTAGGCATAAGTAAGCAAGAATATGTGCAACCAAGATACATAGTATGTTGTGAATGAGAATGAAATGGAATGCAAAGAGAATGTGATAGGAGCATCATGCCCCTCGAGTGGATGTGGATGAGCATGAGATGAGGTTCATTTATAAATTCCCCCTCATCAGTCAAGAATGAACCATAGAACAAGAGTGTATCATTGGGAAATGGTTTGAACATGTGTGCTAGAAAGATTGATCATGAAGCATAGAGCATAAAAGAGTGTGAATGTGGTGAGGTTCATTTCAGATTTATGCCCTCAATAGTTGAGTATGAACTATGGAACTACATATGCGTCATAGGGTAGTGTGTTGTGTGATAGTGTGATGCTAGAAATATGTGTTGTGAATGCACTAAGTGTGAAATGTATAGTTTGTGAGGTTCATGGATGTAGTATGCCTGCTCAACAGTTAAGTGTGAACCATGACACAAGAGTGCATCATCAGGTAATGATGATACAAGTGGTGTATCATGTTGGGGTGTGGAGCCTATTTTTGGTCTTCTTGAATCAATGTTGAAGTGTTGGAGCTCGAACGGTTAAGTTTGGAGACTTCAGGAGCATTCTGCAGTCATTTGCTACATTGATGTTGTTGTGCATTGCTTGATCGTTGCTGTTAACATGCTGTTAATTGGCTGTTAACGTCGGGACTATTTTTCCAGCCGTGGGAAGTTGAAAGATCATGACTTTCAAACTTCTAGGGTCAGCTTTAGGACTTCTTAAAGGATTTTAATCCTATAAATAGAGGTGTTAGGGTATCTTGAAGATATCTTGAGTGTTCAAGAGGTCTTGAGTCTTAATGATCAAGAGGTGATCAAGAGTGATCAAGGTTATGCAATTGGGTGTCAATTGTGGTTTAGATGTGGTTTAACATCTTTGGAATTTTGTTGTGAGTTCATAACTGAGAGAAGATTGTGAGAGTTGTTTTACTCTTGTTGATAATAAAATATGAGCAAGTTCTTGGTGGACGTAGCCCACATTGGGTGAACCACGTTAAATCTTGTCTTGTCTTCTTTTGTGCATTATTTATTTATGTTGTTATATTTCTGCAAGTATAATTCTGCTATATAGTTTCCTACTACTGTGGTTTGAGGAATTGTTTCCACATATTTGTTCTCTAATTCCTAACAATTGGTATCAGAGCTTTGGTGGTTTTTTGCTGAAGTTGTAAATCACAGGGAAAGTTAGCTTGAGTGGGAGCTATGGAAGATGAGGGCAGATCGAGGGTTGAGAAGTTCAATGGGTAGAACTTTGGTTTGTGGAAGATGCAAATGGAGGATTACTTATATCAGAAGGACCTCCATGTTCCTTTGGCTGGAAAAGCAAAGAAACCTACAGCCATGTCGGATGAGGATTGGGAGTTGCTGGATAGAAAGGCACTCGGGGCAATTTGTTTATGCCTTGCATCTTCGGTTGCTTTCAACATATCACAGGAGAAGACCACGGAAGGTCTCATGAGTGCGTTGGGGAAGTTATATGAAAAACCCTCTGCCTCTAATAAAATATTTTTGATGAAAAAGTTATTTAATATGAAGATGTCTGAGAATGGTTCTTGTTGTTGATCATTTGAATGAATTTAATATGGTTGTGAGTATGTTAAACTCAGTAAAAATTGACTTTGATGATGAGGTCAGGGATTTGTTGATTTTGTGCTCCTTACCAGATAGCTGGGACAACTTGGTTATGGCTGTAAGTAATTCAGTCTCTAATAACTCAAAGCTGAAGTTTGAGGATGTAATAGGTGTGATCCTAAGTGAGGAAATGTGAAGGAAGAGCACCGGAGATTCTTCTACTTCTGGAAATGCTTTGATGGTGGAGAGCAGAGGGAGACAAAAGAACAGAGGGAAAGGTAACCGTGGGAAGTCAAATGATCATGGAAGGTCAAAGTCCAAGAGTAAGTTAGAATGTTGGCACTGTGGGAAGGTTGGTCATGCTAAGAAATATTGTTGGGCTCTTCGGGATAAGAAGAACAAGAAGGAGGAAACTAAAGAGGTAAATTTGGCAGCAGGTGATGTTTGTCAAGATGCCTTAATTCTTTCTTTAGATAATATTGCTGAATCTTGGGTGTTAGATTCAGGGGCTTCTTTCCATGCCACCCCACATAGACATTACTTTACTGATTTTGTTCAAGGTGATTTTGGACATGTATATCTTGGTGATGATGAACCATGCAGCATAGTAGGGAAAGGTTGTGTTCAGGTGAAAATGTAGAATGGGAACACATGGCTACTTAAGGATGTCAAGCATGTGCCTAAGTTGAGGTGGAACTTGATATCAGTGGGACAACTAGGTAGTGATGGTTGTACGGTTAGTTTTACAGCAGATTCTTGGAAGGTTACCAAGGGAGCTCTTGTGGTTGCAAGAGGTAAGAAAAATGGTACTTTGTATTTAACCAGTGGTGTTGATTATTGCAATTTAGTTGTTGCAGATGGAGATGCAACTTTGTGGCACCAGAGACTTGGTCATATGAGTCATAAGGGCATGCAGATTATAAAGGACAGGTTTCCCGGATTAAAGGAGTTAGATTTGGACTTCTGTGAGGACTGTGTTTATGGGAAACAGAAGTGGGTGAGATTCCTCAAGGTTGGACCTACCAGGAAGGAGGGTAAGTTGGAGTTGGTGCATACAGATGTATGGGGGCCAGCTAAGGTAAACTCTATTGGTGGTTCATGTTATTATGTCACTTTCATTGATGATGCAACTAGAAAATTTTGGGTATATTGCATTAGAAAGAAATATGATGTGTTTGAAACTTTCAAAAGATGGAAAGCCTTGGTTGAGAATGAAACAGGTCTCAAGTTGAAATGTCTCAGGTCGGATAATGGAGGGGAATATTGCAGTAATGAATTTCTTGATTACTATTCGGTAAATGGGATCTGCAGGTAAAGAACGGTTCCAAATACTCCACAGGAAAATGGAGTGTCAGAAAGAATGAATAGGACAATCATGGAGCGTGCTAGGTGCATGAGGTTACATGTGGGGCTGCCACTCATGTTTTGGGTGGAAGTGGTAAGCACAACTATTTATCTGATTAACAGAGGACCCTCTATGGCCTTGGATGGAGGTATACCTGAGGAGGCTTGGTCTGGTAAGAAAATTGATTACTCATTTCTTAGAGTATTTGGATGTGAGGTATTTGTTCACATTGATAAAGATGATAGGACCAAGTTAGAGGCTAAGTCTGAGAAATGCACCTTTGTTGGATATGGTGAAGATGACTTTGGTTTCCATGTTTGGAGTCTTAAAGACAAGAAAATATTTTGGTCTAGAGATATTGTCTTTAATGAAAAAATCATGTATAAAGATCAGTTGCAGGAACAAAAAGAGGAATCAAAGAAAGAATACACAGTGTTAGAGGACATTGTGGACAACAAGGTGTCCAAGGGGCCGGTTCAGGTACAACATGTTCCGGACATAGCCAGTTTCAGGTACCTACTCATCAGGAACCCCAAACTCCTGAGGTGAGAAGGTCTTCTAGGGTAAGAAGGGAACCTGAATGATTTACTCCATCTTTGAATTATTTATTACTCACTGATAGTGGAGAGCCAGAGTGCTTTGAGGAAGTAGTGCAGGTGGATGCTCCAGGAAGAAGTGGGAGCAGGCCATGGATGAAGAGCATAGATCTCTTATGGAAAACCAGACTTGGGATCTGGTGGAGCTACCCGAGGGCAAGAGAGCATTGCAGAACAAGTGGGTGTATAGAATCAAAGAGGAAGATGGAGGCAGGAAATGATACAAGGCCTGGTTGGTGGTCAAAGGATTTGCACAGAAGAAAGGTATAGACTTTGATGAAATTTTTTCTCCAGTTGTTAAAATGACTTCTATTAGGACTGTTCTTGGTTTAGTTGCAGTAGAAGACCTACACTTAGAACAGTTGGATGTGAAGACTACATTCCTTCATGGTGAGTTGGAGGAGGAATTGTACATGCAGCAGCCACAGGGTTATGAGGTCAAAGGGAAGGAGAGGTTAGTGTGCAAATTGAAGAAGAGCTTGTATGGCCTGAAACAAGCTCCATGGCAGTGGTACATGAAGTTTGACAGTTTTATGCAGGAGTAGGGTTACTCCAGGTGTCACTCAGACCATTGTGTGTACATCAAGAAGTTTCTTGATGGTAGTTATATTATTTTGTGCCTGTATGTAGATGATATGCTTGTTGCAGGGAAGAACATGCAGGAAATAAAGGTACTCAAGAAGCAGCTAGGTGACTCCTTTGCTATGAAGGATTTGGGGGCAAAAAACAAATCCTTGGTATGAGAATAACTCAGAATAGGAAGGAGAGGAAGCTGGTATTATCTCAAGAAGAGTACATAAAGAAGGTCTTGGAGAGGTTTAGTATGCAGGATGCTAAACCGGTTGGTACTCCTTTGGCAGGTCACTTTAAATTATCAAAGGAGCAGAGTCCCAAGACTGAGGAGGATAGAATACAGATGTCTAGGGTACCATACTCATCAGCAGTTGGTAGCTTGATGTATGCTATGGTATGCACTAGGCCTGACATTTCCCATGTAGTGGGAGCAGTGAGTAGGTTTATGAGTGATCCAGGTAGAGAGCACTGACAGGCAGTAAAGTGGATCCTTCGGTATTTGAGAGGGACCATGGGAGCAACATTGTGTTTCAGTGGATCAGACACTACATTATGTGGATATGTAGATTTAGACATGGTAGGAGATTTGGACAAGCAGGAGGAGCATGATAGGTTATGTATTTATGGTTGGTGATACAACAGTGAGTTGGATTTCACGGTTACAAAAGGTTATGGCTTTGTCAACCACAAGAGGCTGAGTATGTTGCTGCCACAGAGGCAAGCAAGGAGATGATTTGGCTACAACAGTTGCTTGATGAGTTGGGTCATAAGCAGGAAGTTGGGAGACTACACAGTGATAGTCAGAGTGCTATTCATTTGGTGAAGAACTCCACTTTCCACTCTAGGATGAAGCACATTCAGCTGAGATATCATTTCATCAGGATAGCTTTGGAAGAAGATAAGTTGAAGCTGGAAAAGATTCATACCAGTCAAAATCCTGCATGGATATGATGACCAAGGTGGTCACAAGGGAGAAGTTGAAGTTGTGTTCAACTTTGATTGGCCTTCATGGTTGATAATGAAGGGTTAAGAACTTTTCTCAGTGGAAACAGTCTCCAAGTGGGAGATTGTTGGGGTGTGGAGCCTATTTTTGGTCTTCTTGAATCAATGTTGAAGTGCTGGAGCTCAAATGGTTAAGTTTGGAGACTTCAGGAGCATTCTGCAGTCATTTGCTGTGACGTTGCTGTGCAGTCGTTGTGCCATTGCTGTGACCATTGTTGTTAACATGTTGTTAATTGGTTGTTAATGTCGGGACTATTTTTCCAGCCGTGGGAAGTTGAAAGATCACAACTTTCAAACTTTCTAGGGTCAGCTTTAGGACTTCTTAAGAGGATTTTAATCCTATAAATAGAGGTGTTAGGGTATCTTGAAGATATCTTGAGTGTTCAAGAGGTCTTGAGTCTTAATGATCAAGAGGTGATCAAGAAGTGATCAAGGTTATGCAATTGGGTGTCAATTGTGGTTTAGATGTGGTTTAGCATCTTTGGAATTCTGTTGTGAGTTCATAACTGAGAGAAGATTGTGAGAGTTGTTTTACTCTTGTTGATAATAAAATATGAGCAAGTTCTTGGTGGACGTAGCCCACATTGGGTGAACCACGTTAAATCTTGTCTTGTCTTCTTTTGTGCATTATTTATTTATGTTGTTATATTTCTGCAAGTATAATTCTGCTATATAGTTTCCTACTACTGTGGTTTGAGGAATTGTTTCCACATATTTGTTCTCTAATTCCTAACAATTGGTATTAGAGATTTGAAGGTTTTTTGCTGAAGTTGTAAATCATAGGGAAAGTTAAGCTTGAGTGGGATCTATGGCAGATGAGGGAAGATCAAAGGTTGAGAAGTTCAAAGGGCAGAACTTTGGTTTGTGGAAGATGCAAATGGAGGATTACTTATATCAGAAGGACCTCCATGTTCCTTTGGCTGGAAAAGCAAAGAAACCTACAACCATGTCGGATGAGGATTGGGAGTTGCTGGATAGAAAGGCGCTCGGAGTAATTCATTTATGCCACAAGTAATAATAGAAAGAAATATAAAACCCTAGGTGAAAGAGAGGGAATAAAAGACTTTGCTGATTTTTCAATAAATCTTGAAGTATACTGGGCTAGAAAATTGTTGAAGAAGAAAAGGAATTTGTCACAATTGGACTAAGAAATTTTTAGAACTGTTGGATCTTCCTGTGAATAGGGTGCATGAATTGGATCGGGGGTGCTTGGGCACTAGAGACTACTTCTAGTTTCCCGCGACTTACAAAAAACCTCAGAAAGTGATTTTCATAGTGTTGTAAAATTGTTCACTAGTAATCATTTTTTGGTCGCCTGTGTGTCATAATATGTCCATAAAATTTGATTGTAACCTGAATAACAAATGATCTCTTGCAAAACCCCAAAACACAGCTCAAATCCTAGAAAGAAAAAAAGTGTAAAGGGGAGTCAGATTGACCCCAACGGTCACCTGACATAGTGAACTTACGACCAAGCACTGCACTACATATCAGACTCCATATAGTTCTATGTGCATGTGTGTAGAATCGTGCCCTAGGAATCTCTTGTGCAAGATGCAACCGAATAACGAGCAATAACTAGATGTATCAATGTAAATAGATGTGTGTATGGAAAAATGAACTTCCACTACTATGCGTGTATGTAGAATAACTAGTCCCTTATCCCTTTAGTGATAGCTAGATGGATGCCTTGATGCTCTTATAATTCCTTTGGATGCAACCTTAGGTGATGATAATAGATGCTTAGTGATCAGGGGATCATTTTTTTATATCAAAAGTTCCATAAATATCCCTAAAATGTGTCAGTGCAGAAGATCATTGCAAGATCTTTCCATCGATTGTGAGAACACAAAAAATGGACATCAGGAGCTCTTGTTATGTCCGGTCAAAGTTCAATCCATGGGAAAGTCAACTCTGGTCAACTGGTCAATATTGGACCAATCGCACTGTGACACGTGGCAAAAAGGCAAAGGGATTCGTTTGTTGCTTTTTTGATAGGCATAAAAGTTGGTGGTCATGACAAGAGGCTCAATTTTTTTTAACGGAGTGGAGCCCGACCGCCGTGTGGACTATGGTATTATCGCCGACGTGGTGGGTCCACAAGCCACCATGTGGCTTGCCACCACGAATCGAATTTGCTCAATTAGCCTATTGAGAGATGACAATTGGACTATATGCTATTGAATGAGTTAATTATTTTCTATACCACAATGTATGGGTCGAATTTCTATTATCTTGGTGAGTCCACTTACATCCCAACTTGCTAAACCGCTTGGTCCACACAATGGGCGCATTAAACTTAGCAACCTCCACTTACCCACATAACCGCCAAACATGCTATGCTAAATCCACGTGGTGGATAGGTGGTGAAGCGGTGGTGGGGAAAAGGCTCATGCATGGAGATCCACGTGAAGAATGGGGTGGGTAAGGTTTATTAAAAACCTTACCAAAATCTAAGGCCGCCAAATGTGGGATAATACCCACTTAAGCATGCAAACCGCCAACATGGGATTTTAATACCTTCCTAAGTGCAATCTGCCCGTGCTATGGGATATTAGCCCATTCTAAAAGCTATGAGATAAGGCTATTTATTAGCCTAAGGATAAATAATTTCACATTATTTTAAGGGCCCTATTTTAGTATAAATAGGTAACCCATTTCTTTGTAATGGACAACGAAGGACCAGTTTGCAGGGATCACCATTTTTGAGGCACTTACAGTCCAAAATTTTGCAATGGTGTAAAAAGGAAAGTTGTTCAGAATTCCAAGATATTTATAGAAATGTAAATTTTGTTACAGGAAGTGCTTTATATTTTTATGTGTAGGCGTTTTTTCCATCGCAGTTTCATAGATCACGCACGAGGAGAAGACAAAGATCTATATTTTCCAACCACTTCTAGTCCAAATCAGGCCATGGAGTAAAAAGGTAAGTTTTTCATAATTTTCTCTAGTTTCCATAAATGTAAACCTATTTTAATTTAGGTTTTTTAAATTTAAAGTTGTATACATTTTTCAGACGTAACACAAGAAACAAACACAAAAAGTATTGTAGGAGCCACGGATGGACTTGGGAACGTTTCTGGGAAATTGAAGAGTTCCAAGAGATCTGAATAAACTCAATTTCAGGTATAAATGTCTGTTAAGTCAATATTTAAGGGATATTTTACTTCATTGGATGTTAATAGATCGATTCACGATTACATGGATCTGGAGACGTAGGCATTCTTGCCGAACTCCGTTATCAAATTCTTGTGTTGTGGATTTGATTTCAATTTGTTTAGAAGCTTTTGATCAGATAAAAACATTAAAGTTAGTTTATTTGATTAATTATTTAAGCAAGCATAAAATTGGATTATTTGGATTGAAGTCACATTTTCAGTATCCATTACCCACAACAGAAAGGGAATTGCACATTTTAGATTTGGAATCAAGAATTCAATTTGAGTGCATTCTAAAATCAACTGTGAATTTTTTAAATGGATTTGTAATAGATTCAGTATATTTATTTAACTTGAAAATTAAGGATAATTGATTTATCTAGAAGATTTTAAGGATTTGGGTTTCAAGAATTCCCCAAATTGCTAATAATCTTAGTCAGTTATCAAGTTTTTTAAATCTGAGAATTTTCTAAGTACTACTCGAAAAAAAAATTAGTACCATTTTCAGATCAAGTTTGGTATCAAAGCTTGTTTAGCTCCATATTTTCTTCAGTAAATATGATTAACATAGTGATTGCTTCAATATTGGTGCAGTTGGTTCAATTTGTGTGAACAGGGTATAAGTGCAACTATGGGCAAGATGTTCTAAACAAGCAAAGCTCGAGGAAATTGAAGCTTATAATCACCGGATCCAGGAAGAGAACTCTCTCATGCGATAAATGCACTACTCCTTAGAAGAGGAGAATTCTCATTTAAAATCAGAATTTCAAACCAAGGATGAGCTATTGGCAAGGTTGTAATGTGGTGATCAGAGAAAGGAAATGCCTTCAACTTTAGATGCAGTGACCATGGCAGATGATTACACTGTAAGTTGTTCACCACTGGAGTATTCTTCTTCCTCCCATTTGGTTATAGATTCAGGTAATGAAGTCTTTGGTTTATTTGAAAAGCATACTAGAGGCATTGGATCCAAATTAATAGATAAAATAAGATTTTACGGAAGAGGCCTTGGTAAAAAACAGCCAAGGCATTGCTAACCCAATACAGGTGAGGATCATCCTCAGTTTACAAGTTTGGGTTATCCTAGTGCGGGAATGGAAATTGGACAATGCTCCAAGAACACTGACGGAAGACAAGATTCCAAAAGAAAAGTGATTACCCACTAGTCCTGCAAGAAGATTCTGAGTAGGAAAGTTGTGCTTCATCATCACAGGAAGGATGTGGTAAGAGAAATCAATGAAGAGGTAACGGGATTCCACCTCCAATTTCTTACCATAATCATAAGAAAAATAAAACTTCTGATCCACTTTTTCAACTTAAGAAGTATGGTTATGATTTTCAGAAGATGTGGAATTCCTTTCCATGTAATTTTTGTGGATTGCATAATCATTCTGTATAGTAAACACTAGAGACAGTTGATCAGGATTTGGTGGCAAAAATATGTTATCATTGTGAGCAAGAGTAGCAAAACTATGTATAGTACATGCAAAGATGTATACCAAATATAGAAAGCAATATCTGTACCATGAATAAAAGGATCCATAAGTAAGCATGAGTATCAAAGTGCATATGGAGTAGTATAGGAGTGTAGAGAGATGTAGTAAGGTGTTCCCATAGTGTAGATACGAAAAGTGTTGCTAGAAATATTGACATGAATTGTAAAGCAAGAGTAATGTATAGATGCATATGTGAATAATATGGATATACACCTACTGATTAGAACATGTGACTATGAGGGGGGAGAGTTTGATGCCCCCAAGTGTGTGAGTGATGGAGATCTATCCGAGGATGGAAGAGAGACCAAGGCATGGTGGAAGTTTTGGAAATGTGTTAGGAGTATCGATATTGGTGTTAGGAGGAGTAGGTTTACCAAAGTAAGCTGTATTATGGAGAACATATGGAAATTACTTTTTGTGATGGTGAGTATGTGAAATAGTGTAAACCCTCAGGAAGAGATGTGGCAGGAATAAAAGGAGTAAGTAAAGGGAGATATTCGAGGTGAAGTCTGGTGGATTGTATGGGAATGGAAAGAGGTTCTTTGAATCCTTTGCATATTTTCCTAATACGATTTCATTGAAACCGTAACAAAGCATATATCGATACCCAAGACCATACTTTTGAAATTAGGAGGGGTGGCTGAAGTGGGGGCTTCAAGTGAACGATCGATATTGTTGTAAAAGGAAAATGGGGAGGGATCTGCCAAGGCCTCATAGAGCACACACTAGTATAGGAATTTAATACATGTGTGAAGTGTTGAAGAGACCGTGTGCATGACATGAATCCAAGGTCATCCTACGAGAATATTATAATTAATATTGTTAGGCATTACATGGAATGGTACAGACAAAGTGCATGTCCCAATAGTAATGGTAAGTGTGATTGTACCTAAGAATTTTTTAGTAATATTGTCAAAGCCATGAATACAAATAGATGAGGGTGTTAAGGATGCTTTGGAAAGGCCAAGTTGTTGAAGGAATGATAGGTTACAAATGTTAAGGATCGAGCCGTTATCAACTAAAGCTCATTTAACCCCTATATTATTGATACAAACATGAATATAAAGATGGGTATCATTATCTAAAATAGATTGAGAAGGAATTTTTACAGATGTAAAAGTAATGTGTTCTTCCTTAAAAGATAATGTTGTAGTAAATTTATGATACACATATTCTGGAGAAGTATGAGGATGAATATAAGTGTTGGAAAAAAAAGATTACATTTTAGTTTGACATTCAGGATTGGCTCAAAAAAATGTGGGGATGGAGATACTCACGGTGACATGATTCGTAGGGTATCAAAGTTGGAAACAAAGAAGGAATTAATAGTGTTCAAATTAGGATACAGGTTCACCAAATGATTTAATAAAATCTGAATTAAATCTAGTTGTAGAGTAAGTATTGTTTCCTAGTGATGTACAAAATGATAATATACAATATGATCAAAGAAATAAGCAATAAATGATGTAAAACCCTAAGCAAGAAGGAGATATATGAGGACTTAGCTGATTTTGAAGCAGACTAGACGTGATTTCAGTAGGTAAAAGTGTTGAACAAGTTGTAAATGGGGTCATCAATACTCATTGTAAATTCAAGAACTCAAAACGGGGGTAGGACATGAGCACCCATGGAAGGACAAGAGTGTCCAGGTGCTAATGAATGGATGTGGGTGCTAGTGTCTGCACAGGTGCTCAAGTTTTGAATTTTTTCTGGGTCGGAAGTTCTTCACTTCCAATAATCATTTTGTCACTCCAACTTCACTATTAAGGTTCCGATCACACATGTAACCTACAAAACAAATTTTTCTACCTACACATGTCCACAAACCACCTCAAATCTAATAAAAAAGATACAGAATGTGGAGTCAAACTAACCCCCAAAGGTCACCCAAAGAGTGAACTTACAACTGAGAATTGCACTGCATCTTTAGACTCCATGTAGTTCTTGTGTGTGTGTGTGTGTGTGAAGAAATGATGCCCTTGTGCAAGTTGCATAAAATGATAGCAGACTAGATCTAGAATGTAGAAATGTATAACACGTGTGGATGGAATATAATAGACTTCCCCTTCCTATGTAGTGTATACAGAATTATGCAACCCTTGTCCCTTGAATGGATGCTATATGAATGCCTTTGAAATGCTTTAGTGCCTTTGGAATGCAATCTTAGGTGATGATAGTAATGCTCAGTGCTTGGTCCCCTCATTTTGAACACATAATGATGTATTTATATGATTCCCTTGTTTGAATTTCATAATTGACAACTAGAAGGCTGAACCATAAGTGAAAAAATATTCCCAAAAGATAAAAGAGACCTAAAGAGAGTGAGTAAGGTAGAAAAGTGTCAGGGGCACCCAAAGGGGATAGGAGCACCTGGGCCCCACTATCCTAGCTAGGAAATGGTGTCTAAATCCATGAAAGAGAAACCAATAAAGTTTCAAATATCATGTAGGGTGTGTAAGACCAAATAGAAAAAAAAAGATAAAGAAAAGAGGCCAAATATAGTTGTCAATCACTAGTTTTTCTCGCTGTAGGAATTGTTGGTTGGGAACATGCTAAGGATCAGATTTGCAAACGCAGAGGAAAGTGCGCACGTAGAGTTGAGGATGATGCGTAGGAGGGTGTGCGTGGATGGAAATAGGGTTGTGCACTAGAACTGTGCATACATACAACATGGTTGAGGACTTAGCCATTTTTTGAGGACATGCTAAAAATAGACTTGGAGTGCTAATCACGCAATGAATAAAAGCATGATGACTTTGGTGGCTAAGCAATGAGCTAATTATGGAAAAGCACATGCATGGATTCAACTATTAATAGGATTAAATTAAAATATTCTTCGAAGATCTATTATTAGCTATTTGTAAAAACATGCTATGCACATTACACATGCCTTATTTTTGGGCATGCCTATTATTAGGAGAGTGCATGAGTGGTGAAAAGGGAAATTCCCCACCCCTATAAATACTTGATGTAGGTCATAGTTTCAGTACTACTAGATGTCTTTATACTTTACAAAGTCATGTTATGATGATCTAGGGTTTGACACTCGTGCACATGGTCCAACACATTAGTATAATGATTATTCTGTATTCACCTTCCATTAAGTAATGAATTTTGGTTTGTGATGGAAAATTGTGGGTGGATTCTAATCATTAACATGTTTGAATATGGTGTTCTATTGGTACAATTGATGTTGATTACTATTTAGAATGTTATCTTTCCTTATTATATGTGTTTCCAAGATTATATGGATGTAATGATTATGTTTAAATGATTTTATGGTTAAATATCATTATGAACATGCATGCTAATGTCTTGAAAAACAAACACAAAGGAGAGACCCTAGTAGCTACATGTGCTTCAGGTGAGCGTTTAAATCTAGCTGAATGAAGTGCCAACGCGCATAACAATTGAGTGAAATAAAAGACTACATTTTGGTTCCATTGTCGGGACCTCTTTTCAAGTTTTCTGTGATGAGTTGTGTAAATCCCCTTTATAAACAACTCATCTTCTATATTTTTGTTAAACCATTGAAGCCATGTCCTTGTATTTCCAGTTATACTGTTGAACATTATCATCACAACTTGAATTTATGGCATAAATACTTATTAATATAGTTATGGCTAGTTATCTTTATTTTGTGGTATTTTGAGTATGCATTTATTCTTATGATTTCAATAAGTTGTTTGAATGATGGTATGTGTGATGCCACTCTTGGTTGTAAGCAACTTGTTATATGCAGCAAATTGTAAGCAAAGGAACCATATGCAACAACTCATCCATAGCCAAAGGACCTATCCACAACAACATCATCTGTAGCCAAAGGGGATCACCTACAACAAAGAAGCCATGTTATGAAGATCTCTTGGAATGTGAAGAGAGACACTCCAAGTCTGTACATGTTGTTGAAGGAGTAGTTATAACTGGAACATTAAGAACTAGGAGATAACTCAACCATGGATCTAATTATTCATTACAACTTACTGAAGAACTGAGTGATTGATTAGTTAACACGTGATTTAAGGAACTGGTCAGTTACTTGAGTTATGTGTTTGATATCTGAACACCTTTTATTAGTTTTGTTGCATGTGTTGAATCTCTTGTTGATTCTGTTTGAGATCTTCCACTTGTTCTACCTAATATCTTTCACTTAGTTTGTTTGAAATCCTAGTTGAACTCTTCTTCTCACATTTTTTGTAATTGAGAAGTATAAAAAAGGAAATGATTAATGCTAGAAATCTGGAAGGATGATCATTATAGATTATTCAGAGGTTGGAATAGAATAAGTAGATATACAAAGATTGTTTTTTCCTAGATGTAATATTCATGCCAATTCAATAAAGATCTAAGTTCTGTTTATTATCCTTTAGCTATAATATTTAGGAGGGATTAGCACCCAAGGAAGGGCCCACTTGTGGTCTGCTAAACCCCTCCATGTTTTGTTGTTATGTTTCATTGCATGATGCTAGACTAGGAAGAAATTTATCTTCTTTATTTGCATTCTGAATTTGCAAGCTTTGTTTTAGTCATAGCGTTAGAAACCATTTCCATTCATCAGTTCTAAGTTTTACTTTCAAGCATTGTTATCTCAAGTATTGTAGTGACAATTATTTCTTTCCATACCTCCTAAATTCTTTGTAACTGTGCATACAACACTGACATTATTTAAAGTTTACGTCCATTGGTTTGATGATTAAATGATTGTGATTTAATGAACAACATATTAATTACTGCAGAGTTAATTTACACCACCATTTTTTGGTGTTGTTTTCCAGGGATACTGCCAAGTTATAGGGTTTTTGAGAGGTTTTGCATTCCTTAGAAACAATTTAGGTTTAGGAATTTCCAGTCTCCAACCCCCACTAATGTATGTTGATTGAGTTGAGTTAGTTGATGCATGCACCATCCAAAATATTCTCATGGAAGATTCTTACCCAATCCACAAATATCATAGATTGTCTATATTTGATTTTGAAGAAGACACATCTTCCTCTATACAAGATTTGATATTAGAAGATACCCCTCCAAGTGAGACTTATGAGGCTACTCCTTAACAACCTATCATGACATAAAAAGTGAATCAAAATTTTGAAGAAGGGGCAACTACATTTGATTTCCCAATCTCTAATAACAATCAACTTGATGTAATGAAGAATATCTCTCCATCAACCCTTCCTAATTTCCATGGATCCATAACTAAAGACCCAAACACTTTTTTGTTTGAGTTTGATGTTTTATATAGGAGCTATGATTACACAACTGATGCACACAAGATGAATCTATTTCCCGCTACACTCAAGGATGCATCCTTGAGGTAGTTTATGGGACTAGGAAGAGATGTTGTGACCACTTGAAAGTAGAGGAGGGGATGAACTCTTCAGGATGGCACAAAATGAAGATGAGCCACTAGAAGATTATCTGGAAATATTTTTCATTTAGAAGTCAAGACATATAAGATTACCTCCAGAATCCCTCAAATTACTCTTCTTAAAGGGGTTCAATGAGGAGGATATGAATGCTTTGGACCTTGATAGGAGAAGGAGAAATTTCAAAAGCTACCTTTGATGAGATTTGTGAAGCCTACAAGAATTACTCTAGAGAAACCATGAAGAGAATAAGAAATGCTAGATCAAAGGGTGGATCAACTACCAAAGAAATTAGGGACATATCTAAAACACAAATTGTGAACATGTTCAAGAACATGAAATAAGAGATAGTCAATGACATGACCACCCAACTTGATGCTCTACATTCCAAGAAGAAAAGAAAAGATGCAAAGGTAGCACTTACAAAGTTTTTCCATGCATGTAGGAGAAAGAAAGTTGATTGTAGATGTAGAGGATTAGCCAACATTGCACAATAAAAGGAGGATGCACCTGAATTCAAGATAATATAAACAAAGGATGGGAAAGTCTTCTACATTTCTCAAATAAATCCTTGGCCACCAAGACAAGGAGGTATGCCACAAGATCCCATGCCATATTTTCAAAATTGGGCTAGTAATCCATATATGCAACCCCCACCTTGGGCTAATACTCAACAAGGTTGGGCTCCATACCCTAGCCAATACCAACAACAATGGCAACCTCTGTTCCAAGGCCAAAATAGTGGCAACAACCCCCTTCTTCATGGAAACAACCTTAGAGAGGAGGGAAGCAATGGACCAACCCACATCCAAACTACCAACAATATTACCATCAACCTCCTTACCCACAATAGTAAGCTTGATGTCAAAGCCCCAAGAAGGATCTCAACAAAAAGCCACTCAAGCTACTATCTCAACCAACACCTAACCCCAACAATAAAGTTTCTCAGCCAACCTATACCACTGAATCAACCTCAATAATTTGCTTATTCAATTGATGTTAATGACATCCATATTTTCTCAGGAAGATCACTTCTCTGACCAAGTAAACCCACCATCACAGAAATTACAGATGAACCACAATTGCTGCAGACTGATCCGCAACAAAGCCAAAAATCACTACAAACTGATCCGCAACAATGTGAGAAGAGTTCCAATAAGGATAAGTTGGAAGCTAATGAACCACCATTTCCAGAGACATTACAAGAAAAAAATTGACCCTAAATCAGATTCTCATTTTGATTTTGTTCAATCAACAGAAGGATATATGTGTCAAAATTCCACTTATTCAAGCCATCAAGGATGTGCCCATCTACAATAAGCTGGTAAAGGATCTATGCATAAAAAACTAGGTAAAATAAGGAAGGATCCATCCGCTGTAAAAGTTATTAGACAGTTGGATGATATCATGCTTGGAAATTCACTTCTACCAAAGTATATAGATCCATGAAGTCCTTTGGTAAACATTACAATTAATGGCACAACAATAAAAAATAGTCTGATTGAATTAGGGGAAACCATTAATGTCATGACCAAGAATATCATGGATGACATGAAGTTGGAAGGACTAAGGCCAACAACTACAATCTTACAACTGGTAGATAGATCAATAGTGAGACCTGAAGGAGTCCTTGGAGACATAGTTGTGGTGGTAGAATCATAGGAATGCCATGTTGACTTTATTTTCCTTTAACTAAAAGAAATTTTAGGATGTTATTCTATCATTTGTGGAAGGCCATGGTTGGCCACTACAGATGCATTCATACTACAAATGCATTCATAGGTTGCAAGTCTGGAAACATGATTATTTCCAATAGAAGTGGTACCAAGAAGTTGATGCTCTATCCTAGTGCCCAACCATTGAATGGTGAAGATCAAATGATTTGTGTTGAAGAACCAAAAGCATATTAGAGCTCTGTACAACAACTCATGATGCTGAAGAAGTCTTGTACAATTGAAGACCAGGAGAAAGAATTTTTTCTCTCCAATGTCTTGCAGAATAACTATGGAAGAAATGAAGAAGTTGATGATAAGTTTAGATTCTTAAGTTGTCCCTTGAACCAAATTCTACCGCAACAGAGCGCCAAGAGTATTACAGGTAAGAACTGTATTCTTCACCAACTTCTTACCCATGACTGCATACTAAATTATGTTAGTAGCAATGTATGTTCAATGATGGATCTCTCTCAAACAAGTGGAAAGAACACTAGGAAGAACACTTAATGTAAAAAAATACTGAGTATGCAACAAGAAGAAATTGTTGATAACTCTTCTTCAAAATCATATAATAACATTTTCTTGGGATTATGGTGACATATATGGGATTCATTTTAGGATTTGCACTCATAAGATCTATATCAAGGAAAGTTGTAAACCAATCAGGAAACCATAAAGGAGGATGAACCCAATAGTAAGAGATATTATAAAGGAGAATTGAAGAAGTTAATTGATGTTGGATTTTTATATCCCATATCAGATAGTCAATGGGTATCACCTCTTGTCATTGTGCCAAAGAAGAATGGAAAATGGAGGATCTGCATAGATTAAAGAGAGCTGAATGTAGCAACAAAGAAAGACCACTTTCAATTTCCATTAATTGATCAAGTGTTTGACACTTTGGTTGGTAAGAAGTATTTATATTTTCTTGATGGATATAGTGGCTATAATCATATTCAAATTGCACCAGAAGACCAGAAAAAAAACTACCTTCACATGTCCATGGGGAACATTTCCATATTCAGTTCTTCCATTTGGCTTGTGCAATGCACCTGCTACATTCTAGAGGGTAGTCTTGAGTATCTTTATAGATTTAACAAATGACTGCAGGGAAGTCTACATGGATGAATTCACAATACATGGAAACACTTTTGATGAAGCTATGCAAAATCTAGACAAGGTTTTGAAAAGATACAAATAACACAATTTTTCCTTGAGTAATAAGAAGTGCTACATGATGATGTTTGAAGGTATAGTTCTAGGACACTACCTATCCTCTGAAGGAATTCAAGTTGATCCATTAAAGGTATCTATTATAATAAATTTGCCAACACCAAAGAAACAAAAGGATGTTAGGATATTTCTAGGCCATGTTGGATATTATAGGAGGTTCATACACGACTTTAGCAAGATTGTAACACCACTTTGTGCATTATTATGGAAGGATGTTGATTTTTTTTGGACTGAACATTGTCAAGGTGTTTTTCAAACCTTGAAACAAATCTTAACTATTGCTCCTTTATTGAGAGGACCTGATTGGAAGCTACCTTTCCACATCCACACTGATGCATTAGACCATGTTATTAGAGTTGTCTTAGGACAAAAAGATGGAGTTCTAAATTATGTAATTTATTATGTTAGCAAGAACTTGCAACATGCAGAGATAAATTATACAGTAATAGAGAAGGAATTCTTGGCAGTTGTATATGATATCAATAAATTTAGAACTACATCATAGGTTATCCAATGTTCATCCACACTGATCATGCTACAATCAAATATTTGATAAACAAACCTATAGTAAGCTATATAATCATCAGGTGGTTGCTCTTATTGCAAGAGTTTGATGTCACTATTGTGGAAAAACCTGGAAAGGATAATGTAGTAACATATTTTCTCTCCAGGATGGATATTAATGATGAAGAGCAAGTAGTTAATGAATCCTTTCTGGATGAGCACTTAATTGTTATCTCTACAAAACACCCTGGTATGCAGACATAGCAAACTATTTGGTATTAGGTAAAACACATCCACATTAGTTATACTCTTAGAAGAAATACATAGTTGAAAAGAGTACATTTTTCTTGGATAACTGTATTTATATTTCATACAGGACAAGATCAAATCATGAGAAGGTGTATAGATGATGAGGAGATATTTGATGTCCTCAGAGCCTGCCACAATGAACCTTGTGGAGGGAATTTTTTTGCAAAAATAATAACATAGAAAATGTTGACTACTGATTAGTATTGGCCAACGTTGCGTAAGGATGCAACACTATACACCTGGAGATGTGATAGATGCTATAGAATGGGCAAGCCCACCAGATATGATGAGATACCATTGTAGTATCAATTGGTCTTGCAGCCTTTTGAAAAGTGGGACTTAGATTTTATTAGCCCTATAGACCCTAAATCTCAGGAAAAAGAATATATATTGGTAGGCACAGATTATCTAACTGTTATTATAGTTTTCTTGTTTGATTCAAATTAATAATGTTAGCTACTAAAGAAAGCTAAACAACTTGGAAAATGGAGGGTTTAAGGTACCTCAAATGTGTGATATGGATGAACGGGCACAAAAGTAATTGATTCTCACTGCTACAAGCTGATGACCTGCAAAACTAGGATAACTAGAGAAAAATTGATTATATGGTATATGTGGGGGCTGCCCAAAAAATCTGGTTCCAAGAAGTGTTACCTTCCTTTCACGGATGTCAACCCTCATTTGATAAGAAAAAGTGAATCAAAGGATAAATAAGCAAATAACATGCAAAAACATAAATACTATTGAATATAAAAGTGATAAAAATGAATGTAAAAGCTTATTTGATATGAATAAATATAAATAAAATTATACTTGGTTGGGTCGATGGTGACCCAAACTATGTAGAGGTGGGTCGATAACAACCTGTGTGAGTGAAGATCTGGAAAACAAAGTAAATATGAAGACCTACAAGGATATGGGTGCAGATTGGATGTGATAGAACCTATGGATGCTGAGGGATAACCTGCAGAAGAATGTATGGGATAGAAAGGAAAATAAAATGGCAAAAAATAGTGACCAAGATGGAATGGTTGACGAATAGAACCCTGGTCGATGACGATCAGGGTGGGGTGATGACGATTGTAGTAGGTTAGAACAAGGCCAAGAGTAGATAGACTGAAAAAGTAACCTGCAAGTAAGGAAACTCAAAGAGAAGGCTGATAATGGAGCTTTGAGTGCTACTGAAGATGATATGATCTTGTAAAATGTTAGCTCTAACAAGATAGTGATATAAATAACATAAGATAACACAAAAAGAAATATAAACCTCCCAAATTCACATGAGTGATGAAAAACAAGCTTCAAAGGACCACAAGAGGATTGATGTTGTTGTAGGGATGCTCTGATTCGAAGATGGATTTGTATAATGCAAGAAAATCAAGTGTTTTGTTGCGCCTATGTTTTTTGTCTCTTCTTTTGAAAGGGAAGAGCTCAGTCTTATAGGGTTGACGGTGACTGGGTCAGGTCGCTGCCAACTATGGGGACACTTTCCCCAATGGAGTTAAATTTGTGATTTAGTTAGGATCTCAGGTTTTTAAGAATGGGAAAAGCGCTTTAAAGCTTGTAGGTGGGAAGAGGTTATTTAGGGATGTGTCATGGGTAGTTAGGGTATAAAGATAGGTAGGATAAAAGATAGAAAAAGCGTAGGGATGTAGATTTAGGATAAAAGCATCTTAAAAGGAAAGTTGATTAGGGCTAGTTAGATAATGGATATTAATTAATTAATTAAATAATGAAAATTAATTAATCAATGTTAATTAATGAAGATTAATAAGGACTAAAGGTGATGATATAATATGTGGGAATTTAGTTAAGGGGGGTGGATTAAATTAAGGGGATCTGGCTAGGACCATGGTGAAATATGCACATGTGGGCAGACAAGGGTAGAGACACTGATTTTAAGTGTCTACATTTGCTCCTTTTTATCAAGTGGTTTGTGCTAACAAGCCATGAGACAAAAACTATGAGAGATAAAGAGTATGACAAGGATTGATGATGAGCTCCACCTCAAATGGGGGTTTAATAATGCCAAGGGGAATCGATGATGCATTTGAAAAAGGGAGATGATAAAGGGTAGGTGGGTGAAGAAAAAAAATAGGTAAAAGGATAATGCAAGGCAAGATGCCCCAAGAAAAAAGGATTGCAATAACAATAAAAAACTATGATGGTGACTCCGACATCAAGTGGGTAGGAGACACATGGTGGTCTGAATGGAGACGGCAACAATGCTCTACGAGCTAGTGAGTTGGGAAAAATCATTGCAAAATAGAGATAATCTAATGGGAAACCTCTCGAATGGATGTGAGACAAGATGACCAATGGGTCATATGAAAATGTTAAACCATACACAACTAAATGTGAAAATTACGCATTATCCTTCATACATGAAGAATCGAGCGAAAAGGGTATGCATCTGCAAGGGACGAGGATGAAACATAATGGTGCTCTAGCACAAGCCACGAAGATGGCCAAAAAGGAAGAATTTAAGTAATTTTTCCCCAAAGGGAACACTAATATGGCCACAAAAGTGGACTTGGGATAAGGCATTGATGATAAAATGGTGCCCCAGTAAAGGACACAAAAAAAGGCTGAAAAGGAAAAATAAGAAATGATGATATAAAATGCCCTAAAGGGGAATAAATATGGCCATAGATGTGGACTATAGATAAAATGAAATGATGAAATGGTGCCCTATAAAAAAAGCACAAAGATGGTAAAAAATGTAGAATATGAGTAATGGTGCCCCAAAAGAAACACAAATATGGCCACAAAAGTGGACTTGAGATGAGTTAGATTAGATAAGATTTGATGAGATGAATAAGGTGTAATGAGAGGAGATAATATATGAAATGAGATAAGATAAGATTGGATGTGACCAAAGGGTAATAATTGATGCTATGTCATATCAAGGAGCGTGCGGGGAAAAAATGCTACCAACTACATTAGAGGCAAACAAGAGGGGGATCTAGGCAATGCAAGGCACATGCGATCAAAAATATGGTGTTAAAATATAACCAACAATAGTTAGCCATACCAAAGAGCATGAAAACAAAGAATGGAATGAAATCATAAACCTAATGTCAAAACAAAAAAGGGGTTTGTGATGTAACTTGTATGCAAGAAGAGGGTTATCCATGAGTGGTGTCCCCTAAATCTATGCCCCAGATTTGGGAAGGGGAAAGAGAAAACTGATCAATGCAAGAAGTTTGCTAGAAGAAAGTTGATTAATGTGGGAAGCCTTCGATGCCATAAGACAAAAGAGTATCCATCCTTCGAGGGTATGGTATAATTTATACATATATGATATAGATGAAAAGAATGATATACATGATAGCAATCCTAAAAGGGATCGGTCTATTTATTTGATTTGATTTTATTCTTCTTATTTTTTTATGAATAACTATCCTTTAAGGGAATAATATATTTTTGATAGCTTTTGATTTTAATACGAGCATCCATGAATTTTGACTATAACAAGGGGAAGAGTTGGGGATAGCTAGGTAGTCCACTTAGGAGGGGACACAGACTGTACAAGAGACACACATGAGCCCTTTGCATGGTTTCAATAGGTAAACAAGGGGGTGATGGATGTAATGATCACGAAATTATCACCAAGAAGGGAGAACCTATCCATGAGGAAAAATGATATGGGCAGAGCCGTGGTGCCCATATTTAAGGTCATATAGAGGAAAGTGACGGTAGACCACATAATTCCAAATCATTAAGATGATAGATGGAAGAGGCTAATGATGGAAGGATGATTTAAAGATACAACTAAGTGCTCACCGATAGACACGCTAACAGTAGAAGGGTCACAAGTGCAATATGTTAAGAGGTTCCACTTCTAGTTTACCATCAAGGGAGGCCAAACCATAGGATCCCAACCCATACTCATGTGTGATAATGTATAGTCAAATCTAGTTGGGGGAAAACTTTCCATGTTAGCTCCTTTCTAGAGTAGTAACATTATGATTTTATTTAAGGATGAGGTCATCGAATTTAAATTCACATTCTTTGAGGTGCTTATTATAAGCATGCTTGATGTGCTCTAGATAAACATGATGTTGTTCAAGGGTGAGGAGGTGCCATTCTTCTAACAACTCAATCTGTGCTAGACACTCCTAGCAGTAATCTTCATCAGAGATGAAGTCATGAAGAGACACATGCAAGGATGAAATTTGAAGTTCGAAAGGAAGGAAGGCTTCAGATCTGTACATGAGAGAAAAGGGAGTAACCCCCAGGGAAGTGCGGATGCTAGTTTCATAAGCCCAAAGAGTGAAGGGGAGATGAAGATGTCAATTATGTCTTGATTGATCAATAGTTTTTGCAAGAATGTTTCGAAGGGTTTTATTAGTTACTTCAGCTTGGCCATTAGATTGAGGATAATATGGTGAAGATAAACTAAGTTAGATGTTGAATGAGTCACAAAATTTCTTGAGATCTTTGTTTTTAAAGGACTTTCTGTTGTCTGTGATGATTTTTTGAGGGATGCCAAAGTAGAAAATGATATGCTGGTAGAAATAGTTAATGATTAGACCAGATTTAGCTGAAGTGAGGGGAATTAATTCCACCCACTTAGTGAAATATTAATTTGTAGTGATGTTGTTGTCAAGATCAAGGATTAATGAGACCAATGAGATCAAGAACCCATTGTGAGAAAGGCCAAAGTCATGGGCCAGATGTAAAGTTTGACTAGGAATACAAATAATATTAGAATGTTGTTGACATTTTTCACATTTCTTAATATACTTACAATAGTCATGATTGAGGGAAGGCCAATAATAGTCAAGATGAAGAAAACACTTATCAATGACTAAGCTCCTAAAATGTCCACCACAAATACCGTCATGGAATTCTTGGATAACATGAGAAGATTAATGGAATTTAAGGCATCGAAGGAGAATACCGTCAAATCCATGCTTATAAAGAATACCTCCAAGTATCACATAAAAATTAGCACACTGAAGGAAATACCCCATAAAATTCTTGGACACATTAGGTGGAATGATAGATTTGGATAAATAATCAAATATTTGGGCGTACCAAAGATATGAAGAACCAGATTCAACAAGATTAATGCAAGGTAAGTCATGAAATGGTCGATCACTACGATGAACGATAACAAAAATTTTAGACTCTTATGTGGCCCATGGGATGAGAGATGGAAGGGATGCCATCGTATCAGTGAAACGATTGGATAACTAAGGAACAACTTGGATAATGTAAGAATCAAAGGCCTCGAGGAAGAGATGAATGATGTCTTGAATATTTTTTAAGAGTGTCATTTTTACACTGATACTCACTTGTGACTTGCTTGATGATAAGTTCATAATACCCATAGATGTCAAGAATTTGAACACTTAAAAAGAGAGTGGTTTCAAGACCTAAAATTAGGGCTTTATACTCTGCCATATTATTCCTGCACTCAAAATTGAGCTTGTTTGTGAGGAGAAGAGGAGCATCCCCAAGAGGAAAGAGAACAACACCAGTGCCTCCCCCTTGCTAAAATTTAGAACTGTCAAAGAAGAGAGTCATTTTAAGGTTTTCATACTCACGATCAAAGTGATTGATGGATTCATCTGGGAACTACTCATGAGGTAGATGCAAACTAGGGAGAGGTGGCTTCTACTAACTGGTCTACAATAACTTGGCCTTTAATTGATTTTTTAGAAATAGACTTGAGGTCAAACTCAGTCATGAGCATGAGCCATCGAGTAATACGATCATTATGATAAGGTTTAGAATGCATCGTATTAAGAAGATGAAAGCTAGTAACGACATTAGTCTTGTGATTAAGAAGATATTGTTGAAGCTTTAGAGGTGACAAAGAAGAGAGTGCAACACAACTTTTCAACTTTAGTGTAGTGAGTCTCACAATCGTGAAGGGTGCAACTGATGTAATAATTAGCTTGATCATGACCTTAGTCATCATAATGTGCTAACATAGCCTTTAGAGTGTGATTAGTGGCAGAGATGTATAGATAAAAGGGCTCCCCCTTATGTGGAGGTGTAAGCATCGGTGGAGATAAAAGATATTGTTTAAGATCATCGAAATCCTTCTGAAAATTACGATCCCAATTGAAGTCTATGTCTTTACGAAGAAGGTGATGAAAGGTATGAAAACAATCTAAAAGTTGGGAAATGAAGTGACAGACTAATTGAAGTCAGCCTTGAATAATATGAAGATGTTTAAGATTGGAAGGAGGGGCATTTCAATGATTGCTTTGATTTTTGTGGGGTCAACTTAAATACCCCTAATAGACATGATAAAGCCAAGGAGATTTCTAGTTAATACTTCAAACACACACTTGGTTGGATTGAGACAAAGGAAGAAGTGGATAAGGCACTCAAAAAGGATTTCAAGAATGGGACATATGGTTACGACGATGTTTATATTTACCGAAAAGATTGTCAACATAGTCTTCTATGGTTTTATGGATGAGATCATGAAAAATATAAGTAATGGTCCATTGATAAGTAGCTCCGACATTTTTCAAACCAAAGGGCATGACATGGTAGCAAAAGGTCCCCCAAGGAGTTATGAAGGAAGTATTTATATTGGTCTTCTAGCGCAATAAGAATTTGATTATAACCAGAAAACCCATCCATAAGAGAAAGCATCTCATGACTTGCGGTAAGATCAAAAAGTTGATCTATGTTGGGAAGAGGAAAGTCATCTTTAGGGAAAGAGAGATTGAGATATAAAAATTTGGTGCATATACAAAGTTTTCCAGACACTTTCATGATGGGTATGATATTAGAAACCCATGGGGATAGTCAATGGGATAATGAAATTGGACGAAAGAAGATGTTGCAACTCTTCTTTGACAAGGAGGGAAACTCGAGGGGTACATGTGGTGAAGCTTTTTCTTAATCAGTTTTGCTTTAGGAACAATGATGATGTTGTGAATGAAAATAAAAGGGTCAAGACCTGATATTTTTGTAATATGACCATAGCGAATGCCTAGCTATGACAAGAGAGGAATGGATTGAAAAGACTCAAGATCATGGGATTGAACTATTTTGAGGATGCAAGGCTCTTAGGGAGTCCCAATATTGATGTTAATGGTAGCTTCATTGAGAAGAGTGGATGTTTCAATGGTAAGGTATTATGAAGATAAGAGTCATCTGCCCCCATGTGAGAAAGAATGACGTATTTGTCAGTGCACTGAAGAATGCCGATGGTAGAAGATTCTTCTTCTATCATCTCTAGATGGAGAGGGGAAGTGATCTAGTCTGATTTTCAAACTGATAAGTGATCAATCCCAAGGTGATGGTGGAGACTAAAAAAAATACAGAGGCAATAGACACGGTGTCATCCATATCCATGGACTCATGGGATTAAGAAGATGGAGAGGGCATGTCCATTCACATCTCGGATGGTGTAATGGGGTGAGAGGATTGCTCCTGATAGCTTGACCCAAAATTTTCGTGAGGTTTGCAAAAGCGATTGATAAAATAGGCCATGTGGCCCATGCTCATAACGTCCAATACCAAATCCCTTCCATACACAATGGTCAAGGTAGGTGGGGGTGAAGGATGCTTTGTTGAGAAATTCAAAACCACCTGTATAAGGTTTGGCCTGTGGAAGACCAACAATATGAGAAGAAGGGGTAATTGAAACCACCATAGATGAGGTTGGTTCAAAGATGTGGTGGACCGAAAGGAATGATATCCCCAACATTGGGTTGATACATTGGAGCTTGGTAGGGTCTACTGAGATGGTGAGGAGTGGAAAAGGTATTGAGTGTAAGAAGGTGATACTCCCCTAGCGTGAGTTTATCCATTACTTTATCTAGGGATTCATCATTGGGAAGTTTGGATGAAGGGATATATAAGTTGGTTGATGGTGTAGAATGGGTTGTTCATGGGAATGAGCACATCATTAGTTCAATAGGTCATGTTACACATTTGGAAAGGGAGGAGTGTCTCCAGGAAGTGTGAAGATCTTCCCCTCATGCTCATATTTAAGACACCAATGAATTATAGAGGGGAAACAACACATAACATGGATCTAAGGTCGTCCAAGGAGAACATTGTACTAAAATTATCCTTCTATGATGTAGAAGACCTCAATGGAGGATTTTCTCACCAAAACAGATGGGAAGGACAACCATTCCCAAGGTAGGAGCAATAGCGTCATTGAAGGCGCGAAGGACCGCGGGTGTTTGGGCGATTGTGTATTTTGGGATCTTAAGCTGATCAAAGATATGTGAAGGGATGGCGTTAATGCTTGCCCAATTATCAATGATGGATGGTCAAATGAAAGTATCATTGATCCTAATAATGATGAAAAGGGGAAGGTCATGCTCTTCCATTGTGACATTCAGAATCTCAGTATCATCAAATGAGATAGCAACAGAAGATGTAAGTTCTCCAATGAGAGACACGAAGGGTTGAACATCATCACTGGATGTTGGAGTATGCTTCAAGGCTTCAGTGAGGGCCTATTTATGGTTTGGTAAGCTTTGGATGAGCTCGTAAAATGAAATATTAATTGGGGATTGATGAAGTTGTTTGACAATACTTTGTTCAATAGGCCAAGGGGGAAACTAAGAAATATTCCTTAGGTTTTGATGATGATGTGAGCTCCTTAGGAGGGATGGCGAAAAAGGTCTTGGATTTTGGCTGGGATGTCAATTTAGGATCATTGAGGGTCAGGTCGTGTGGATATCCGAACAAAATTGATGAATAAAAGGGGACCATCCTCAAAAGAATCATCGTTTGGAGGTGGGATGGCCATAAAAGTCCATGATGAATGAGGGGACTTGTGCATTTGGATGGATGAGGTTGAAGGTGTGGCTGTGGAAGGAGGATATTGGTGTTTTTCAAGAAGAAAGTAATATTCCTCAATGATGTTGTGGACAAGGGTTTGGAGTCGAACCATGATGGATTCTTCCTATTTGGGTCAAAGGCCTTAATAGGTGGAAGCGTGATGTTGAAAATTTATAATAAGTGTTCAAGAACTTTTGCATAAGACTCGATCAAAATATTAGGAAGGTGCCTTGTCTTTATGAGATGTTTTGGTCTTGGAGGAAGAAGTGAATGTGGAGTTGAAGTATTTTGGGGTTTTTTTGCCTTAGTTTCAGTTTTGGTGATGAGTGGTGCTCAAGAAGAATAAGCATTGGATGGTTTTGTCTTGAGCTGATTGGGTGTTTGAAGTGTCTTTGATGAGGGAGATGGTCCAAGAAGAGATGGATGTGGTCCTAAGATAGATGATGTAGCATCATTTTTTGTGATCTTAGGAGGGGGGATATCAATTTTCTTGTGAGGACGTGAAAGAGAACATTGAGGAAATGTGCCAAGGGGTCCAAACCTTATATGTGAAGAAGAACCTTTGGGAGGGATGACCAACATATTAATTTGAGGGTCTAAATGTGGTAATACAGGTAGATGGATTAGTTTTTTCATGATGAGGTCAAAATAAGGTGAAGATTGGTTTGATGTAGAAGTGTTTGATTGTGTAGATGAGATGGGAGGACCAGTTTAAGGCGAGTTGGAATGATCTCATAAAATCTTCAAATGATGAAATTGATGTGGAGAATGAAGTAGATGTGGTGATAATAGTTGATGTTGTGGGTACAGGAAAAATCACAGAAAGAGGAACTGGGATTGATTTTAAGGATGGTGTTGTCATATAAATGTGCAACAAGGAAATTAACAATTTCTTAGCATGACAACTATACCCCAGTGTTAATTTTTTCAAGTCCTATCATTCCAAGACACCTTGGGTCTATCCAGTCAGTCCAAGTGACCTCCCGATTAATGTTATCTCATTCCCCTAGGTGATTTAGGAAAGTCCATTCATTCCCCCTAGGTGATTTTAGGAGTTCATTTGCAAGCTACAAGCAATTATGGGAAGGGCTATCACTGGCCTTCCTAGGTTGGGGAAACCCCATGGAATGAAGCAGAAGAGCCTAAGCAGGATATGGAAGTGATTCAAAATATCTTGGGACATCATGGAAATGATTCAGAAGATTTTGGAAGGGCTTAGAGGAGTTGGGGCAGTTTCGCCAGAATTAGGGTTCACAGGCCTAGTCAGCACACAGGCCAAAACAACTGCTGAGCTTCAGAAGGTGATTCCGGGAGCTCCAAGATGGAGTTAGGAGAAAAATAAAGCATGGAATGGAAATATAATTCCAAGCCCTACATGATGGTGAAATCATAATTTTCACAACACTTTGGCGCATCAGGTTTGTAGGTAGTTTTTATCAGGTACAGGTGGAGTACCAAATCAAAAATCCAATTTTTTAGGGATCATATGGAAGAATAAAGACATGAGACCCAAAAAATTGGATATTCAAAATTCCATTTCCAGTCAGGATCATATAATTTTTTCCAAAAAAGTCCATCGGGAGCTCAAGTTATCATCCTCACAAGTTGTCCTCTTGGAGCAAGTTTAGACTTAGCCAAATTTTAGGAGGACACATGTCAGCTCCAGGAGCCTGGTGGGATTTTATGTCCTTGAAGTCCCTGAGGGTTAGGGACATAAACCTTGGAAAAATTCACCTAGCCCCCATGTGACCTCTAGAACCCCATGCGACCATAATAAAGGCCAGTTCAGCCCCAGGGTACAATTTGGAGCTCAAATCCCCCCTGTCATCGGATCTCCACACGTGTCAGCTCCAGGACCACCATGGAATTTGATGTCCCTCATGTCCCTCATAGGTCAGGGACATAAAACCTTGAAAAATTCACCCAGAACCTTAGGAGATACTTCTGGTCACCCACGTGACCCATGCTTCTAGCCCCTCAGTGCTTTAAAGCTGATTTTTGGAGCACTCACTCCCTATCGTCGGATCAACGCCATGTGTTGTCTCCTTGACCAACCGTGGAAATTGATGTCCCTCACATACCTTATGAGGTGAGGGAAATCAGGGACATGAAAATGTGCCCAGCCCTCTCTCATATTTTTTTTAAATCTTTAAATATCTAACTGCTTCCTGCTTCTAACTTCTTACACTCCGTGCACAACCATCCCTCCATACTTCCTCTGCAATCTTCTACCATCACTACCATTGAAAATACTCAGACCAGCTCAACCCAAGAACTGAAACACCTTTCCCATGGTGATGTGTAGGTCTCAAAAGGATTTTTCATCAAGATAAGAAGGAGAAATGAAGAACGAAGGGAAGAAGACAGTGGAAATCTCTGCTGCCTGTGAAACAGAGATTCGAAAAAATCTTGAAAACTAGTGCACAGATAAATGAACCATTTTTTTCTATTTATTCCTCTTTCCAAGACCATAAAAAACATACCTTCAAACTCTCCTCTCGTGCAACAGAGCATTCACAGCGAAGAAATCTCATTTCTAGCTAAACAAAGAAAAAATTAGATTTCCTGTCAAACCGGTTGTCCGATTGAAGTAAAATTTCACGTGAAGCACCAGAAAGAAAAAACCATATCAGATATGTAATTTTTTTTACAAAAAAAGGAGAAAACCATACTTGTAATTTTGAGGTCCATTAATGGCTGCCACGTCCAAAAGCATTGTCAGGTCTAAAATTTGAAAGTTTAAAATCTCTTAGACGATTGAGCGGGTAGAACTAAAATTTCAGAGGGGTGATATTGGGAAAAAACCCATATCAAAAAATTTTTTTTTGCACATGTAAATCCAACCTCTAGAAGCCCACTTTCTAAAAATAGAAGGTCTTCTACATAGGAAACTGCTATTTTGGGAAAGCCATCAACAGAAGAACCTGCGAAGGAGACAGAGACATTGAAGATGCATAACAGATGAGAAATCATCAGAATGGACATTTGGTCCAATTTTGGCACTTACTAAAAATAGTAAGTGGTCTCACGAGCACCTTCTAAAAATAGAAAGTTGATCCAGAAGGAGCGAGGAATGCAGGGAGAAAGGGGAATCAAGATCACAACACTCAGCAGAGGATCGAGGGAGTTGCTTTTTCGTACTTACTAAAAATAGTAAGTTGCTTTTTCTAAGGGAAAACATGAAGTGAAGTGGACAGGACAGAAGCCATGCACAACCCTTCACATGCAAATATGAGATAGAAGACAATGATGTCTTGTACATGGACTTGAATGACCTCAGAAATTACATGATGGATAAGGACCGAAAGAAGATTGAAGATCAAATATTCACAAGTGGCTTGTTCACTGCCACGGGACACCCAGTCTCTGTGCAAAGTCCTGAGTTGGTCCTAGCCTACTCTCAACATTATGAGCCCAAAACATGAACCATCCAAGCCGAAAATGGTACAGTGATTGCAGTCATCAGCCCTAGAACCATTTCACTTTCACTGTAGATACCAACATCACCCAACATGGTTATCATCTCAAAGGATAGGGCCTTGCATGAATGGGAAATGATGGATGCATACATGCAAGGGGTTGTGCTTGGTTCATGGTTGAAAATGGGGAGGAAACCCTCAAGAATTCCTAAGAACCTTCCAAGGTGTGAATTTCGAGAAGGATACTCAGATTCCATCACTCTCCTTAGCAAGGTTATGGGTGAAGTGAACACAAGGGACTTTCAAGACTGGATGGGCCTTTTCATCTTAACAGTGACAAAAGGAAAGTAGAGGATTGACTGGGGACAAATCATCAGTGATAATCTCCATTTGTAACTTCTCCAAGTACGCATGACAAAGAAGTTCCACATGAATTCTTACTTGGTCTATCTCCTTTACTATCTCAAGATCATTCAAGGGATTGGATCTCACGCAAAACATTGCTGCCAAGGTGCCTACGTTCGAGAAACTTCCATAGCTGGTGATGGAGGAAATCCATAGGAATTTTTCTCGCATGAACGATGCATTCACCATGTACATAGTCCGGAGCTTAGAAGGAGATCTGGAAGCTAGGATGTTGTCACAAGAGACATCCTTGATCAGGAAGTATGGATCCTTTTTCATACAATTCCTGACATTCTCCTATTTGCAAGTTGTTGGCTTCGACCAACCACCACTAAGGCTGCCTAAGTACCTTAGTGACCAAATTATATTGTTCGAGCTCTACAGACAGGTCATCCAAGTGAATCACAAGCTTAGGAGTAGGAGGAAGAAGTTGATTTCATTCCCTATATCTCTTGGGGTATTCACGTGCAAGAGCTCAAATGACGCATCTCATATGGAGGTCACTTTCACTCATTTGAATTTGCATTCATACATTTCTAGACCTAATTTTGACATCCGAGAAGATCCTGGCTCTTTCTTCATCCCTGAATTGCAACATGAGCCACAAGTTGAGGACTACTGGGCCAACTGTGTTAATGAGTTTGAAGTACGTGAAAAGGACCATATGAGGATGACAATCAGCGAGATGAAGAAATTCAAGTTCTCATGGTATGAAGACATCTTGCATGATGATGGGATAGAAAGGTATGATCCTGAGTATGCGGTGGTCAAGATGTCCCCTTTACCTCCAATAAATTGGTATGTTCATGAATCAGGGGATATATTGGAGTGGACTGAGAAGGTGGTAAGGAGAACAAGAAATTGGTTTCAAAATAAGAGAGCCATGACCATCCAGTCACTAGGAATGCATCTGAGTCAGAAGCAAGCCTCACATCAATCTTCTTCAAAAGTTATAGAGGTAGATTCCAGTTCTAAACACTCTAGTTTCAAGTTTGAAAAGGAAGGCCACAGAACTAGAAGATTCTCCTCGTGAGAGGAAACCAAAGAAATCCAGAGTGGAAGAAGACTCCTTCACATCACTTGCAAGAGGAAGACTTGATCATAGAAATGTAAGAAGAAAATATAGTAGCGAAGGCACAGGTGGATGAAGAACACATGGTTCAAGATTCAGTCTTTGAGCCACCACAGGAGGTTTCACCTCTTGATGACACTCACACCTCTCTCATTCAATATTTTCCTCCTCCTTCAGAACAGGGTACCATCGGTGCACCTATCATTGAACATGAGTTTGATGAGATGTTTCCTTGGATGCAGGAAACAATTGTATCCCTAACACCCGCACTATGCAGCAAGTGGCAGCCCCTGATCTATCAATGATTGTCTCATTGGCCAAATAGAAAAAGATCAAGGAAGCTCACACATACAATCTCATGGTTCTACAGTGGAGAAATGAGTAATCAATACATTGAAGTAGCTCAACCCAAAGTAATCAAGCCAATGGATGAAATGACACCAGTTGACTATGAAATGAGCACAATTCAACTAGGACCGAAAACTCATGAAGGGTATTTTCACATGTATCAACAATCTTCTACTCGCATGGTGGCGAGGAATAAAGAGTATAAGAAGAAGATTGATGAACTGAAAGAGCAGGTGTGAACTCGGTCATTCTATGTGCAACATCTAGTTGATCCTAATGCCATGACAATTCCCACTGAGGAAGTTGCACCCATCAGTAGCTTCAATCTAGAATCCATCAGGAAGACACACGAGTTCACAATGCAGGGGCGAGAGAATAATGAATGGATCAACTCAATTTCTGAAAAAATTAAGTCAGTGCTCCAAGAAGTGGTCAAAATCTTCACTTACATGTGTGCAACAACAAATAGGACACGGGCACTCAAGGAGGACTTGGAGAAAGAAAGTGACTATTGGGAACCTTTGGGCACAGTAATAGATGAAATGAGTAGAACTTATCATTAAGAGTTGATTAATAGGAAGATTTTTGAAACTCCCTCAGAAGACTTGTCACGTGTATGGGTGAGGGCCTTGGAAATCAGGTTTGAGGAAATCAATCAGGCCATCACAGAGCTGGAGGAGAAAGAGGAGAAAACATACAAATTGCAGGATAGTATAAATCAAAAAACTCAGAAGCTTGGAGTACCTGCAATGGGTGAAGATAAAATTGCCGATGAATTGATTGGTCCATTTGATGAGTATGTCAAGAAAGAGGTAGGAAACCCATCATCCTTCATTAAGGATACCCTCAAATTCCTCTTAGAGATTTGGGCCTCTATTACACTTATCACAGAGAAACAAGCATCATGGTTTGGGATCGTGAAGAGACATCAACAGTGTAGCCGATGGATGGACAAGATACCTTGAGCTGTGTTCACATTCCTCATGCCGACAAGGTGGAACCTGCAACCACTCATTTCAGCAAAGATCTTGGAAGAACAGAGGCCTTCTCAAGAGCGTGAAGTGGAGACCAATTAGGAAGTGAGATCAAATCCACTACAGCAGCTCATTCTTCTGCATGATTCTACTTCTTATTTCTTCTTCTTCTTCTTCTTCTCTCTCTCTCTCTCTCTCTCTCTCTCTCTCTTCTCTTCTCACCCAACACTCTCTCTCTCATTAATGTTATATTTTTGTGTTGAGGTTTGCACTTTTTAATATAAATTTAAGTGACTTTAGAAACATAATGTAAACTTTAAGTCGCCTTGATTTTATAAAAGGGACTTAAATATTTAAGTGGAATATGAACAGTCTAAAGTCAATTTAAAGTATTTGAAAAGTCACCGAGAAGATGAAGAGTTGCACTCTCTTCTATAAATTGTAACTAGCTCCTCATTTGAGCTTCTTCTTAGACAACTTCTGAAACTTCTTAGATATTGGAGCTGTTTTTTTGTGAATTCATGAGAGAGATATCCTTGTGAAGAGAGAAAAGAGATAACAAATTTCTTCTATTTTCCCTACTCAAAATGTCTTCCATTTCTATGATATGTACAATTTCTTCTTAAGCTTCAATAAAGGAAGAAGGAATTTTAGCCTTTTTTGACATGAGGGGTTTAGTGGTACTTTGTGTTCATTAAACTCTATTTGGTCTTGTTGCTGTTACGTAAATTTTTTTTCTTCCAAATTCAAGTGCATGTAATGAAGTTTCTCGTTGATGTATGTAAGTCTCTTATTTTCTACTTGTAGCATTAGTTTCTATTTTCTTACTTTCTCACTTCCTTTTTTTTCTCTCCTAAAAAATTCCTCTCTTGCAGGTATATGCAAGCTTTTTCCACAGGGTAATTTTTGAGAAACAAGTCTTCCAATGTGCCTTGCCGCTAATGGGCTTGTGAGTGCAAAACTAGTCTTGTGTTTTGAGATGATTTTGATGGCATGTTGTGGTTGATCTCTTGGAATGGTCTGAAGAAGTGACTTTCATATTGTGCCCTAATGGCCTAATCATCTCTATTAGGCTTGGCAATCAAGGTGTGATGGAACATGTATGGTAGTGATGTTTTCTCCATGTGACCTATATTTGTGAATTCTTGGATAGGTGTAGAAAGTTTCCCTTGATGTGTTGTAGGTGGTGAAAGAGTCTGGAATTTTCCTTGGAGGTGTTTGAAATCAGTTATCTCGAGACTAGTTCTTCAGACCTATGATCTGGTTTGAGCAGTTTCAGAGATGCATGCTCTATGGTGCTTTATGCCTTGATTTGGTGATTGGTCTGAGTTGTATGAGCTAGTAGAATTTGATTTCTTTTCATTTATGTGCCATTTATTTCATGGTTAATTGTTTTTCTATGTGAAGTTTCTCGGTCCTTGTGGAGTAAATTTTGGGGTACATGAGACCTAGTTGGGTAAGCTTACAAGTTGGTGTGTTTCATGATTGAAGCTTGCTGGTGTAGAAGTTATTATGCATGGAGAAGGTTTCTTAGAGGTGTTGGTAATGTGTCTTGAGGTTTTGGTGTCTTGATGGTGCTATCCTTTTTCCTTTAAATTCCAATAAAGCTTTTGGTGGAGATGAAGACTATGTTTTAGGCCTTTGTGATAGTTTGTGTTGATGGGCCTAATTCCGACCTATATAGTCTCTTGAGATGATTTATATGAGATGGTAGAAGTGTTTTTGTGTTGCCTATGCTTGACATTAATGGTCGTAGCTGACCTATGGTTGGTATAAGCATGTGTTAAGTATAAATGTGTGTTGTGTTGGCTCAATTGAGCTAGGTTAGAGGATGGAGATGTGAGTAAGCTAGAGGAGTTGAAAGAAGAGGTTAGAGGGGTCTAGGGGAGAGATGAGAAGATGCATGAAGAGTTAAGAAGAGTAGAGGAGCAGGTATTCATGGTCATTAGACCTAATCAACATGTGAAGATGCAATTTTGAGTGAAAAAGGAGAGAGATTATTTTGAGAGAGTTTGTGTGAAGAGGGAGATGATAAATAAATCCAATCAATTGTTGAAGCAATAAAGACATAAGGTGATCATCCATTTCAGGTGGCTAGGTGGGTGCTTAGTCCATCTTAGGGGTTTGTAGCCTCCTTATAGGGTTGGTGCCTTACTAAATCATGGGTTGGCGATCTTTTTAGGATTGTTATCCTATTAAACTAGGGGTTGGTGTTCCTTGTGGGGTTTGTGCCTGCACTAAACAAATCTTGTCTGATGTGTAATATTCACATAATTCCTTTGTTTTGAGTAATATAAGAAGATGTTTAATGGGTTTTGTTCCCCTTGAGGGTTTCCCACATATATCTTGTGTGATTGTATCTCTTTCTCATGTGTATGATTTGATTGTGCATGGTTTATTTATATTAATGCTTAAAGGGTTATAGGTGTGTATGGTTGAATGAATAATTAATGATAATGAATGATAAATGGAATGCAATAAATTTTTAAAGGACTGATTCACCCCCACATTCCTGTGCTTCTAAAAAAATCACGGTCTCATAGTTCAAAAATGAATCAAGGCCTATAACAATCTCCATGATCACATCAATAGCATGGACATAATATGAACATATAATGTGAAATCTAGAAGAAAAAATATTACAAATAGAGAGTAATTAGTTTCCAAGAGAAAAGGTGATCAACAAAGCTGGCTAATAATGATCCAAGATCCATGATAATCACACTTATAATGTGAAATTTGAAGCACAAAGACCATTAACATGTATAACACATGGTGGAACATATGAGTCTAAATATAGTAAATCATAATTATCAGTCATTTGTGATATTGTTCCTCGTGTAAGTAATGTTTCTCATATAATAATGGTTTTTATGGTGTTGTGTTTGTCTTAGAGACATACTATGTGATGATTGCATCCTTATTAAAACTTATTTATGTTATGTTTTATGTGCTCTTTCTTTATGTAGTTGTAATCATTGTTGTGATACTTCTATGTATACAATTTGTTATCCCGTAAAAATTGACAAGGGAAATTTTACCGATAACCATACCGAAAATTTTGTTTCGATCCCTCGTTAGGGATCCTTCGCGTTCGAAACATTGCAAAATCCCTCCCCGGGAAATCTAGTTTTTGAACTTAGTCCTTTTTGAGCCTTTTTTGGCTGGGCGCATGGATTTTCCTTGTAACACATAGTTTTGGTGCACCCCCTTAAAAGCCTTTGGCGCATGGTTTTCCATGTTAGCACGTCTTTCGGTGCACCAAAGGATGTTGAATCACTTTTCGGTGCGCCAAAGGGCGCATATAATCTCGCTGCAACACCAAGTTTTGGTGCGCCAAAGGGCGCACATAACTTCGTGTCGACAATGCATACGGTGCGCCAAAGGCGCGCTCATTCTTCTGTTGTCGAATACTTCCGTGCGCCAAAGGGCGCACGCTTTCCCCTTTCGACAGCATCTTTTATGCGCCATTTCAAAAGTGGTTGGCGCATTGATGACAAGTTTTTCTATAAATATCAGTGCGCGCCCATGTCATTTTCATTCTTTTGTCAAGCACGTGATCGCTCTGGATTTGTCAGCTCTGCTCTGTCGTTGTCATCGCCCTGTGGACCCACTCTCCAATTTTTGATATATTCAAGGTAAGAGGTTCTCCCTCTTTTTCATTGCGTGCTTTCATGTGCTTGGTCTGTGTTCTTGGTCTGTGTTTTGGACTGCTAGTCGGCTTTTAAATGGAATGTGTTTGAGCTAGTTTCCCCTGTCCTATCCTGTTTTCTTTTTTCCTCTTTTCCTCCTCTTCCTTCCTCTTTCCAGATCTGCTGGAAGGGAGCTGTTTTGAAATAGCTTGGTCTGCTGAAACCTTTTTGAGAAACCTTACTTGTCCAAGCAACTTTTGAAGTAGGAAGAAAAAAAGAAATATCTGAGTAGTTAGTGTAGTTCTGTGGCGCACTGGCGCGCCTTGTTGCAATAAAAACAGTTGCGCCCCTCGGCGCACCTACCCGCCATGTTACATGATCAAGACCCGCGCCAATGGCACAGCCTTTTGTCCTGCTGCATCTTGAATTCATGCGCCCTCAAGGCGCGCCCTTTTTGCATGCTACAAGTATAAATCCCGCGCTTCCTTATAACCCTTTGGCGCACCTTCTTTCCATGTTACATCCCGCTTTCATGCGCCAAAGGGCGCACCCAGCTTTCATGTAACAAAAGCCTTCTGCGCGCAAGTATAAAGCTATCAAGGCGCGGGCGCACCCTCCATTGCAGTAACATGATGTTGTGTAAAACCTTCATGCGCCGCGCCAAAGCCTTTGGCGCACCATTTGTTAATGTTACACAATCTATCCATGCGCCAAAAGGCGCACCGAACCTCAATGTAACACGCATTTCCTGTGCGCCCTGCTATAAAATGCAACCTGCTTCATCCATGCGCCATGCGCCTTTGGCGCCAGTATAACCTCTGCAACATTCCTTTTCTGTGCGCCTTATCTATTTGGCCTGCCAGTTGCATTTTCCCGCGCCCTGAGCCTTTAAATCTCTAACTCTTTCTTCTGCTAGCTTTCCAATGGAAGATCAAATGACTAATTCAACCTTTTTGGATTGGGTCTCACTTCTTCTTCGTGCAGATCAGCAACTGAGTTCGAAAGAACACATGTCTACGTCAAGCAAGAAGCCCACCAAACCAAGAGGAAAGGCTAAGCTGACAGAAGAAGAGATGAAATACAAATATCAGAGGGTCAGGATGCCCGAATCACAGGCTGAGTGCAGTATTGATGTCAGAGACTCTGAATTGGGTCACATTGACATAGATGAGTTCTGGGTTAGGACTCAGAAAGTCACAAGAAGTCCATGGATGGACAAGTTAATAGGCAGTGCCCTGCACTTTGCCGGAGGAATCCCTGTCAGCGCTGTAAACAACGAGTTCATGATGGTTGTCGCGCAATCTTTCAACAAGGACACAAGATGTGTCGAGAATAGTAAGGGCGAGGCAGTCATAAACCTCACTGCCCGTCACTTTGAATTGATACTTGGCATCCCTCATCACCGGAACTACGTGGCTGTTAGCCAACGAGAATGCATCAAAGCCTGGGAAGACAACGAAGACCAGTGCATGCAGTTGATGAATGAGGTCTACCTAAAAAACAAGAAGGTGGTGACCCGGTGGCCTCAGACTGTCCACTGAAGTGATTTCTCAGAGGAACTCAGTGATACTATCACTTTCCTGAGCAGAGTCTTCGGGCTTTCGGATGCCCACTATTTCCATAAGTGGATGCTGCGGTACCTGGAGACAATGAATAAGAATTTTCCCGATCAATGCTTTTGCTGGGGTGAAATAATAAGCAGCACCATCTCTGAGCAGCTACAACAGTTCGCCACAACAGGAGTGTTCCATATGAACTCCTATGTAGTCTACGCTGCAGCATCGGCAAGGGATTATCCGGGGCTGAACCGAAGCGGAGTATGGCCTCAGGCCAAGATATTTGATTACTATCCAGAGCTGAGGCTGGAGAATAGCATCCAACATTTCGCAAAAGTTAACGATGCATTCTTCTATCATGTCATCTGCCTACTGAGGCCAAACATGACTCATAGCCGGACAACCAAAAACATAGTGGCAGTCACAGAGAAATGGGGGGCCCTGTTCACCCAATTTCCCACGTTCACCTATCTAAGGGCTGCCAAATTTTTGGGAGAGCCAACCAGGCTACCAAGGTATGCTGGGCCTAAGCTGATTCTACTAGAACTGTCAAGGTAGCTGGTCACATACCATGAGAAGTGCCTCAAAAGAAAGAAGGGTGGAACTCCTTTCCCCCTCAAAGTAGGCCGATACACATGCTCCACCCACCATAAGGCGAAGGAAATGTTCGCAGAGCTGGAGCTACTCAACTTGAAGCATGACTTCCCAGCCAGGCCTACCTTCGACCCAAGAAGCTGCCTGCCAAGGGCGAAGCTCGATCCAATCCATGTCCCTCAAATTGAGGATATTTACATTGACGTTCTCCATGAGGCGGAACTCAGAAGAAAGGATCACTCTCGCTTGGCATTAACGGAAATCATCCAATACGGAGTGGCCATTGTCCCCGAAGGCTTCCAGACCACGGAAGATGAAGTAGATAAGGTGTACAATGACACAGATGGGGACGATTGGCCCTTCCCGGCCATTGACAGGAACAAGGCTCCTCAAACAATTGAGGAGAGGGTAAAAGAAACTATGCGGAGAACGGAGCATTGGTGCCGCATGAACGGACTAATCTACCTCGGGGTAGATTTCACAACTTCCCCTTTGGGCAACGCACCTCCAAGGTCAAAGAAGCAGCTGAAAGGCAAAGGTGCAGAAGGTGAACCTAGCACCATTCAGGAGGAAGCCCCTGAAAGTCCTCTTCCTTCAGAGCCTGAACAAGTCATAACTCTTGATGAGGAATTGACAGAGGATAGTCCTATACGCCCATCCACCCAGGATGTCGGCGTCGCTACAACTTCAGAGGTCCCTTCTATCCCTTCTTCTTCTCTTCCTTCCCCTCCTCGAGTGACTCAGACGACCACCCCTTTGGTCGTGTCCTCTGCCCCTTCTTCTACCCTTTCCCCCACTTCTTCATCTATCTTCTCCTCCCTCGCTGATTTGTCTTCCTCTATTTCTTCCCTCATCTCCGAGCTCCCTTCCCTTCCTATCTCTTCTGCAGTTGCGGTTTCCCTTCCTCCCGTGGGCATTTCTTCGGCTATTCTTTCAATGCCGCCGCCCGTGTCTCCACGTTTTTCCCCTCTTCTACCGTTGCTGCCTCCCCCTCTGTCTCTGGTCCTTCTTCTATAGGACCAGCTTGGATCTCTCAGCAGCTGAGCCAACAAAAGAGGAAAGTTCCCATCGCTCCGATGGACTTTTCGGTCATTCCGGCTAAAGGAGCAAAGAAACAGAAGCCGGTTACACGCTTCTCAAAAAGCGCTGTAGGTGAGAGAGTCATGGAAATAGCGTACCCCGACCCTCTCAAAGAAAAAGAAGATCTGTCTCCGACAGATTTCACCGTGACCCAAGTCACAATGGGGACATCCTCTGAAAGTCTCCAGGGGGAAGCTCTTTCCGCAGTTGATGCACTCTGCAAAAAGCTTCAGGAAACGAAAGAGGAGAAAAGGCTACTGAAGGAGCAGAACAAATACCTGCTTCAAGCCTTACAGAAGATGGGAAGTGCACCGCCCACAATTGCCGCCGAGACTCCTGAGCTGCTCAGTCAGGAGAAGATCAATGAGTATTCAAAGATCGGCGAGCAGGGTATGGCTGTTTCTGCTTGGAGGAGCCAAATCCTCAAGGATAGTGAAAGAGTAATCGCCGAGTATACCAGTTTATACCTAAACATCGAGAAGGCGAATAAGGAACTCCAAGCATTAGCAGGTCCGATATCAGAAGAGCTAGAACATGCCAGACTCCAGCACGAGACCTTCCAGCAAATGTTTGACTGTTCAGTCGAAGATCTGGTCAAGTTCGGAGTATTCGGCCATCCAAGGGCCCTCAACAAAACTATGTCCACTCTGGACTATCGGATAGATCAGCTAGAATTCGTTTTGGAAAAGATAGACAAGGTAAAGGAAGAGGCCCTGGATGCAATGCATCAAATGGAGAAAGTTGTTCTCGCCATGACTCCAGGGTTGCTCACTCCTTCCCTTACCTTGAGATCAGCTGATGACACTATCCGGATTTTCAAGGAGATAGCTTCTCAAGGGACAGGGCCAGAGGTCACGTTCGACACTGAATCTATCAACAACCTACTGGCCTGTAGGGACTTCATCGGGTTCCTTATCGAGGCGGGGAAAGATTATTCCAAACTCCCGGAAAAGCTCATAGACGAGCGGGAGACTTGCGAAGCAATCAGTGAACGGCACAAGGATCCATCACAGGATCAATTTGGGCCAATGATCAGCAAGTTTTTGGAATACCGCGCTCAGTTCCACATATCATCACCTGAGCAGCATCAGAAACAGGTGACCCCTTTTCGGCCGCAGGATGATGATGATGAGTAGTTTCTTCTTCTTCTTCTTCTTCTTCTTCTTCTTCTCTCTATTCTCCGACTTTCTTTTCGAAATGTCTAAAATGTGTTGATACAAATGATGACATCATCCATGTTGCATCATGGGATGATGTCATCCATCCTAGTGGTCAAAGTCAACATGACTTTTAGATATTTTGTAAATATCTTTGTAAATAAGTGGTTGGCTCCATTTTGCCTTCTCTCTCCCTCATCTTCTATAAATATGAGAATACTTGTTGTATCCAAAGGAGGTGAACATTTTTTAGATGAAAATAGAAGTGAGGAGAGAAAGACTTTGAGCTTTCTTGTAACAGAAGAAAACAGTAATACAAATATTAAGACTTTGTGCTCAATAGTTGTGTTATGCATTAGATCTTTCTTACGTTAGATCTGTGTGTGTTTAATCTGTTGGATTCATATCTACTTTTCTGTCATTTGCTCATCAGTATTGCTTTGTTTATTTATGCAAGTAGGATTGGCTCTGTTTACTACCAACCCAAAAACATAAATCTTCTGACCCTTCTGCTTTGGAATTCATTTCTTTTCTTCCTTCGAATCTGATCTTTCTCTTTTCCCTCTTCCGTTCCTTTCTTTTCGCAACCTGGAACACTCTACTGGGATGAGATCCCAAACCCCCGAAGGCAGAATCTGTGAGACTTGCGTAGATTCCTGCTGGTAGAATAGCAATAAACCAGTTTCACTTTGCTGACTCAAAGAGGGGCTAAGCCCTGCACACTGTTGGCTCGTCTATCCATAGATCTGTCCACGCGACAGATTTTCAGACCAACAGTTTTTGGCGACTCCGCTGGGGAACGGACAGATCTGTCAGATCTATGCTGGTGGTATAATATAAAATCAGAAAAATATAAGAAAATCACTGCCTGTTTGCAAATCTGCACTTTTTGTTGAAAATCCAAAAAATTTGCAAAAGTGCCCGAAATTGAAAATTTTCTTCTGAGATCCGTAGATCGGGCCTAGTTACAGATCTTTAGTTCGCTGAGTTTTTATCAAAGTTAACATTTTTCCGTAGATCTGAGTTTTTGACTGTCTTCCAAAAAGTTTGAAACCCTCTGAAAATTAAAAATCAGATCTGAAAATCAGCCTGCTATTCTTCCCTGCCATCTTATCCTCGCTACCACTTGTCATTAACCGCAATCGGTTTTTCGAAGAGGATAGTTTTTAAATATCTAGAAAAGTGCATGCTGCTGGTTTTTGTCAGAAAAACCAGAAAATCAGCAAGTACACCCAAAAATAAAGTTTAAATCTGCGCCATAACATCGCAAATCTGGAAGGTACGCTGGCAAGTGAACCTTTTACGCGCAGCAGGAGAGCCCGTGGAGAAGCTGATCCTACTTTCGATCTGCTTCAGAGGCACAATTTCAGCGTAACACCGGCACGTTTTTCAGCGTTAAGCTCAGCTAGCCGGTCATCCAGGAGTGTCTCACCTCCACGAAGAAAAAGTCTTTTACAAGGAGCATCTACATCCCTCTGTAGTGCCTTGCTGCTCAGCGGAACCACACTCCCAGCTCGTGTGCTTTTTCCAGCCTTCCAAATGGCGGTACCATGGGGAAACGCTATGGGTCCGTTGGCTTTACCACATCCAGTTCACGCGCTCCCTCACGGAAACCGAAAGAATTTTCCTAAATTCGACGGGAGCGGAAATCAAAGCACGGATTCCCACATATCTGCTTTCATTATGTCATGCAGTATTTTGGACGTGACTCACGAAGATGTGTCGGTTCACCTTTTTCTGGAGACTCTACAAGGGCCCGCAGCCGAATGGTTTCAGCATTTGTCGGCTGCATCTATCACCAGTTGGGCAACCTTGCGGGAAGCTTTTGAAGACAGATACAAGCCTTCAGAAGATGCATTTGCGTTGTTATCACGGATCACGCACCTGAAGAAGGAAGCCAATGAGACTATGCACGATTTTGTCGCCCGGTTCAATGCACTAATCAACCGTGTCCCGGTTGCCATGCTTCCAACACCAGAGAATCAGAAGTGTTTCTTCGTGAACGCCATGAGCTCAAAAGTCAGCTTCTTGCTCCTTCAAGAGCGAGTAGCTACACTGCCTCTCGCTCAGGCTGCTGCCATCCGGATAGAAGACAATTTGATAATATCTGGCGAGTTAAAAAGGGAATCATCAAGGTCCAAATCTTCAGATCCCTCGCCTGCTACTTCGTCTGATCCGGCATTCCAAAAGATGGCGAATGATCTGCTCGCATTAAAAAAGCAGTTGGCCCAGGCTCCTAGTTCCTCATACCGAGACGTTCCACGAAGGAGTTTTGTTCCCAACAATGTTTCACAAAGACCGCGTCTACCTGCAACTGCTCCACGGTTGGCGCTTGAAGCTCCTCCGGTCAATGCTTTGGCCGAAATAGAAGAGGAAGAGTAGTACTATGAAGAACCTTCGCCCGAAGTAGGCGAAGATGATCAAGATGTCGGTGAGCCGACTGGCGACTCTACTATTGGATACATGGAATTTGATGAGGATAAATCTGATGAAGAAGAGAGTACTCAGGGCTATGCAAGCGGACAATCATACGCTGTTTTTACCCGCTCGCAAGGAAAAGAAGCAGAAGTTGCTGCCCATGCGCAGAAAGAGAAGGCCGTGTCAAACGCGCCTCCCACCATTGTTAAAAGAGGTAATCCTCTTCCTACTCAACTCCCTGTTAAATCTTTTGCAAATAAGTCTTTCCCGCCCATCTCTCCTCCGAATCAGCCCCCTCATATTCCTATCAAGATCAGTAACCCGGTTCCATCATCGCGAGGTGAGGGACTCATTCCTTTACCAACGCAACCCTTGGCCGCATTTGATATAATAGATCATGCAAAAAAGACCAAGATCCAAATGTCTGAAGCTGAGTATCTTCAGTCAAACCCCGAACAGCTTGTAAGATTGACTAAGTATATCCAAAGTCAAGCTGTTATATCTAATCAGGCTTCCCCAAAAGGAATCCTTTCCACTCCTCCGGAATCCCATATAAATGTAGCTTCAACATCTGCGTCAGGCAAGATAGAACCTTTCTATCTCTCTTTGCTGATCAATGGACACAAGCTGAGTAATTGTATAATTGATTCCGGAGCTTCTGATAATGTCATGCCGGTGAAAGTCGCCCATGCTTTGGGCCTCACTCTTACCAAACCGTTCGGCAGATGTTATTCATTGGAAACCAAGCAAGTGCCATTGATTGGCCAAATCAAAGATGCGCAATTCGCATTTGCGGCTTTCCCGGATAAAAGAGTAAAAATGACAATTCTCGTTGCTGACATTCCAGCAGCCTATGGAATTCTGCTAGGAAGGAGTTTCTGCAGCGAAGTTGGTGGAGAAATTCACATGGACTGGTCTAAAGCTAGAATACCCGTCAAAGGTGTGATGCAGACTTTAGAGCCGGAATCCCAAAAGAAGTACTTGGTCACTAGCTCCGAAGATCCCAAAGCCCAAATCCTTTTTGAATCATCAGGGTTGGGGAACTACTTCTTATCTACCGAGGTGGATACAAAGGACGTTTTCGTTCAAGAAAAGGATTGTAATGAGATTTGGATTTTGCAATTCGATGGCAGCTGCGCAACTAGTGGATGTGGCGCCGGGGCCGTGCTGATATCTCCTGAGGAAGAAGTCATTCCTCTTTCTTTCAAATTGCAGTTTTTCAACACTAACAATACTGCTGAGTATGAGTCTCTCTTGCTCGGTATGCAAGCTGCAAAAGAAAGAGGAATAAAAAATCTAAAAGTACAAGGTGATGCTGAGCTAGTTGTAAATCAGGTCAAAAGGATTTACCAAGTGAAAAATGAAAGGCTCAGGCACTACCGTAATGCAGTATGGGACAGCATCGAAGAATTTGATGCTTTTTCAATAGGAGCAATTCCAAGAGCTCAGAATGATATGGCCGATTCATTGGCCGTTTCGGCATCTCTCATGCTCCCACACCCGGGTTTGAAAACGAACAAATACACCATTGAAGTGGTTTTCCGCCCGAGCGTGCCAGACAACTCTCAGCATTGGCAGGTATTCAACGATGATAATCACCTCATTGCCTTTCTAGAAAAATCAGAAAATTTTGACGAGTTGTATTTTGAAGGATCCACCTCTACATGCCGTGAATCAATCAACAGTCAAAACCATGAATCAAAGGAGAAAGACGGCATATGTCAGCTCAAAGGAAATAAAATTCCGAAGGGCCTGGTTTCTCTGGAGCGCCTGTTTGACAGGCACGACCGTTTTATGAAAAGGAAGAAGCAAGATGATCCTGACTCATCTCCAGAGACAGAACCAGTCAATATAGGTTCGGAGGCACACCCGCAATTTGTAAACATTGGCAAATGTTGCACGCCTGAAGAGAAGCGGAAATTTGTCAAGTTGCTGAAGAAATATATAGATGTGTTGGCATGGTCCTATGCCGATCTAAAGTCCTTCAAGCCAAAGGACGTTCAGCATGACATACCGCTGAGAGAAGATGTCAAAGCCTTTCGCCAGAAGCAAAGGCATTATAATCCCAAGATTTCGGGCACCATTCAGGCCGAAATTCAGAAGATGCTGGACGCAAGAATCATCTTCCCTATCCATCACAGCACTTGGGTAGCCAATATTGTGCCAGTGCGCAAGAAAAAACGGTGAGATACGCATATGCGTAGACTTCCGAAATTTGAATCAAGCTTCGCTGAAAGACAACTACCCTCTTCGATAATGGATCAAGTTCTGCAAGCAGTGACTGGATCAGAAATGCTGTCTATGCTTGATGGTTTTTCAGGCTACAATCAGATTGAAGTCTCGCCTGAAGATCAATTCAAAACAGCATTCACTACTCCCTGGGGTACATTCGCCTACAGCAGGATGCCTTTTGGCCTAACTAATGCAGGTGCTACTTTTCAACGGGCCATGGACTTTGCATTTAAAGGTATGATGGGAAAAGTCATTGTAGTTTATCTAGATGACTTAACCGTGTTCTCTAAACAACGAAGTGATCATTGTGATCACTTAGAGCAAGTACTGGCCAGGTGCCGAGAACATGGAATTTCCCTAAATCCCAAAAAGTCTGTTTTTGGGGTCACTGAAGGGAAGTTGCTAGGGCACGTGGTTAGCAAAGAAGGAACGAAGATAGATATTGAAAGGGTTAAAGCTATTCAGAGCCTTACTCTGCCTACAAGCAAGAATGGTGTTCATTCTTTCTTCGGAAAGGTGAACTTTCTTAGGCGTTTTGTTCCTGACTTTGCCGAGAAGACTCGCCACATACTGAACATGATGAAAGGATCACCCACTTTCAGATGGAGTGAAGAAGGGAAAAGGTCATTTGAAGAAATAAAAACTTCTGTTGCCCATGCACCAGTCCTGGTATGTCCCGACTTCTCCAAGGACTTCATCATGTATAGCTACGCATCAGAACATACTGTGTCTGCAATCTTAATACAAAAGAATTCAGAAGACATTGAATCCCCGATTGCATTCATGAGTTCTCCCCTCAAGCCTCACGAGTTGAAGATGACTCAATTGGAAAAGCACGCTTTTGCCGTTGTCAAAGCAGTGAAAAATTTCAGGTATTACATCCTAAACTCGCGTACGGTAGTGCTGGTTCCAGACACGGCGGTGAAATCAATTCTAACTCAGCAGGAGTTAGGAAGTTTGAGAGGGAATTGGATCGCGAAGGTCCAGGAATATGACCTGGATATTAAACCTACCAAGCTGGTGAGGGGCAAGGGCCTGTGTCAGTTAATGGCTGAAAATGAAAATTTAGAAGACCCTAAAGGAAAAGAGGACTGTACCGACGAAGAGCAAAGCCCTCTAGAGGAGCCTGATTCTCTGCCTCTAGTTCTGTTTGTTGCAACTAGCGACGAGTGGTACTCCGACATTGCTTTCTTCCTTACCTACGGCGAATGCCCAACGCACCTAACTACAAAGGAGAAGCGCACTATAAAGCTCAGGGCAGCTAAATATGTCATCTGGGATGACGGTTTATATAAGCGCGGGATAGACGGTGTCTTCCTGCGATGTGTTGACAAGCCCCAGCAAGTAAAACTGCTGGAAAGTTTTCACAATTCAGCCTGTGGAGGCCATTTTTCTTCTTCCGTGACAGCACACAAGATCATTCGAGCCAGGTACTATTGGCCCACGCTCTTTCAAGATGCCGCTACCTGGGTGGCAAAGTGTGAACCCTGTCAGCAATTTGTCGGCAAGCCCAAGTTGGCTGCCCTTCCCCTAAGGCCGGTCATTATCAATGAACCATTCAGGCAATGGGGAATTGATTTTATTGGCGCACTCAATCCTCAATCGAGTGCTGGACATAGCTATGTCCTCACAGCAACGGATTACTTCACTAAGTGGGTGGAAGCCATACCAGTCAAGCACGCCACTTCTGAGGTGGTTTGCAGTTTTATCAAAGAGAATATCATTGTCAGGTTCGGCGTTCCAAACAAAATCGTTGCTGATAATGCTTCTAACTTCTCCTCGCGGGAAGTTATTAGTTTTTGCTATGAATATGGGATAACTTTAGCACATGCCTCGGATTATTACCCTCAGGGAAATGGTCAGGCGGAATCCAGTAATAAGAACTTGGTGACCATCATACGGAAATTAGTAGATGAAAATCAGCGGATGTGGCACAAGTCTTTGTACGATGCTTTGTGGGCGGACCGCATTACCCCCAAAAGATCTCTCGGCATGTCACCTTTTCAAGTGTTATATGGCACTGATGCCGAACTTCCCATTTCTGCCGAACTTCCTGCTCTACGCTTGGCACGAGTAATCGAAGATGAAACTTTCCAGAATTCTCTAGAAAAGAGAATTATGTATCTGGCGGAACTTGAAGAAAAGAGAGTAAGAGTGGTCGACAGGATCACTGAACATCAGAATCAAGTAAAGAGGCTTTTTGACAAGAAGGCCAAGCAGAGAGATTTTCAAGTGGGAGATCTCGTCCTCTTATGGGACAAACGAAGAGAGCCAAAGGGCATGCACGGAAAGTTTGATTCCCTATGGAGAGGGCCCTTCAAAATCAAGCAGCTCAATGGAGAGAATAGTTTCTATCTCTCATATCTAGATGGAGCTGAGCTCCCGCTTCCCTATAGCGGGCAACATCTCAAGATCTTCAGGAAGTAGAGCTTGCTCTCTTCTTTGTACAGTTTATTTTAGTTGTGTGTTTGCTTTCGTCGTGTGTTTCTTTCGTTCTCCCTCCGGTCCCCCTTGTTTTTGACTCTATTACCCAATGGATAGGCACATGTGATCTGGGATTCTCTACCCCCGAGTTCGCTCAGGGATAGTCCCCAAAAAGAGCCAGCTGTTATCCCGTAAAATTGACAAGGGAAATTTTACCGATAACCATACCAAAAATTTTGTTTCGATCCCTCGTTAGGGATCCTTCGCGTTCGAAACATTGCAAAATCCCTCCCCGGGAAATCTAGTTTTTGAACTTAGTCCTTTTTGAGCCTTTTTTGGCTGGGCGCATGGATTTGCCTTGTAACACATAGTTTTGGTGCGCCCCCTTAAAAGCCTTTGGCGCATGGTTTTCCATGTTAGCACGTCTTTCGGTGCGCCAAAGGATGTTGAATCACTTTTCGGTGCGCCAAAGGGCGCATATAATCTCGCTGCAACACCAAGTTTTGGTGCGCCAAAGGGCGCACATAACTTCGTGTCGACAATGCATATGGTGCGCCAAAGGCGCGCTCATTCTTCTGTTGTCGAATACTTCCGTGCGCCAAAGGGCGCACGCTTTCCCCTGTCGACAGCATCTTTTATGCGCCATTTCAAAAGTGGTTGGCGCATTGATGACAAGTTTTTCTATAAATATCAGTGCGCGCCCATGTCATTTTCATTCTTTTGTCAAGCACGTGATCGCTCTGGATTTGTCAGCTCTGCTCTGTCGTTGTCATCGCCCTGTGGACCCGCTCTCCAATTTTTGATATATTCAAGGTAAGAGGTTCTCCCTCTTTTTCATTGCGTGCTTTCATGTGCTTGGTCTGTGTTCTTGGTCTGTGTTTTGGACTGCTAGTCGGCTTTTAAATGGAATGTGTTTGAGCTAGTTTCCCCTGTCCTATCCTGTTTTCTTTTTTCCTCTTTTCCTCCTCTTCCTTCCTCTTTCCAGATCTGCTGGAAGGGAGCTGTTTTGAAATAGCTTGGTCTGCTGAAACCTTTTTGAGAAACCTTACTTGTCCAAGCATCTTTTGAAGTAGGAGAAAAAAAAGAAAATATCTGAGTAGTTAGTGTAGTTCTGTGGCGCACTGGCGCGCCTTGTTGCAATAAAAACAGTTGCGCCCCTCGGCGCACCTACCCGCCATGTTACATGATCAAGACCCGCACCAATGGCGCAGCCTTTTGTCCTGCTGCATCTTGAATTCATGCGCCCTCAAGGCGCGCCCTTTTTGCATGCTACAAGTATAAATCCCGCGCTTCCTTATAACCCTTTGGCGCACCTTCTTTCCATGTTACATCCGCTTTCATGCGCCAAAGGGCGCACCCAGCTTTCATGTAACAAAAGCCTTCTGCGCGCAAGTATAAAGCTATCAAGGCGCGGGCGCACCCTCCATTGCAGTAACATGATGTTGTGTAAAACCTTCATGCGCCGCGCCAAAGCCTTTGGCGCACCATTTGTTAATGTTACACAATCTATCCATGCGCCAAAAGGCGCACCGAACCTCAATGTAACATGCATTTCCTGTGCGCCCTGCTATAAAATGCAACCTGCTTCATCCATGCGCCATGCGCCTTTGGCGCCAGTATAACCTCTGCAACATTCCTTTTCTGTGCGCCTTATCTATTTGGCCTGCCAGTTGCATTTTTCCCGCGCCCTGAGCCTTTAAATCTCTAACTCTTTCTTCTGCTAGCTTTCCAATGGAAGATCAAATGACTAATTCAACCTTTTTGGATTGGGTCTCACTTCTTCTTCGTGCAGATCAGCAACTGAGTTCGAAAGAACACATGTCTACGTCAAGCAAGAAGCCCACCAAACCAAGAGGAAAGGCTAAGCTGACAGAAGAAGAGATGAAATACAAATATCAGAGGGTCAGGATGCCCGAATCATAGGCTGAGTGCAGTATGGATGTCAGAGACTCTGAATTGGGTCACATTGACATAGATGAGTTCTGGGTTAGGACTCAGAAAGTCACAAGAAGTCCATGGATGGACAAGTTAATAGGCAGTGCCCTGCACTTCGCCGGAGGAATCCCTGTCAGCGCTGTAAACAACGAGTTCATGATGGTTGTCGCGCAATCTTTCAACAAGGACACAAGATGTGTCGAGAATAGTAAGGGCGAGGCAGTCATAAACCTCACTGCCCGTCACTTTGAATTGATACTTGGCATCCCTCATCACCGGAACTACGTGGCTGTTAGCCAACGAGAATGCATCAAAGCCTGGGAAGACAACGAAGACCAGTGCATGCAGTTGATGAATGAGGTCTACCTAAAAAACAAGAAGGTGGTGACCCGGTGGCCTCAGACTGTCCACTGAAGTGATTTCTCAGAGGAACTCAGTGATACTATCACTTTCCTGAGCAGAGTCTTCGGGCTTTCGGATGCCCACTATTTCCATAAGTGGATGCTGCGGTACCTGGAGACAATGAATAAGAATTTGCCCGATCAGCGCTTTTGCTGGGGTGAAATAATAAGCAGCACCATCTCTGAGCAGCTACAACAGTTCGCCACAACAGGAGTGTTCCATATGAACTCCTATGTAGTCTACGCTGCAGCATCGGCAAGGGATTATCCGGGGCTGAACCGAAGCGGAGTATGGCCTCAGGCCAAGATATTTGATTACTATCCAGAGCTAAGGCTGGAGAATAGCATCCAACATTTCGCAAAAGTTAACGATGCATTCTTCTATCATGTCATCTGCCTACTGAGGCCAAACATGACTCATAGCCGGACAACCAAAAACATAGTGGCAGTCACAGAGAAATGGGGGGCCCTGTTCACCCAATTTCCCACGTTCACCTATCTAAGGGCTGCCAACTTTTTGGGAGAGCCAACTAGGCTACCAAGGTATGCTGGGCCTAAGCTGATTCTACTAGAACTGTCAAGGCAGCTGGTCACATACCATGAGAAGTGCCTCAAAAGAAAGAAGGGTGGAACTCCTTTCCCCCTCAAAGTAGGCCGATACACATGCTCCACCCACCATAAGGTGAAGGAAATGTTCGCAGAGCTGGAGCTACTCAACTTGAAGCATGACTTCCCAGCCAGGCCTACCTTCGACCCAAGAAGCTGCCTGCCAAGGGCGAAGCTCGATCCAATCCATGTCCCTCAAATTGAGGATATTTACATTGACGTTCTCCATGAGGCGGAACTCAGAAGAAAGGATCACTCTCGCTTGGCATTAACGGAAATCATCCAATACGGAGTGGCCATTGTCCCCGAAGGCTTCCAGACCACGGAAGATGAAGTAGATAAGGTGTACAATGACACAGATGGGGACGATTGGCCCTTCCCGGCCATTGACAGGAACAAGGCTCCTCAAACAATTGAGGAGAGGGTAAAAGAAACTATGCGGAGAACGGAGCATTGGTGCCGCATGAACGGACTAATCTACCTCGGGGTAGATTTCACAACTTCCCCTTTGGGCAACGCACCTCCAAGGTCAAAGAAGCAGCTGAAAGGCAAAGGTGCAGAAGGTGAACCTAGCACCATTCAGGAGGAAGCCCCTGAAAGTCCTCTTCCTTCAGAGCCTGAACAAGTCATAACTCTTGATGAGGAATTGACAGAGGATAGTCCTATACGCCCATCCACCCAGGATGTCGGCGTCGCTACAACTTCAGAGGTCCCTTCTATCCCTTCTTCTTCTCTTCCTTCCCCTCCTCGAGTGACTCAGACGACCACCCCTTTGGTCGTGTCCTCTGCCCCTTCTTCTACCCTTTCCCCCACTTCTTCATCTATCTTCTCCTCCCTCGCTGATTTGTCTTCCTCTATTTCTTCCCTCATCTCCGAGCTCCCTTCCCTTCCTATCTCTTCTGCAGTTGCGGTTTCCCTTCCTCCCGTGGGCATTTCTTCGGCTATTCTTTCAATGCCGCCGCCGCGTGTCTCCACGTTTTTCCCCTCTTCTACCGTTGCTGCCTCCCCCTCTGTCTCTGGTCCTTCTTCTATAGGACCAGCTTGGATCTCTCAGCAGCTGAGCCAACAAAAGAGGAAAGTTCCCATCGCTCCGATGGACTTTTCAGTCATTCCGGCTAAAGGAGCAAAGAAACAGAAGCCGGTTACACGCTTCTCAAAAAGTGCTGCAGGTGAGAGAGTCATGGAAATAGCGTACCCCAACCCTCTCAAAGAAAAAGAAGATCTGTCTCTGACAGATTTCACCGTGACCCAAGTCACAATGGGGACATCCTCTGAAAGTCTCCAGGGGGAAGCTCTTTCCGCAGTTGATGCACTCTGCAAAAAGCTTCAGGAAACGAAAGAGGAGAAAAGGCTACTGAAGGAGCAGAACAAATACCTGCTTCAAGCCTTACAGAAGATGGGAAGTGCACCACCCACAATTGCCGCCGAGACTCCTGAGCTGCTCAGTCAGGAGAAGATCAATGAGTATTCAAAGATCGGCGAGCAGGGTATGGCTGTTTCTGCTTGGAGGAGCCAAATCCTCAAGGATAGTGAAAGAGTAATCACCGAGTATACCAGTTTATACCTAAACATCGAGAAGGCGAATAAGGAACTCCAAGCATTAGCAGGTCCGATATCAGAAGAGCTAGAACATGCCAGACTCCAGCACGAGACCTTCCAGCAAATGTTCGACTGTTCAGTCGAAGATCTGGTCAAGTTCGGAGTATTCGGCCATCCAAGGGCCCTCAACAAAACTATGTCCACTCTGGACTATCGGATAGATCAGCTAGAATTCGTTTTGGAAAAGATAGACAAGGTAAAGGAAGAGGCCCTGGATGCAATGCATCAAATGGAGAAAGTTGTTCTCGCCATGACTCCAGGGTTGCTCACTCCTTCCCTTACCTTGAGATCAGCTGATGACACTATCCGGATTTTCAAGGAGATAGCTTCTCAAGGGACAGGGCCAGAGGTCACGTTCGACACTGAATCTATCAACAACCTACTGGCTTGTAGGGACTTCATCGGGTTCCTTATCGAGGCGGGGAAAGATTATTCCAAACTCCCAGAAAAGCTCATAGACGAGCGGGAGACTTGCGAAGCAATCAGTGAACGGCACAAGGATCCATCACAGGATCAATTTGGGCCAATGATCAGCAAGTTTTTGGAATACCGCGCTCAGTTCCACATATCATCACCTGAGCAGCATCAGAAACAGGCGACCCCTTTTCGGCCACAGGATGATGATGATGAGTAGATTCTTCTTCCTCTTCTTCTTCTTCTTCTCTCTATTCTCCGACTTTCTTTTCGAAATGTCTAAAATGTGTTGATACAAATGATGACATCATCCATGTTGCATCATGGGATGATGTCATCCATCCTAGTGGTCAAAGTCAACATGACTTTTAGATATTTTGTAAATATCTTTGTAAATAAGTGGTTGGCTCCATTTTGCCTTCTCTCTCCCTCATCTTCTATAAATATGAGAATACTTGTTGTATCCAAAGGAGGTGAACATTTTTTAGATGAAAATAGAAGTGAGGAGAGAAAGACTTTGAGCTTTCTTGTAACAGAAGAAAACAGTAATACAAATATTAAGACTTTGTGCTCAATAGTTGTGTTATGCATTAGATCTTTCTTACGTTAGATCTGTGTGTGTTTAATCTGTTGGATTCATATCTACTTTTCTGTCATTTGTTCATCAGTATTGCTTTGTTTATTTATGCAAGTAGGATTGGCTCTGTTTACTACCAACCCAAAAACATAAATCTTCTGACCCTTCTGCTTTGGAATTCATTTCTTTTCTTCCTTCGAATCTGATCTTTCTCTTTTCCCTCTTCCGTTCCTTTCTTTTCGCAACCTGGAACACTCTACTGGGATGAGATCCCAAACCCCCGAAGGCAGAATCTGTGAGACTTGCGTAGATTCCTGCTGGTAGAATAGCAATAAACCAGTTTCGCTTTGCTGACTCAAAGAGGGGCTAAGCCCTGCACACTATTGGCTCGTCTATCCATAGATCTGTCCACGCGACAGATTTTCAGACCAACACAATTTCATCCTTGGATTGGTCTTTTGTAAACTTAATGTCACATTGGTGATTGTGAGACAAGGGTGATCTATAAACAACACTACACATTCCAAAATCTTTGTTGATCTGGAAAGAGACTAGAGTTTGAGAAGCCTAAAGCAATGAATTATATTCACCGTTCCTCTCCCTGCTAACAAATTCCAAGGGCACGTGTGTGTTAAGTGAGTTTTCTTGTCTTTTGATTATTACCAAAAATGCATGAGTAAAAATGTCATTAAGGTTAATGCCTACTCATAGTGGTCATCTTGAGATGACTTAACCACATGAGTAAAAATCCCACAAAAAATAATAATTTAATTAAATTTCTTGTGAAAGCCTTCAAAGTAACATAGCTACATGATTGGGTTGTAAATAGGTTAATCCCATATTGGTAATAATTGTGAGACAAGGGTGATATACAAGCACTAAATACTCCAAAGTATTTTCCAATAGGGAAAGAGGCTAGAGGGTGTGATCCTTGAGCGATGGACTATATTCACCATTCCTCCCCTTTATAAACAAATGTTTATGGTCCTTGTATATTAAGTGGGTTCATTCACCTTGTGATTGTTACAAAAAATACATGATGAAAATTAGCATTATGGTTAATGAATACTCATGGTGATCACCGTGAGATGACTTCAATACACGAATAAAAATTCCACGAAAAAATGAAAAAAAAACAATTAGCGTCCTTTTAAATTGCAATCACTTGACCTTCATGTCCAAATTTCAAACAATGATGCACAATATATGTGATTGCTTTCGTTTGATATATCAACTGTCTGTCAAGAAAAGAATTGTATGATTTGGTACAAGAACCCCATCCAATAGAGTGTGAATTGTTTTTTATCACACTCTAATAAATAATATAAATCAAACAAGAGTTTATCTTCCAACATGATCATATTTCATGATAATCATATAGACTAAATAATTCAATAAAAGTCCAAGGTTATAAATAAAGTGCTCATACATGTATTCAAGTGTGAGCCATTGTCAACCATTATGCCATCTTTTTCATTGCCTTCTATTAATGCTAGTATAAATAGTAGTGTATCATATGAACTATCATGTGGTATATCCTCTTCAGTAAACACAATTTGAATAGACAGTGTTTTCTTCTTGATATAATCAAAATTGCTCCAACAAAACCATCAAGTAGATGTTGCTCACATTTCTCAGACACGTCGTTGTATATTGGTTTGTTTACCACATGGATTGTGCTAGTATTAGTTGATGGCTCCTTCTGAATATATATTATTATCGCCTTGCTTTAACTTATATTTATACCATCCATCTAAAGTTGACAAGTATCAATTAAATCACCAATCTTGAGTTTCAAAGTAATACATTTTTTGTAAAATTCTCTTTAAGTCTATGGCAATCACAATATGTATTCATCAATGCATTGAGGCAATGGTCTTGAAATATCCAATTCTCTTGTTGGTGGTAAAGTAATTATATTGCATTGAGGTAATCTCTTTACATTTTGTTTCATTCAATCTTGTAAATTACCTTCACTCCTTTTGAGAAAACACCAACCTCTTAAATTGATGCTCTATTACATTGATTGTTTTATTGGAATCATTTTTATGTTAAAACTCATAGTCATTGTTTTTAGCTTCGAAATTTGGTTTATTTTGACATTTTTCATTATTTAAATGCATTGGTCTCATATGTAAATTTGATATAAGATTATGTATAAAAATCCATTGAATCTTGCTATCTAGGGGTTCAAAAATCATCTTATTGATCATAGTGTTGAACCTTAGCACATACTCTATAATGTACTTGTTGGATGATTGTCTAAGTTAAGATAACTCTAGAAATATAATTTTCTAAGTAATATTGATTTGAAATTAATCCGATAATTCATCAACCAGATGTCTAAATAAATGTATACATCCACATGGAAAAGTACAAAACCAATAAAAGGCATAGTTTCTCAAGATTCTTAGAAATTATGAAAACTTATCATCATTAGCAATGTCTAAGAAAAACGTGTAAATAATCTAATACGTTGAGATGGATCTCATTTCCCATTGTAGGATACGATTTGGGAGAAATAAAACCAATTAGTAAATTATCATAAAGTACATCATGAGGCAAATGATTGAAAAGTAAATCATGAGAAACGACACTACTAGTTGATTGTCAAGACCCTTCAAAAAACATTATAACTTGTTGCAAATGACACAATGTATGCATCATAGTGCTCATTTAGGGATTTCACATAAGAATACAATAAATCAAAGACAAATTAATAATTTTGATTGCATTTTGAGATGGAATGGATGGTTGAACTGGAAACAAGTTAAAGCATGTTTAGATAATGAAAAATCTTGAGAAGGAACTAACACATTTTAAGAATTCTGAAAAAAATCACAATGTGAGAAGGTAAAACAGTATTTCATCTTGAATCATGGCAAAAAAGAGAGAAAGAAACATGTCACTGGACAAGGAAATTTCGAGTGAACATGAGAAGCGAGATTTTGACAAGTAACTTCTTTCATTGTATTCATAATTCTAGAGATATCTATGTGAGCCTACATGGTATATTTCTTTATAGTATCAGTGGGTTCATCCCTATATTTTTATTTCTAATTTTTCTTCATAATCAAAATCTTTGTCAGTTGCATTCTAATCATTATCATGAGAGACTATAGCTTTCACAAAAAAACCAATGATTTTCATATAGCGAGTGTCTAAATCCACATTACCCCTTTGTGCTAGGCTTCTATGATGTTCTACAAAGAAATCAATAAGTAGTTGTGTTAGGATTCTCTCATGTTCTACAAATAAATCAATAGGTAGTTGTGCAAATCTAAATCCAAATCCACTTATTTTGCAATGCTAATATATTTCCCTTACTAATGAGTTCTCTTATATTAGAATCTAACTTTCCATAATTAAAGGTTGATACAAAAAGAACTTTAATCTTGAAAAAACATATTTAAAGGACAAGCCATAACATGCATACTAAAATTTCAAATAAATAAAATGGACCAAGCCTTGAAACAATCAGATCTAATGCCAATAAAAGCAATATCCAACCTTGTAAGACAACATAGCATGCAAAATACAGGTTACCAAAATTTAGATGTGGAAAGTAATTTTATATTTTAAAATGTGATACATCTAACCCCGCACATTACAACTCACATATACACATGTATAAATCAATAAATTCAAACCTAATTGCATATTAGAATATCATTGAAATAAAATAATTGACAATAAGGTAGTTTAAAAGATAGTCTCAATCCTAAAGATAATCGTCCAAATTAGATGACACAATGCATATTCGAACAACAACGCAAAGAAGATCCAAAAGAAAACATTGTAAATAGATTGTGAATAGACCTTCAACCAAAACCATTTTGCTCAATATTCAATGTCATAGTAGTAATTTTCAAAAACTATTAGCTCAAGTGAATTAGCATGAATATAGACCATTGGCCAAAATTGTTTTCCTCCTTAGCCGATACCTTTACAATGCAATTCAAGAACTGTTAGCTCGGGCAAATTTAATTCCACAATATTTGATCATCTATTTTGGGGTTCTAAAAACATCACTCATTTTACCAAAATTATACACTAATATTTGGGAAACTAATCTCCTACGTTGAAACCTTAATATGGTAGCAAACAAAATATGGTTTGAGGGACTTTTATCCCTCTGTTTTTATCAGGCCTCTTATGGAAATATGCAACCAACACACCAAGTATAATGCATAACAATAGGGTGTTCGACGTAATGCAAGTATCCAATCCTTACACTTTGACTTAATAAAATTTAATAATAAATACTAAAGTCCATGTTCTTTAAATTCTTAAATGATGCCCCAAATGTCTGTCAGTCCTTTTAGCACATAGATGCTTTTATCATTTCTTAATTGATTTATAATCATTATATCCACCTAAATACACTCATGCACCTTTATATATATATTCTTAATTCCAATTAGAAAGCCAACAAAGAGTCATAAACCATGGGGACCCAAATAAGTGCGAGAAAGCCCCACAGAGACATACCAACACAAGCTACTAAAAAAACCCAAATCTTTAAGAACACAAGATGAAAGAAATAAAAAAAGTGAGGAAAACAAGTGGAAAGAATAATAATGGACCATGTCAAAATATCACGTGCCAATGCAAGCCTAATCTAGACCAATGGTAGAAAACCACACATAGACTAGAACAATACAAATTTATAACAAATAATTAGTCTCATACCAAACTCAGGTGTAGGGGGGAGCCATCTAGACATCTATATATAGAGACATCTTAGGGTCGTCCATCTATATCAAAAGTATATATAACCACATACAAATCTCCACCTTGCACGTTTTACCCATTGTTTAATAGGTGTGAGGTGTGGCGGACTAACATATCTTGACGAGTTATTTCATCCATCAAAGTCATGTTAATTGCTACTATTACATACATGACATGAATCACTCGTAACATGATCACATGAATCAAATGGGGGTCAAGGTACATCCATCATTGATAGACGTGATGTGAGTGATCTTATTGTGATTATAAGTGGTAGATGATGTGACTCAACCAAATAGTCATTTATACTCTCAATGCCTATCAACAACCCCTATCCATATATGAGGCCCTCTGTTTATATAAGATAATGATTTTTGTTTCATATTTATTTTGAGCATGTGACATTCGGGGACAACACATGCATCGGCTTATATCCTTCTCCGAGTTTGAGACCCGGCCATTCAAGAGTTACCCCAAACACGCACTACCGCCATGGTCATGTTTCAACTACTTGTGATCTCGTTGTCCGAGAAATGCACTAATGTATGGACCAAAGTACGGGCATCATCCCAATGTGCCTTACACAAATGCCCGAGAACACCCATAGTTTTGTCACCTCTGCATACCTGACAACATCCTCACACAATGGGCATTGACAACCAATTGAGTGGTCAACCAACAATCCTAACAACACGAGTACTAAGGATAAACCTTCCTACTCAAGCATTTAGAAACCAACAAACAACTTCCACTGACACATTCTCATTCCACTACGCACGCTTGATGTAAATTTGAGTTTCCTCCAACTTCAATTGCTTAAGGTGGATCCCTATAGATATATAGGCAACGACCACCTAATGATTGTGGGGTTAGAGTGGAGGGGGGCATCTCTTTATATAGAGGGTTGGGTCAAGGGAGGCAAGTGGAGGGCCCCCATATATAGATATGGTAACAAGCTATATACAGATATGACAACCATAGGAGGGTATAGATATGGGGGCATTTGTGAGAGAACTCTCCCATAAAGCTAGAAAGTTGTGTGATAGGTGCTTTCACAATATCAATCTTGTGAAGAATAATTTGTGAAAAAGGAAAATATTGCAAGAAGTTTGGCGGCCTATTTAAAAAAAGCGATAAAATAACATGTGATGCTTATTACTCCAAAAGGTGTTTCCCTTATGAGAAAGAGCCTCTGGTTGTTCACGTCAAGGGGTTAAATTTGACGGCCATTTAAACATTTTTTTGTGTTTTTAGTCATTCCCTAAATTGGCAGCAGTTGCATGTAGAATACGGTAGTTCCCCAATGGCACGGATGGTTGTGTAAATAGGCGTTACAGCATGTGTGTATCGCACCACTGAGCTCGTCCTGGTCCCATCGCTACCTTGCAAATTCAACCTCAAGTTTCTCTGGGTCAATGGGCAGCCTCTTTCCATTGATCTGGATTTGCAAAGCTAGGGATTCGTGTCGTCGACAAAGGGCTTGTTTACTAGAGTTCTGGTATTCACCTTACCCTGGTATAGTTTAACCCTTTAACCAAACATCACAGGGTTTTGTCTGATTTTCCCTTGCCATCGAGATGGACACAGGCGATGGCAGTGGAACTGATTTCTCATTCAGACTGCTTTAAGGTTATTCTCATTGCCAACAACCAGGAAGATTCGTGTAAGCCTGACCCTCTGGTGTATGATTCTAGTACAAATGTGTGGAGGGCCATCTCCACCACAACACGCATAAGCCCCAACCCCATCTCCAAATCGTGCCTCTAATACTATGATTTTACTGCAACATTGGCGCTCATAGAAAAATTCAAACACAAACATTCTCAGTGCCTTCCTCGGCCATCACTTGAAGCCAATTTCAAGAAAGGATCATATGGGTATTATTAAGCAGCCTTGTTTTGTATTGGCTATATCTTAGAAGATTGCTTTCACTTCATTTTTCTATGGACCAACAACACCACAAGCAGCATCAGGTTGCAAAGGAAGAAGAAAATGCAAAGCAGTACCACGGACCTTACCCTGTTGAATAGCTTCAAGTTTGTTTGAACTCAAAATGATAGATTTCTGAAAGTTCTATAGGTAACCATTGTTTATAAATGCAATTATGAATAGGTTTTGAGTGAATTGGAAATGAATTTTGATTTGGGGTACTGTGATTGATTTTTGGGTACCATGCATGTGGCATTTCTGCAACTGATATTAAAAAGCTTAAGGAATCAGGGCTTTGCACAGTTGAAGTTGTTGCTTAGTCTCCCAAGAAAGAGCTTGTCCAAATCAAGGGCCTTAGTGATGCAAAGTTTCATATGTAACCATTGTTTATAAATGCAATTATGAATGGGTTTTGAGTGAATTGGCAATGAATTTTGATTTGGGGTACTGTGATTGATTTTTGTGTACCAGGCATGTGACATTTTTGCGACTGATATTAAAAAGCTGAAGGAATCAAGGCTTTGCACATTTGAAGTTGTTTCTTACTCTCCCAAGAAAGAGCTTGTCCAAATCAAGGGCCTTATTGATGCAAAGTTCTGTAGGTAACCATTGTTTATAAATGCAATTATGAATAGGTTATGAGTGAATTGGCAATGAATTTTGATTTGGGTTACTATGATTGATTTTTGGGTACCAGGTCTGTGGCAATTCTGCAACTGATATTAAAAAGCTCAAGGAATCAAGGCTTTGCACAGTTGAAATTGTTGCTTACTCTCCCAAGAAAGAGCTTGTCTAGATCAAGGGCCTTAGCGATGCCAAGGTTGAAAAATTCATTGAAGCAAGTATGATACCTGTAATCCCACGAGACCCAATTTTCCAGTTGTTCTTTTGTATTTTTTGTTTTTTTTCACGATTGCTTTGTATTTAGATTTGAGTGTTGTTCTTTGTAGCGTCCACTGGGTCAAGAGATCTTGGCAAGATACTAGAGGGTACCTTGAATGGATTGAATTTTATTGCCATTATTTTCCCCTTTATTTGTATATTAATATTGTGATATTGCCCTCTTTTCTATGGTTTCTAAGGATTTCTATACTGGGGTTTAGTGGTTGAATTATGGTTTTGAATATTTTGTAATATGATACTGTTTTATGCTAATACTAAGGGTGACCTTTGTACAGTTGCCCTTAGATGGAGGAGGCAATGAAGACAAAGTACTTTATATTGATGCTGAGGGAATTGTTACCATATTTTTTCATGCAAGAATGAACAAAGGTATTTTTGGAAAAATTGGCTATTTTTGGTGAAAAGTCTATTTTTAGCATTTTGTTATTTTTAGCACTCGCCAAAATTAAAGTGTTCTACATGAAATTTGGGTGAATTGGAAAAATTGTTATTTTTAGCATATGCTAAAAATAGCAAGTGCCCAAAATAAAGTGCTTGCATGCACAAAATATTAGAGCCAATGCATAGAAATTAGCGCCAAAAATAGAGGCAGCTGAAGACAGATAAACATCAATAAATTAAGAGATGGAATTGTTCTATTTTAAAAATCAATAAGAGCAGCTAAGAATAGGAAAGTCAAAGCAGTCGTTAGACCATAAATATGTGGTCTAAAACCAAGCAACCTTTATGCTAAAATCTGTGCCAAAATTGGGAGGTTTAAAGGTGAATTTGAGGAGTTTAATGCATGCAGTTTACACCTAGATGTTGGTGTCATTACCATATCCAACTGTCAAAGGGGGCATACTTATTCACTTTTTTACACCGAAGGTGTTTCCCCTATGGGAAAGGCACTTACGGACCTTTCCAAGACTATGTTAAAATTGACGGGTTGTTTGACGTTTTTGCATGCAAACAAAGAATTGAAGTGGTTGTCAGTATAAATCTGTATGCGACAAGCTTCATTAGAATAAGTTGGAGCTCGAAATAGTTTCATAATGGGTTCGATCTCAAGACCAAAGTGGTAATAAAGGAATGAAACAATGCTCTGTTTCTGCAATTAAATCATATTCACGCAAAGACAACGAACTGTTATTGAAAACTGATTTCTCTTTTATTCTTATCTGCCATACAGGTAGAGCTGTTGCTGAGGGACGAGAATCTAAGAAGTTCATTATTCATGACTCCAGATACAAAGGCTTTCATCGTGGTATTTTATAATGATCGGAATTATGGTATTAAATTGCTTCTCTCTTGTTGTTTTTCTTGCTTCTTATGTGAATCATATTCTGTTGGATTACAGATTCTGTTATTGAAAATTGATTTCTCTTTTATTCTTATCTGTTATGCAGGCAGAGTTGTTGTTGACCCAATAGACCCCATCTGTTACAGTTTACAAATAAAAATTGGGGGTAATATTAAATTTGAGTGTCATATTTATGTGTACTTACTCTGTGACTCGTAGTATTAGACTTGTTTCATGCATTTGATTTCGGAAAACATGTGGAGGCCCTCTATAGTCAAGGATGTAATTGATCTATTTTTGCATGAGGGGGGACCCCAATAGACTCTGCCAACGGCTAATATTCACTCCAATAAAAAAGGAGGCGGTATTTAATTTGAGTGTCGTATTTATATATCATCCCATGTTAGGTATATAATCAACAAATGTAGTTTAAACATAAGTGCTACCTTAGAATTTAAAGTATATGTCGATTGCATTACCTTATTTCTTGAATGGGATTACACATCATGTTTGGATTTTAGATTTTTATTTATTTTATGTGTTTTATTTCTTATCTCTTTTGAGGATTTTGTGATTCAATCATTATAATTATTTTTCTGGTATGTGAAGTGGAGTTCTAAGTCTAGATAGGCTGATAAAACACTTTATGTTTTAGTATAGTTCTTCAAAACTAGGCCATACCAATTGTTCTCATAGTCTTATAAATTCAAGCCCATATTGTCCTCTACAGGATTCTCTAGATCAAGATGTGCACATGCTTTTTTGCTTTATCCTTTCAGCTGGTAAGGCTGGGATCTCAAACACTAATTTACACTTATTAGGATGCCTAAGAGTGCCTAAGGTCAAAGGAAAATTTCTTCAACGGAGAATATGCACCTGTCACCATTAGCAAGTGATCCTTGTAATCCTAGGATTGTGCCTAATTGCAGAAGGAATTACCCCGGCCTTGTTAATGGTGAAAACCCAATATTCTCACGTCATATCTACCTAGCAAGATGTTTTTCTGTTTCCCATTAAATGATGGCTAGAATATTTGCAAATTAAGTAGGGTCGTTAATTTTTCAGTAGACATGTTTAGGTGGTGTCTTACCTCTTGATGGCTCCCTTAGCAAGCCTCCAAATATTGGAAATAAATGGTACTATGCAGATAGATCCAGAAAATTACCTTACATTTGACATTTGCTCTATAGCTTTTCTGGTATTATGATTGCAAGCACGTATTCATCTTTCGACGTAAATACTTAAACAATGTACAGTGTAAGCTCTGAAAGAAAATTAACAAACAGAAATCTTACCAATTGTAACAAATTTGAGTTAGTTTCCATAGCTTCCTTCCCGTCAACAACTCTATAAGAACAATTTCGTAACTGTATACATCATATTTCTCATTAAGCCCTAATGTTCTTGCATATTTAGGGTCAATGTAACCAATGATACCCATAACATAGGTAGAGGTGTGGGTTTTGGCCGAGGAAAGCACTCAACAATGCCAAAGTCTGACATATTAAGATTTTTCTCTCACATTAATTTAATTCATTTGATTTTGTAAATATTCTGTTAAATTCAATACTCTTTTAAATAGTCTTTCTTCCTTTGTGAACCATTTCTTTCCAATAACATTCTCCATCTTAGGTTTAGATACAACATTATCTACAAACTGCCATTAATTAATTTTTTGGGGTGAATTTCTTGCTTCTATGGCTTGGTTAAAACTATGGAATCAAGGGAAGGCATTAAGTTGAGTTAATGAACTATGAATAGGTACAGTTCTAAGTTGTTTGATTGTGTCGGTCTCTTGACATCTATTTATGTTAGAATCCATTAAAATATTATATGTTATCTAGATTTTTCTTTGAATGCATATTTGTTCAAGTTCTATTACATATTACTTTGGGTGATTTTGTGAGCTTGAGGCCACATTCGGTTTAAACAGTTTGATTTATAGTATCTGACTAGGCCCAACTATATTTATCTTTTAGACTGGTGTAGCTTTAGTGTCCCTACATTGGGTTGTGTCTAATTTTATCATCAGAGTAAATAAAATTTAAATACCAGTTTCATATTATGCCTGCATGAACATGGACATCCATTTCCAGCTGGTAGGGTTGTACGAAAAAGGGTTTAAGACATTGTATTTCCTTCTAAAAATTATAGAAAAATAAATGAACCCCCTTCTTGATACACAATTGAAATATGTTTTTTTCCTCCTTGCAGTTCTCTACTACTCAGCTACCCCTTTAGCTGGTAAATTTCCACCGATTTCCCAAAATAATAGTCCATTGTGTCTATATGAGTGTATATTCTAAGAAACAAAGAAGCTTGTAGGTTTTATCTTGATAAAAATTCAGCAGATAAACAAGCATCAACATGGGGAGTGACTGAACCAATAACAAGAAATTTCAGCTCTTAGATGTTCACCTGCCACGTTTTTTAGTTGCTTTAGCACATTTTTTATTTTTCCTTGATCCACAAAATCATCTCCAATGATAGTGAAGTTGAAATTTAAAGGGATTTTGTTGTTTTATCCTCTATGTTAGAAATTGCCGCCTATAATGTACAAATTAGCTCATCCACGGCTTGTGGTCTTATAATTCTAATGTCTAATACATACGATATTGCATAGGATTATTTTGGCCCATCTAAGCTTCATTATGAGGTTGTGGCTTATCTCAATACAAAGGCTAAACCTTCTTTTTCTAGAACCACATATCCCTTACTAGAGTTATTTTGTTTTATATGTGAAATATTCCATATAAGACTCATTTCCTAGTCGATTTCTGCAATACTTGGAATTTTAGTTAGAAACTCTTAATATACATGCTAGAAATCGGGAGCATCTCCATCTTACAAGCTTGACGATTTCAAACAAAATTACAGCTCAGAATCCTTTCTTGGGAAACCTTGTTGGGATTTACCATTCTTTTTACCTACTCAAATGTAATTATGTCCCTCGTTCAAATGTTATATTTCTCTCAGTGATGGTCACGGATCCTATGTACCTCTTTCCATATCCGAAGTGTCACTGGCTTAACAGATTCCCTATATGAATGGGTTTTGATCTATCTAAGCTTTGGGATTCGATATTTTTCTTGAATTTTATTATATCTTGTGATGGTGTCATGATTCCATTACATAGATATAGGATCAAGTATTGTTTTGTTTTTGGCATTGTCTCTAATTACGTGTAATTAGTCTTTGAGATTAAATGGTATTTATTGAGGTTGTTTGAGATTTTTAAAGTCTAGATCTCAAATCCTAGATTTCCCAATCATATTTAGGTGGATGAGAATATAACTAGTCACTTGTGTTCATTTTTTATTATATTGGTATAAAAATGAGAAGGATTTATGGATAGGTCTTCATTCAATTTGTTATTCATGAGTGTTAAAATTGCCCACAAAAGGCTACCATTCATGATGTAAATAATGCAAATGTACAGAGGTCGTCACGTATACATGTTAAGTTATAATGTCATGATATAAGATTTGTAACTTTATATATACGAATTTGTAACAAATTTAAATGTACACATACAACCTTTCAATGTAATGTTACATTTATATTTGTACACTACCACTATCAATCACATGCCTTAACGAGTGTACCAAAAAGTTTTTATTAAACAAAAGACCAACCAAACAACCGATGCAACACTAACACAATTACCCCAATATAATTGAAAACCATGTCAACTAACTATCCAAAACGGTATCAAATGTATTCATGTTTAGTTCGCAAAAAAAATGGCCACAAAAGACCATCACACATGATATAAAATCTACACGTCCCAGATTTACAAATATATGAATTCATAACAAGTTTGAAATGTAGAGATGATACCTTTAAATGTATTTCACCATCTATATTCCTACACTTACAAAATTAATCACACCCCTTATCAACATGTGCACATGCACGGAGTCTTCATGTATTCATGTTAAGCTCAAATAAAATAGTCTGCAAAACGCTACCACTCAAGATATACTATTTGCAATTATATATTTATGAATTTGTAACAAGTTTGAAACGTAGAGATGATACCTTTAAATGAAGTGGTTCATCTATATTACTACACTTACAAAATCTAAATTTTCAACATTCATATTCAATATTACCATTTTACTATTGTTGACTTCTTTATATAAAGTTAAACCAACACATTTTTAATGACATACAAATACCTATAGTTTTAAAATGCCAAGAAAGAACCATGCAATTTATTGTTCTTTCCATTCAAATCTTTGTACATTATATCACTTTTGTACGTATTTTTTTAGATGAAGTGGTTAATCTATATTTATACACAACCAAAAACTATCACACCCCTACAAAAGTAATAACTATCACTCCAAATAAAACAACATATATCGTTCGGTGTTCACATTGCATTGTACATATGCGATTGCTAGTTTTTAACAGCAATTACATGACCTTTCCACACATCAGCCTCAAATTCCAACGCAACAGGCAGCAAAAGGCCAAAAATCTAAAAGAATAAAGCAAGGAAAAGACAAAAAAAGAAAAGAACGCTAAAGGAGGAATTTATTTATTAAATAAATAGCATTGCAGCCACAGGTTTTAGCGCCAACAGGGCAGTAAAGATGAATTTATTTAATAAATTAAAGGCAGCAGATCTTTGAATTGGCACAGCAGGTTGGGGAATATTTATTTATTATTTTCATCTCATGCACGCTGCCAGCAGGGCCAAAGGGGATTAATTAAATAAAATAAATATTAAGCATGCGTTTTTGGGCTATTTTTGGAATAAGACTGATTTTTTGTAAAGGAAAACATATACACACTTTTTTACTGTAGTCTTAGTTTGTACTTGCATCTCTGAATAGAAAAGCTTCATTTTTGTCTTCCACATCGTTGGTTTCCTAAGTATTATTTGTGTTTGTTAGGGTATTGTGTTGCCTTGTTGTGGAATTTACTCCCTACACTACTGCCCCTTGCCTAAACCTTTGAATTATTTATGCAAATTAATCTGAAGTTGTGTGGATCTATATATTTTCTGTATACAATAGTACATGTGTGTGTCAATTCATTGGTGTATCACCGCAACTTTACATTTCCCGCACTCCTCTATTTTCCTCGTCAATTTTTAGTTTTTCAGGTGATTCACAAGGGAACCAGCGCACTATGGAGGTTCATCTCAGTTATAGATTCCCACAACCTTGAGGTGTTCCAATTTTGTCAACAAAAAATAGAGTGCTCATCATTCTCTAATCAGGGTGCACTTCTAGGTGACAACAAGTACCTTCAAACCACAAGCTTTTACATATTACGGAAAGGTTAAGTCTCTTTTAGTGTCATTTTTACATGTTGGTTGTAGAAATCCATTCCAAGTTTAATGTTTTTTCTTCTTGCAAATTTGGACTCAATGGAGCAAATGTGCTAGAGAATGTTGCCTATGCTAGAGCTTATAACACAGATCATCATTCTAGATTGTTATTGGAAGTAACTTCAATGATAGCAGAAACAAGGTATTGAATACAATTGCTACAGTTTGTATGAATGACTTTTCTATTTATAAAAATGGTTTCAATAGTACAAAATAGTTCTTCCAAACTAGGCCCTCTTGAATACTTTTAAAATCTTTCTTGTTTTCTCCTCGAGCAATTTGCAATTTCAACTTCTGTTGTTCAACAATTTCAAGAAAAATAAACTTTCAAAGACTTATCTTTTAAATGCAAATTTGGTTTCATTTATATTTTGGTGGTCATAAACTCTCAATGCTGTTGTATAAAAGTCTTTGAGGCCTATCTTTTTACCATTTCTTGTTAAGAATTATTGTTTTAGATTTAGTTGCCTTAAACCCATTTTTGAAATTTCTGAATGACTTAATTTCTTCTATGCCTTATAATCTTATATTTTATAAATTTTCTCCGGATGTGGGCAAAGACAATGTTGGTGACTCCTGCCATTTCTTGTAGTAGATTGCAGTCTTCAAAATTGATCTCCTCTTCATTTGGTACCCCTCCTCATGGCCTATTCCTCATTTGAACATGTTTGTCAGCAATAAAATTTGGCTGCCACCTATAACCGCTTCCAACTTGGAAAGCTAATTAGCTACATTATTTCCCTTTCTTCTGATATATTTAAATTCAAAAATTGAAATGTTCATTAGATTGTTTGCCTTGACTAGGAACTCCACTTTTAAACCCAAATTCTCACTGGGCTTATTAAGACGGTAAATTCACTACTAAACATGAATCCCCTTCCGGCATTAATTCTAAACTTCCAGCATTTTAAATGTAGTTTTAAAGTGAGCCTTTTAACTCTGCCATGTAGTTATTTTGATGGCCAAGCTCTTTGGAAGCTGAAAGAGTGGATTACATGATCTCTATTAAAACATTGAACCATAAGTAAATGTATGCAATAAAAAGCAAAAGATTATCTTAAAAGGTCAGACTACGAAAAGACACCAAGTTTGGTGAGTGTGGAAATCAATTTAAGGAAAAACATCTAACGCGTAAATTGCTTTTTGGCCAAAATTTCAAGAGAGAATTTTAAAGCTTGACCTTACAAAGTTTTTATTGACAATGACATACTTGCTTTTCGTAAAGGCCTCACCCTGCTTACCAGAAGCAGAAGCACGATTTCAGATTTCTACTGAAGGTGTAATTGATGTCAAGGACTACTGTTGAGAATTCTTTCTTGCATGGTCTGGAGTAGTTGATTGCCCCTATAATTTGTGATGTTCCAGTGCTTAATCTTTATTGACCATTTTGGTTCATGAAAATATTGAATATACAATTGTTATTCATTGTTAGTTGTCTTGGTTCATCATGTGAAGATAAAGTTGAATGTTGTGTAAGGTTTCCCAGTCAGCTTCTCTGGAATGTATACAGTTTTATGTAGTCTACACATTCTTTTTGGCTAGCAATTACAAATCTGTTATTATTTTTGTAGATCTATACAGTTTCCTGAAAATCTAACCTCTGAATGCAATGGCAACTACTAAAATATTGAACGTGGTGTTACAGTGATGTCGATTCTTTCCTTTATGGTTGAGATTGATAAATGACTTACTAGCCAAAGAAATCAAATTTATATAAATGTCAATGACACAAGAAACTTGTTATGTAATATGTAAATTTACAAAAGAGAATTTGAACTACAAAGCTGCATGCAAAATATTTGTGATTACTTTTATATGGAATCATGTTAAGGATCATAGCAGTGATAAGAACCGAGTGTTGATAAGGCAAGTAACCACTGCAGTATAGAGTAACGGTGGTCCGAACACATTGTTGAAAAGGCAAGCAACTACTGGACAGGGCAGAAACCAAGGAGTTATCTCTACTAGACATTAGATGCTAGTTCTTATGGGGCAAAAAAGCTTAAGCCAGAACCTGGTATTGAATCATCAAATTAAATTGAAACAGGGTCATGCCCATAAGTCACTGATGGTTGCACAATTGGGGCTTTGTTCACAATGGATCTGGAAGCTGTCCTATGCTTTTAACATAAGCACATGGGTAGAGCAGTGGTGGACAAGTCCTTATTGAAGCAAGGACTAAAGGTGGGTGAAACTTCCCTCTTTAATCTCATAGTATTTGGAACTCTAGGTTATTAGCGTGGAAATTTGTAAGTGTTTCAACCTCAAATCCACATTCAATCTTATTTAGTTGATGGCTCCAAGTTAAATTAACTGGAACATATCGCTGGAAAAGGAATCCATGGATGATGTTGTAGGAGAGTATAGTTTCCCATTCCGCTTACCCTGGCCTATCTCTTGTCCTCCCTCAAACTCCTCCTTTGCCCCTCTTTCTCTCCCCCGATTTCTCTCTCCCCTGTTTGACTTCTTTGATGCATCCCCTTCGGCATTTCCATTGTACATTTAACGTACAATTACTAGTTTTACCACTAAAAGCTTCTCATAGACGTCTTACCTTTCTGCTATAATATTTGCATTAGAATTCACATTTGGCAATTGATTTGATGTCCAACTTGCGCTTTTGTTGACATCTATATCGCTACTATAATATTTCTTCCGCAGATTCAGAATATGAAGGATCTTCATGAGGATACAAAATAATATGATCTCCAATTTAATGTAAATAATAAAGAGAGTCTCCAAAATTTATAAAGAATCTTCAATACAATACCATTAGGTTGCAAAATAATATAAATGCTCTCAAATGTAATGTCCTCCACAGGTATAGAGATAGGTCTCGCGTAGCCACATGCAAGGCACATAAAAGATTAGTATCATACATATTTTACAAGAAGCTGACTTACAGAGGGCGGATCATACATATTTTACAAGAAGCTGACTTAAAGTGGGAGGTAGTACCAGATTTTCAAGACAATACTGAACAGCCATTGCCAAGACAGGACATCCTATCCTTGGAATGAAGCTGAATTTTCAATGCAAATTCTCCCCAATGTCCAAAGCAGACATTTACAAATAACTGCGAGTACACCTTCTGTCTAGCCCTTTGTTTTTTGGATGCACTCCTCGGCAATCTCCTTGGCCCAGTTGCAGATTATATATAAATCATGGCCAGCCAAACAGTGCCTAGACACCATCTGGACCTCAACACTTCTTTAATAGATGAGGCCATGGCAAGTTAAATTTTTACCAAATGTTTTTTAAAGACAAACCATTGTCAGCTCACCCACTCAGTCAATTTCATTGGATCGGTTCACTGCAGGCTGTATTCAACATTCTCTTTGCTTGTTGAATCTTCTTTGAAGAATGCCTTCTCAAGTTGTCAGTCAGTCAATAAGTCATTTTTTCCCTTGCATACTCTTCTTTAAAATGCAAGTGATCCACCAGAATTTCAAAATTTCCAGACAATTCAGAACAATGTCGAAGCACACATTTACAAATAACAACTGCAAGGACATCTTCCTCTGTCTATTCCTTGCATTTTGAATGCATTTCTCTGTAATCTCCTTGCCCCAGGTTCTATTTAATCACAGACAGACGCATAGTGCCCACACACTATCCCAACCTCAACACTTGCTTTCAAAGATTACCATGGCAGGGCAAAACCCTTACCAAGGTAAGAGTTTCTTCAAAGACAAAACATGGCAAGTGAAACCCTTACCAAGTTTTCTTCGAAGGCAAACCGCGGCCAGCTCACCCAGCAACCAAATGTATTGAGAATATTTCAAGATTTGATAATCTCATTGCTGTTTGAAAGAACTCAATAGTGGAGTTAATTGGATTTGTTTAATGGAGGCTGCATGCAACATTTTCTTTCCTTTGTAAAATCTTCTTGGAAGAATGGATGTCCCAATGCTTCTCGAGCTGTCATCCTATCCGAGGGTTCAAGCTTGAGAAGTTTTTGCAGTAAATCAATAAGGAGACCAGCTGATTGATCAACATGTTGCCTAATGAAACTCTGCAAGAGTAACTCAGAACGAAGGTGATTATAAGATAAAATCTGTACTAAGCTCAAGACATTCAGAAATGTGCAGCCACATCCACACAACCAGGTGAAATAGACATACCCCAAGTTCCAACAACTTCCTTACTGCTCGAACGCTCTCTCTTGAAGGCGCTCCATCTGGCCAGTCCAACCGTGCTTCATGTCTAAAATATTTGGCAGATCTGCTACTGTTAACATAAACAATTGCTTTAGTGCACCCACAACACAGAAAAAACATGAGATGAAAAAAAAAAAAAAATCACCTTTCATGGCACATAAATAACATTATGTAAATATTCCCCTGGAAAACTTCAAGAAAACTCACTCTGCTTTCTTTATCATATGTCTAGGCAATGGCCCCAAAACCCTTTCCATCATGGCCAGATGTTCCAAGTTTTCATGGGTTTGAAACAAGGCCTCTCCCTACACAATTATGTTCATACCATAACTATCATTCAATAAAACCAGTTCATATTTATTATACATGTAACCATCATATTTCATAATAGGTTACCGTGCACAGCTCCACTAGTATGCATCCTACACTCCAAACATCACAAGGATAGTTCCATCCAAGACCTGTTAAGACTCATACATGCTTAGGTCCAACTTTATTGAATTAGACAATACTTTACTCAATTCAGGGTAATAACACCTCGCCATTCCATGGCAAGCTTACCCAGAATAACCTCAGGAGCTCGATAGTGCCTGGTTGAGATCACTGACGTGTGATCTTGATCCTCAAATACAGTGCTTCCAAAATCAATCAACTTTATTGCACTTGACTTTGGTAGCATCTTTAAGTTATCGTCTGTTGATCTCTTTGTGCCCCTCTAAACATATGAGATGTTAATCAGAATTTATTTCTTCATGTAAACTGACGACAAAATATAGAATCATAGAACAAACCATGATTTGGTAATAGACAAAGGTTGTGTTACACCTCAATACAAACAAAAGCACAACCTCATATTAAACTAACGACCTCAACAAATCACCATTTTTCAATGGCTACATCCATAGAAGGTGATTGACATATGAAAAAGCCACAATTCCACTATAATATCTCTATGTCTATAATAACCAGCAGGCTACCTTGTACTCAGGAACCTTGACAAAGTCTGACGAAACAAAAAGTGTATTTTCAGGCTATAAATCCGTATGAACAAGTTTCAAATCATGCATATCTGTCACAGATCATTATCAAGATTAGGGGAAATTAATCTATTAGAAAACCACAAGAAGCCTGTCCATTACACATCCAGAGAACATTAAAAACAAGTGTTGCCTACACACATGCTACCCGACTTCAGAAGCTGTCTTCCAATCTCTCGGACAAGATCAATGGGAAATGGGCGAAAGCTGTTTTTCTGTAGATAATCATATAGGCTTGGTCCAAGCTTCTCAAAAACCTGTTTGAAGGAGATGAATTCATCCAAACAATTCTTAAAGACACTCTAACAACCTAAACAAATTCTGCAAAATGCAAAATGAAAGCACTCCCAAAGGGCTCTGTGCCAATATAAAATTGAGATATATAGAAGAAATATATGTTGATCTAAAATACTCACGATACAAGTGTGGTTCCTATAGTCAAACCACTCCCGCATTTGCACGCAACTGAATAAAATAGTCAACTCAGATCATTTACTTGGAAACTACAACTTTCAGGGATATAATAAAAATTACTAGTCTAGGGTTAGCATACTGTAGATACCCATGCCCAAAAAACAGAATAATGTTGCTACATAACCTTTAATAAAAATTACTATTCTAGAATTAACATACTGAAAAAACTCATGTCCCAAAGAACAGAAAAGAATTTATCACCTACCGTTTTCCAGATCTGTCATACTTTGCAACTTGACGAAGAACATCAATCTCAATCAATGCATCCTCTCTGTACTTCCGTAATCCACGGGTGACTTTGATGGCTACATGATCCTTTGATGTTCGGTCCCAACATTCCAAGACCTGTCCGAAAGTGCCTGCGCAAATTGGGTTTTCATTAAGAATCTAATTTTTTTATAGTTGCTAATACCAACAAATTATTCAACAGATCTGGCATCCACCCATAGAAAAGAAAGCAAATTACCTTCACCCATTTTACTGAGAATCTTGTCTGCAAGATGGAGGAAATAGTAAACATAAGACATTGCGTAAATGGCAATTATAAAGTAAGGTTGCAACATAACGACCTAAATCTTGGCATTCAAGAAATAAGAGGAAATGCGATGAAAAATATTATTACAGCGTGGAGCTTAAATTATCTCCAAGAGCAAACTGGTAATGTCCATCCTTGTCATCTTTGCGCCACGGAGGAGACAAGTAGCGGAAGGATACATTTCCTATAGATGAATAATCAGAAACCTTGTGCTCAGAGGAGGACTCTGTCCCCGACAAAGGGGAAGCCACATTTGTAACAACATCCCCATTTGCATTACAATTCCCAAAAAAATCTAGCATATGCTGGGCCTGCACAGTGCCATTTAAAAAGAAAAGTTAATGAAAGTAACCCATGAAGAATTCTCCAGAATTTTGAGAACTATCATCCCCGAATCTATGAAACCAAAGATATAAATTCTACAGACCAAAATTTCAAGATATCCATTTTGCAAACCCTAAGTTCAATCATCAAGGATTGAAATACAAAACAAATCCCAAATAAGTTGGTAGTGAGAAACCCTAATGCAACAATCAAGAAGATCTATGGATCTACGAGCCACGAAACCGAGAATTTTATAGAATTATTGAAAAATGAAAAAAAAAACACTTCACTAATTAACCCATAAGAGTACCAATAATTCTGACAATTCTCATTTCTATATATGAAACCCTAACTGTTAAAAGAAAACGAATTTAACGGATTTAATAACCTGTTGACCAGAGGGAAGGATGTCCCATGACGATGTTAGCTTGCGGCGTTTCTTCGGAGGTTCGTCCAGAAGATGATGAAGTGAGTATTCTGCAACACACGCCATAACAGCCGATCCGTAACTCTTTTCGGATTTCTAGGGTTTGCTGCTGCGCCGGATAAAGATAACGTGAAGAGGATAAAGATAACGAGTAAATTCATAAGCTTCGAAGATAAGTAAATGGAAGCATATTTGTTTTTATAATGGCCTCAATGCCGAGCCGACATGCTTTGTGTTCCTGCCGTTTAAGTTAATTTTAAAGGGATTAATTTTTATTTGTATTTCCTTTTAAGGGGTTTTTTGCGAATATCCAACGACCCGGGGTTATTTTCTAAATAATGGTTATATTGTAATAAATATATTGGATTAAAATGTGTAACGTCACAAGAAATTGGATGGAATTAGCAGGCAAGTTAATGGCTACCTAACATGAGAAACAAATATACTCACTAAGTTCAGAATACAAATTTGTGTCAACACTGCACCATATGAAGTGGATTTTCAATGCAGTTTGATTATTTAAGGATTGGTGTTCCTTGGAGGCTCGGAGCTCCGCCAACCCTATATAAATAACATCACAGTTTCGGTAAAGAAATGTATCTCTATAATCTACGCTAACATGAGATAGACACTCTTATGCAATGTTTTTAGTGCAAAATATTTTAGCCCTTAATAAGAAGTTTTGTGTGGTTTAACACAAATCGACGAGTCCCTCGATTTATTAACCCATTTCCTTTTTCCAAAATTAAATCATGTAAGTACATATATTGGATCAATAAAGGAAAAAAGGCACTTTGGTATTTACATCTCAATATTTTAATGCTCTTCTTTTCATGGAATATGGTGTATCATGCAATACAGGGAGGTCAAAGTTGGTGAGAATCAAGAATGGGATGCGTGGGAAGCAATGTGTGCACAACACACAGGAAACTTCACGCTTTTCCACTTTATATACTTTAACATTTCACAACGAAATGCTTCGATCAAAAAATGTGGCAAGAGTCGAGACAATTTTGAGCATAACATGCCTAGAGACATCGTCAATACCATCACTCTCGTCAATCATAGGCTGAAAATTGCATAATCGGAAAGGGTGGACGCTCTTGTGTGTGTGATTTTTTCCAAAGGGATGAAGGAATGAACTAGTTGCTACCATACGCAATACCTTGTAAAAGAGCATGAAAACTTCTAAGTGATTACAAATGGGTTTATTGCAATTACTTTCAAAACAAACTTAGAAAAAAGCGAATGAATAGATAGATAAAATAGAACTATTTCATGAACCTAAACCCGATTTACGGGTGAATCAATTCCAATATTTCATAGAAATTCCAATATCTCTTTAACAAATTGTTCCCCGAGGTTTTTAATTTTCATTAAATCTTCTCGACTATAATTTGATAGGCCCGAGAGGTTTTGCACATTCACAAAAGTAGGATCTTCAACCAAGACATATTACATGGTTTTATAAAGGTTAACATTCATTACAATATGTACCTAATAGTAGAATTTATCGGGTTTTTTTCTCCTTGTAGTGTGTATAGTGGGAAGGTTCTAATTCTCATGTCTTAAGCTACGATGTGCTCTATATGATTTTGCTCTGGTATTCTTAGTTTTTGCGCTTCCTGTTGTATATAGTTTGTGTACCCATCTATTTGATAGGTTTTGTTTCAATTATGTGTAGTTATTTAATGGTTTATTGTTTAGCTTCAACGTAGTTTTGTAAATTTTGCAACATTAAGCTCATATAGATGGTTTTAAAAAGCTTTTAGGAAAGCTAATAATATATTCACAAATATGGTATATCATCTATTTTCTTTTCATTTAATGAAAGGTTTGGGGACATATGTTTTCCTTTGAAATCTTATTGATATGTGTTGTGTTTTCTGAGATTCATTTAATTTCATGGCTTATTTTGATCTACAACAAAATTCAAGGATGTTATATTCTTGTTATTTTGGGTATGCTTATGTTGTTTTTAAAACCTCTTTTTCTAAATTTCATGATAGATATTTATGTAACTCAAATGTTTCTAATAAAAAAAGTAAACCTTTTAGGTGAACCACTCCCTTTGGCTACAAGGAAGGAGGTTAAATCTTTGTAGAACAAAAGAAAAAGATTTATAAATGTCTTCCAAGTTCCAACTCAATGACTATATGCATGTTGAATTGAATAAAAGAAATCCTTTCCCATTTACTCATTCATATTAACCAAGTCAATTTGTCTATAATTCTTGCGCCCTGAACTTTATGTGTTGATGGGATCTATTATGCCCTGAATTTAATCACATATTCTAAAATATCTAAATTTTTGGGACCGTACTAGGTTGTGGCTTCCAATTAAATTGATTTATCAACTTTTTGTAAGCCCTCGATATCATGCCTTTAACTCACTTATATTCTCCCAAGAATTTTATAATTGTATCAAATGATGCCTTTTAGGTTTCTTATAAGTTATATCAAGCTTGCATCTTCTATTATGTCAACCAAAGCCTCTATATGTTACTTTCAAGGTAGTTTGAATTAGTGAAACAATTCATTGTTTATACTTTTCAAGTATACAATCATATTTTCATTTTTTGCATCAACTTTCAACCAATATTCTGATTAGCATTTTGAGGACAAATCTCATGTCAATAAAACTTGGTGACACAATTCACTCACATCATGTCACCTCATCTTTTTGCAACATGTTGTTTTATTTTTGCAAGTTGGAGAGAAATTTCAGTGGGCTATATCTTCCTCATACGACGTTCATTTTGCCCTGTTAAAAAGGTGTTAGAAAGATCTTGACAAGATCTACTATATGAAAGTAGGTTTATGCCTTGTGTATACCATTTGATCGATTCAAAGTGAGGATCCTCCTGGATCACTCTTCTCCACTAAGGAACTTTTGGACCTCCAAAAGATTTGGTTTTATTTTGACAGTAGGTGAGGATACAATTCCCTCACGCTTCCAATTTCCATCAATTTTTCCTTGCCTGGATGCGTTCCCTTCAGACCCACACAAATATATTCAACATCACCTATTTGTGAAGTCCTTGTCATCCTGTCAAGAATAATATCTTCTTGCAATTCCTCCAAAAACTTAGGAGCAAAGTCATCAACAAAAGGTACTTGAATAGTCTCATCCTAATCAATGATTATGGGCAGTTCATACCATTTCGAGTTTTCAACATTAACAACATAATACATCTACATAGATAGAGGTAATTCTAATTTGAAGGCATTATTACTAGTCTTATCCAAAATCTTAAATGGGCCATACCTGATTCGTTTAAACTTTTTGTCTTCACCCGTAAGTTTCTCTTTACTGGTATATAGCCAGACTTGATCACCAACTTGAAAATGATGATCAACATAATGTTAGTCATACCTAGCCTTATATTTTGATTGACTCTTTTCCAATTGCTCTTGGACAGCTTGATGAATCATATGTATCTTTTGAATGAACCTCTTTGTGTTATTAGTATTTTTTTGTTCCCCCGCTATTGTATCTTGTCTAAAGGAAAAGTCCAAAGGTGACATAGGAAAATAACCAAAACATGTCTCAAAAAGAGACTTTTGAGTGGAAGAATGAATAACACGGTTGTAAGCATGTTGCATGTAACACAAGTATTCATCGCAAAGTTTAGGATGCTTGCTACAATATCCTCGAAGAAAATATACCACTATACAGTTGACTGCTTATGTTTTCCTGTCAATCTATGGATGAAAAGTAGTACTTTTCTTCAACTTTGTGTTTTTCATGTCCCATAAAGCTAGCCAAAACTTCCCAATAATTTAAGAATCCCAATCAGCAACAATAGAAACAGGAAAACTAAAATGAACCCATACATTATTGAAGAATAAATGTGAAGTCTCCCCACCTATTATATGCTTTTTGCAAGACACTAAGATACACATCTTGCTACATTTATTCACAACCATGTACAAATAGTCATATTTTCTTTTTGTCATAGGAAAGTCTCCATTTAGGTCCATGGAAATACTTTCCCATGAGCTGACTGGTAGGGGAAGTGGGGTATACGAGCCTCACCTCATGTTATTAGGCTTTCTTGTGGCATAAAGAATACAACCTTTAACATATTTAGATACATTTTCAAACATCTAAGGCCAATAACAATATCGTTGCAATCGTGCAACTATTTTACCAACACCAAAATGACTAGAAACAAGAGAAGTATGCGCTTATCTAATCAAATGAACTCTTTCCTCCTACAGAATACAAATTTTACCAAGATAATAAAGAAATCCATCATGTAAATGATAGTCTAATTCTTCCACCTATTTACCATGAGTTAGATCTTCATAGACATCCTTAAAATCAATATCTCTAGCATATTATTCCTTATAACTTTCATGCATCAAAGGACTATGTTGTAATAGAATAGATGCAATAATAGTAGTTCTAAAAAGCATATCAACAACCTTGTTTTGTATACCTTTTATATACCTAATCACAAGATGGAATTGTTGCAAAAATCCCATCCATCGGAAGTGCCTTGACTATTGTAGCTTGGACCATGACTGAATTTATTACAAAGGCCGATGATCCATATGGATTATGGTCTCTTTTCCCATCAAGAAATGTTTCCATTTTTTCACACTCTGCGCCAAAGCATACAACTCTTTGTAATATGTAGGATAATTCCTTACCACACTTGCGAAGGTCTTTAAATGGTAACAAACAGGTTTTCTTCTCTACATCAACACTGCACCCATGACATATTCACTTACATCAGTTTCAATCTCAAGTGGATATTTCAAATCAGGTAGTGTCAAAATTGGGGTTATGCTTATCTTTTATTTTAGTGTGTCAAAGGATTTATAGTGCTTGCCTCCCCACTGAAAGACATATTTTGTAAACACAAAATCACACACTTTGGGTAATTAGTTAGTCTCAGTCTCATATTACTATTCATATGATTCTTGAGTGAAAAAAAATTACTAATCAACCCATGTCTTTGGCCATATTGCTTTGTTTTTTGTATCTACATTCGAACTTGCACCCATACATGCACAATAGGTACTTTCATACCACATTTTCCCTATTTCTGACTGGGGTGCCCAGCCAAGGCTAAGGTGCCCCAATCCTCTCTGGGTGCCCTGATTCTCTTTACACTTTCCTCTTACTTTTTAGGCACTTTCTAATTATTTGAGCTTCTTATATTTTTTGGCAGTCATCCTTTTCAAGGTTAATTACAAAATTAAAGAAAGAGAACTATATAAATATAAAGTTATGTGACCATAATGAGGGACCAAGCACTAAGAACTAGCTATCTCCTCCTAAGGTTGCATCCATCAAAGGCATTTATAGCTACATTTGCATCCATCTAGCTCTATCACAAAGCACACAAGGCTAGTTCATATACATCATACTTCATAGGAGGGGAGTCTATTGTTTCCATGCACACCTTTATTACATTTTACATCTAGTTATTTACTTTCTACTTCATAAAGTGTCATGGGCACAAGAGCAACTTAGGGCACAATTACACACACACACAAAACACCTAGAACTAAATTGGGTCTGAGATGCAGTGCAATGTTTAGTGATAATTCCATCAATTTGGTAGCTTAGGACAATCCAACCCCTTCATATGCATCTTTCTTTTTTTAGGGTTTTGATGTTTTGTCTAGGGTTTTGTAGGCGATTCTTCATTGCAGGTCTATAATGACATTGACGACCATACAATGACATTCACGCGATAGGAAGCGAACGCAGGTGCACATCTTGTGACACCTCAGAGGAGGTTTATAGAGCATTTATGCAGACTAGGGTGCCAACTGGTGTCGTTATCCCTCTCTAGGAGCCCTAGTCTAGTCAGATAGCTTGGATCTATACTTTTTTAGGCTCATGTGCAATGATTTCCTCCTCCTCTTCAGCCAATCTCCACTACGACACAATTCCACGACATCATCGAATCAACGAAGCCCTTCTTAACCCTCTTTGCACATTAGGGTTTTACATTTCATTGCTTAGATTGCTTGGGTATTATTTCAGTATTTTTTAGAAAAGGGTGAAGTAGAGGGTTTTGAAAGGACCCACATCCTTGTTACAAAAAGCCCATATGGCTAGATATTACATTTAAGAACAAAGATAAAAAAACCTGAAGGCAACCAAAAAGCCAAAAAGTAAAAACAAGGGGCAACCAACCCAATTACATCAAATAGTATTTCTTAAGAGAATCAACTGCCTTCTTAATAGGAGGAGAAGTATGTTTATCAGCAATATTTTCAACCAATTTGATAAGCTCGAGGCAGTCAATATTAATCTTGTCCTAGGTCACATCAGTGTGAGTCTTCTACTCTTTGACAACAACAAAACTTTGGTGATGTTAGCCAAAATGTTCTGAGCAATTTCATTGACTTCTTGAACAGGGAGGGAAGTAGTAGCAGGTCTCCTGATGTCGATCGGAGCCATATCAACATCCTTCATAGATAAAATAGGAGCCTTCCCCCGTAAGGGAGAAGGGGAATCATGATAAACAGATGAATTTTCCCGCATCACCTCATGAATATATTCGTCAAAAAATTCCAGAGGAAGAACAATTGGCACTTGAACTGGAGAAACACGAACCAAAGGAGATAAGCCAGGGGAAAGAGAGGATGGGTCCGACTTGGGGGGGAGTGAAGAAGAAGAGGAGGAAGCTCCAGGGGCACAAGTGGTGGGGTTAGCGATGGAGCCAATAATGAGAACATCAGAGTTTGAGTTGGGAGAAAGGTTAAGGCAGCAGTGAAGGTGGTGGGGTTCGGCAGAGGAGGATGGAGGGAACTCCGAAGAAGGTTGGCAACACACCTTACCTAAAATGGTAGGGTAACATTCAAGGAATTCTGACGAAGCCAAAGAGGAGAAAATCAAATAGAGCAAACCATGGTGGAGTAACGGGCCTTCCCCAGCTTGGGCTAATTTAATAGAGGACTCCAAGGATTGAAATAAAAAGGAAGACATATTGACCTGCCTACCATTTTTCAAATGAGAGAGCAAAAAAAGTTGGGGACCGTAAATGAGTTTATAGCTGTCACCCAAGGTGAAATACCTCATGATCTATTTAGCAAGCCGGTCCCATGGAGGGGGGAGAGAGGCCCTTTCATAGACTGACTGGTACGTGTGCAATTTCTTCCCTTGACCAACAAAATCCAACATTTTAGCAACCAGGGAACACTTGAAATATTCGACACCTTCTGAGGATAGTCCAATAGCCTCCGCAATAAGTGTTGATGTAATGGTGAAATGGGTTTTACCCACCTTTACCTTACCCTTCTTCCACATTCCCAAAATGTTGCTAGAGACAGTAACAAAGTGACCCTTAACCCATTCCATGAAGGTTAAGATACCTGCATTTTACAAGATATCCCAGGTGTGTTGATCCCCTTTGACATCCTCACAAAAAGTAGGCTCAATTCTACAGATTTGACCCCCCATATTGAACTGAAGGACAAGTAATGGCGAGAAAACAAAAAAAAAACTTTGCTTGAAGAAGCAATACAAACATCACCTCCTTCGCCGACAGTACTATTCAACAATAAATTGTTATGAGTGTTTTTAATAATACGGGTGCCTTTTCGCATAATCATGAAATGAAGGGACTTAACTTCACATGAATGTAGACTCAAAAGGATATGATTAGCTTTTTCAGTCACAATGAAGTAATTATTGCAACCACCACCACTAGTCAAGAAATGATCCTTTTTATCTGAGTTAAAGCTAGATATAGCCCAGATGAGCCATAAGTAGAACCTAAATTTGAGATGAATTTGAGAAGATCAAAAGAAAATTTTCCAAACCACGATTGAGGCTCGATAGAGAGGACACCAATATTTTCCAAGAAATCAACCACCCTGTCGTCTTCACAATAAATATGATGATACTTTATCTCTTGGAAGTGAGTTTGCAGAGATCTTATGTCCTTGAGAATGTTGTTGATGGTCCATTGACCAGGGTCCCCTGAGTTAATTTTTTTTACCAAATTTAACGAGTCACTCTCCATTATGATATTGCTCATGCCAATGCTAATAGTCATTTCTAGCCCTTTGAGAATAGTCATAGCTTCAGCTTTATGGTTTGTGTCGAGAGAGAGAGAGAGATTGACTACTATAACAACCAACGGCTGACCCAGATCATCTATTAACACAACCCCTCCTCCAGAGGGACCAGGGTTACCTTTGGCAGAATTGTCAATATTAAGTTTGAGCCAACCTATTGGTGGGGAGACCAAAAAGTGCTTGCTCTAGCAGAGGAAGAAAAGGGCACTGCGATTAGAATCAACAATTGTTTAAGCCAGGAAGCTGAAGAACAAGAATCATTCCAGTCCATAAGGGGAGAATCATTCACCTGGAACTCATTAACCACCTCAATCAAGTCATGCTTTATGATGTTCTAGAAACTTTGGAAGAAGGCCGTCAGAAAGCCATCGAGGCCTGGAGACTTACCACCCTTCATACTGAAAAACCACCCTATGGACTTCTTCAACAGAAAAGGGTTGAGTGAGTTTGTTATTGATTTCCTCAGAGACAATCTAGGGGATGTGTTGTAACATAATAACCATTTCAAAGTCAGTGGGAGGCCCTTCCTCTTTAAGCAGATTTGCATAAAAATTGACCAACTCCAAGGCTATATATCCTTTTGATTGAATTTTTTTCCATCCAACAGAAGAAGCTATTTGATTTTATCATGAATTTTGTGTTTGCAAGCAGTGGCATGGAAAAACTTAGTGTTGCGGTCTCCCTGTTCCAACCAGAGGGCCCTACACCTTTATCTCCAATAGATTTCTTCTTTAGCAAGGGTGTTTTGGTAATTACTAAGAAGGGTTAATTCTTGTTGGTGGTGATTAGGAGTCCTACCTTCCCTTTCAATATTAGAAGAAATATCCACAAGCTTTTGGGATAAAAGAAGTTTCCTTTCTCTAATGTCCCCAAAATAATTACGCTTCCATATTTTTAGTTGTTTCTTGACAAAACTAAGTTTCTTTACAAACCAAAACATAACTGAACCATGAAATTCAATCAGCCACCATTTCTCAAAAAGGGGGGAAAGGTGATTATTTTTAATCCAAGCCAATTCAAATTTGAAGGGAATATTCTTTGACTTTTGGAAAGCAACAACACTTAGTAAAAGGGAACTATGATAAGAAGCAGCTCTTGGAAGGGCACTTAGATAGAAATCGGGAAAAAGAGATACCTAATTCATAGAAACAAACATTCTATCCAACTTAATTTGAATGTGGTTAGCACCTAATTTTTTATTTGTCCAAGTAAAGGAGGCACCGTAAAGATCAAAGTAAAAAATCTCACCTAAACGTATGAAACCGGCAAAGGCGTCCATACTATTGGTGTTGGTTGGGGGTACCACCTTTCTTATCTGAGGGATACAGAGGGGTATTAAAATCTCCAAAAATGAGACACAAAAGGTTTATGCAGTTACATTTGACCTCCAAAATCTCTTTCCAAATAATTTCCCTATGATTTTCTAGATTGGGAACATACACATTTATAGCAATCCAACCAGAGTTTGAGCCAATTGCTTGAAAATATAATTGCATAAAATGGGGAGTTTTGATGATACATTCACCAAACAAAACCTTAGGATCCCAAAGTATACAGAGGCCCCTAGAGTTCCCAAAGGAGACCTAAGAAGAAATACAGGCAGTAGGCCAAATCTTAGGAAGGATAGAATCTTCTTTGAGCTTAGTTTCTTGCAACATGATGATGTACGGAGAATGCTTTAATATTATATCTTTAAGGACTCTATTCTTAAGGGGTGCATCGATTTCCCTTATGTTTTAGGAGAGAATCTTCACTTTTTTGATTTAGATTCCCCCCCCATCTAGAGAGAGGATACCATGAGCAATGTTTTGGGTTGTCTCTTGCTGACACTTGACCTAATTGGAGGTTCTCCCTAATTTCTTGTTGGAGCCAACATCACCATTTTTCTTGTAGTTGTTGCGAGTGCTTCTAGTTGAACCACCAATTTTCTAACAATAATGGGGAGGAAGAAGGGAAACTCAATCCAACTTCGAGGCACGTGGAAGGCGAGGGTGAAGAAGGAAGAGAGGAGAAGACTTCATCCGTCTGGTTGGAGGAAAAAAGTGGGAAACTAGTCTCAAGAAGGGGTTCGGGTAGAGATCAGAGGGAGGATGAGGATGTAATGACAATAACTTCCATGACTAGGGAGAGAGGCAGTTGTTTCAGAGGGGATCTCAGTTGAAGGTATTTCACCTTCTTCCTGAAGGGCATCAAAGGGATTAGAAGTGCTCACTTCAGGTGCCATTTTTGGAACATACTTATTCTTAAACTTAAGATAGCAGACTGGTGCATTCTATTTAGGCATGGGTTTCGATGAACAAGTTAGAGCCATGTCTCTAATGCTTTTACAGATGAAACAAACTTGAGGGACATACTCATACTCAATATTTTGCGGCCATACACCAATGTTTGATAAGATAACTATAGATTTTGGGAGAGGCAACTGATATTATCCATAATGTAGAATCTAGCATGGATAAGCCTGGATTTGGTTTTCGTGGTTTGATCAACATCAATAAGAGATCCTAATGAAAGAGTGATACCTTCAATAATAGAGGAGGACCAGAACTCCATCGGAAGATCTAAGAGGTGGACCCACATCGGTGCTTGGTTCACTGTCTCAATACGCGGGTTAAAACCCGACGACCATTTCCTTAGGTAAAAACCTCGTATGCCAAAAAACCATGGACCTCTAAGGAGTTGGTAGGCGAAGTCCTCTTTTTGGCTAAAGGTGAAAATAATAAAATTTTTTGGGCATTACTGCAATCTCCAGGGGGGCACAAGGGGCCCATTTTGTATGAGCCCATTTTCAAATATCCTCCAAGGGGGGATGAGGTCCCATCAATTTACCAATCATAGATAAGTCCCTTGATGTAATTGCCTCATTTGTGATCTTTGAAGGTCCCTTCCGAGACAATTTACCTTCCACAACCTCTAGCTGCAGCTTTACAGAGTGAGCTACCTTGGGAGAACCTGTCATAACTGATTTCCAAGACTCATGAGAAGTACAAGGTGCACCAGATCCATCAAGGGGACCCCTATCCTGGCCAGAAGGGCCCATCATCTGAAAGCAAGGGGAGCCAAGAAAATTAAAAAAAAAATTTGAGCAGGAAAGTTGCAGAACTCTCTCATCAAGTAGATCTATACAAATCATTCATATTATTTAAGTATTTTATTACTTCATTCATTCAAGTTGCAGAAATCTCTCAGCAAGTAGATATATACAAATCATTCATATTATTTCAGTATTTTATTACTTCATTCATTCAGTTATTTTAATGCTCCTCTAACATTAGATTACACTAAAATATTCACATTTTAGTTAATCATTTTGGAGAACCCGACTTTCGATTCCCCCTTCTTGCTCTTTTGCTGCATCATCATGAGTATCTCAATCAATGACTTTTTGCTTGTCAATCCTAATTTAAGACATAGAATACAACATCTCCTTGCTACTACTCACATTCCTATTGATATGCATCTAGATTTAGTGTTTGCAAGCAGTGGCATGGAAAAAATTTAGTGTTGCAGTCTCCCTGTTCCAACCAGAGGGCTCTATACCTTTATCTCCAATAAATTTCTTCTTCAGCAAGGTTGTCATGGTAATCACTAAGAAGGGTTAATTCTTGTTAGTGGTGATTAGGAATCATACCTTCCCTTTCAATATTAGAAGAAATATCCGCAAGCTTTTGGGATAAAAGAAGTTTCCTTTCTCTAACGTCCCTAAAATAATTATGCTTCCATATTTTTAGTTGTTTCTTGACAAAACTAAGTTTCTTTACAAACCAAAACATAGTTGAACCATGAATTTCAATCGGCCACCATTTCTTAAAAAGGGGGGAAAGGTGATTATTTTTAATCTTAGCCAATTCAAATCCGAAGGGACTATTCTTTGACTTTTGGAAAGCAACAACACTTAGTAAAAGGGAACTATGATCAGAAGCAACTCTTGGAAGGGCACTCAGATATAAATTGGGAAAAAGAGATAACCAATTCATAGAAACAAACATTCTATCCAACTTAATTTGAATGTGGTTAGCACCTAATCTGTGATTTGTCCAAGTAAAGGAGGCATCGTGAAGATCAAAGTAAAAAATCTCACCTAAACATATGAAACCGACAAAGGCTTCTATACTACTGGTGTTGGTTGGCGTACCACCTTGATTATCTGAGGGATACAAAGGGGGTATTAAAATTTCTAGCAATGAGACACAAAAGGTTTCTGCAATTACATTTCACTTCCAAAATCTCTTACCAAGTAATTTCCCTATGATTTTCTAGATTAGGAGCATACACATTTATAGCAATCCAACTAGAGTTTGAGCCAATTGCTTGAAAATATGCTTCTATGAAATGGGGAGTTTTGATGATACATTCACCAAATAGAACCTTAGGATCTCAGAGTATATAGAGGCCCCTAGAGTTCCCAAAAGAGACCTTAGAAGAAAAAGAGACGGTAGGCTAAATATTAGGAAGGATAGAATCTTCTTTGAGCTTAGTTTCTTGCAACATGATGATGTACGGAGAATGCTTTAATCTTATATCTTTAAGGACTCTATTCTTAAGGGGAGCATTGATTCCCCTTATGTTCCATGAGAGAATATTCACTTTTTGGATTTAGATTCCCCCCTCATCCAAAGAGATGATACCTTGAGCAATGTTTTGGGTTGTCTCTTGCTGACACTTGACCTAGTTGGAGGTTCTTCCTACTTTCTTGTTAGAGCCAACATCACCATTTTTCTTGTAGTTGTTGCGAGTACTTCTAGTTGGACCACCAACTTCTAACAATAATGGGGAGGAAGAAGGGGAAACTCAATAAACTTCGAGGCACGTGGAAGGCGAGGGTGAAGAAGGAAGAGAGGAGAAGACTTCATCCGTCTGGTTGGAGGAAAAAAGTGGGAAACTAGTCTCAAGAAGGGGTTTGGGTAGAGATCAGAGGGAGGATGAGGATGTAATGACAATAGCTTCCATGACTGGGGAGAGAGGCAGTTGTTTAGAGGGGATCTCAGTTGAAGGTATTTCACCTTCTTCCTGAAGGGCATCAAAGGGATTAGAAGTGCTCACTTCAGGTGCCATTTTTGGAACATACTTATTCTTAAACTTAAGATAGCAGACTGGTGCATTCTATTTAGGCATGGGTTTCGATGAACAAGTTAGAGCCATGTCTCTAATGCTTTTACAGATGAAACAAACTTGAGGGACATACTCATACTCAATATTTTTGCAGCCATACACCAATGTTTGATAAGATAACTATAGATTTTGGGAGAGGCAACTGATATTATCCATAATGTAGAATCTAGCATGGACAAGCCTGGATTTGGTTTTCGTGGTTTGATCAACATCAATAAGAGATCCTAATGAAAGAGTGATACCTTCAATAATAGAGGAGGACCAGAAATCCATCGGAAGATTTGGGAGGTGGGACCCACATTGACGTTTGGTTCATTGTCTCCATATGCAAGTTAAAAACCCAACGACCATTTCCTTAGGTAAAAAATCTCGTTTGCCGAAAAAAACCATGGACCTCTAAGGAGTTCGCAGGTGAAGTCCTCTTTTTGGCTAAAGGTGAAAATAATAAAACTGTTGGGCATTGTTGCAATCTCTAGGGGGCACAAGGGACCCACTTTGTATGAGCCCATTTTCAAATATCCTCCAAGGGGGGATGAGGTCCCATCAATTTACCAATCATAGATAAGTCCCTCAATGTAATCGCCTCATTTGTGATCTGCGAAGGTCCCCTTCTGAGACAATTTACCTTCCACAACCTCCAGCTATAGCTTTATAGAGTGAGATACCTTGGGAGAACCTGACATAACTAATTTCCAAGACTCAAGAGGAGTACGAGGTGCACTAAATCCATCAAGGGGACCCATATCCTAGCCAGAAGGGCCCATCATCCGAAAGCAAGGGGAGCCAAGAAAATTCAAAAAAAGTTTGAGCAGGAAAGTTACAGAACTCTCTCAGCAAGTAGATCTATACAAATCATTCATATTATTTCAATATTTTATTACTTCATTCATTCAATTATTTTACTGCTCCTGTGACATTAGATTACACTAGAATATTCACATTTTAGTTAATCATTTTGGAGAACCCGAATTTCGACTTCCCATTCTTGCTCTTTTGCTTCATCATCATGAGTATCTCAATCAATGACTTCTTGTTTGTCAATCCTGATTTAAGACATAAAAATACAACATCTCCTTGATACTACTCACATTCCTATTGATATGCATCTAGATTTAGTGTTTGAAAGCAATGGCATGGAAAAAAATTAGTGTTTGCGGTCTCCCTGTTCCAACCAGAGGGCCTTTATCTCAAATAAATTTCTTCTTTAGCAAGGGTGTTGTGGTAATCACTGAGAAGGGTTAATTCTTTTTTGGTGGTGATTAGGAGTCCTACCTTCCCTTTCAATATTAGAATAAATATCCGCAAGCTTTTGGGATAAAAGAAGATTCCTTTCTCTAATGTCCCCAAACTAATTACGCTTTGATATTTTTAGTTGTTTCTTGACAAAACTAAGTTTCTTTACAAACCAAAACATAGCTGAACCATGAATTTCAATCGTCCACCATTTCTCAAAAGGGGGGGAAAGGTGATTATTTTTAATCCAAGCCAATTCAAATCCAAAGGGATTATTCTTTGACTTTTGGAAAGCAACAACACTTAGTAAAAGGGAACTATGATCAGAAGTAGCTCTTGGAAGGGCACTCAGATAGAAAATCAGAAAAAAGAGATAACCAATTCACATAAATAAACATTCTATCCAACTTAATTTGAATGTGGTTAGCACCTAATATGCGATTTGTCCAAGTAAAGGAGGCACCATGAAGATCAAAGTCAAAAATCTCACCTAAACGTATGAAACCGGTAAAGGCTTCCATACTACTAGTGTTGGTTGGGGTACCACCTTGCTTATCTGAGGGATACAGAGGGGTATTAAAATCTCCAGCAACGAGACACAAAAGGTTTTCTGCAGTTACATTTTACCTCCAAAATCTCTTTCCAAATAATTTCCCTATGATTTTCTAGATTGGGAGCATACACATTTATAGCAATCCAACCAGAGTTTGAGCCAATTGCTTGAAAATATACTTCCATGAAATGGGGAGTTTTTGATGAGACATTCACCAAACAAAACCTTAGGATCTCAAATTATATAGAGGCCCCTAGAGTTCCCAAAGGAGACCTGAGAAGAAAAAGAGACAGCAGGCCAAATATTAAGAAGGATAGAATCTTCTTTGAGCTTAGTTTCTTGCAACATGATGATGTACGGAGAATGATTTAATCTTATATCTTTAAGGACTCTATTCTTAAGGGGAGCATTGATTCCCCTTATGTTTTAGGAGAGAATCTTCACTTTTTGGATTTAGATTCCCCCCCATCTAGAGAGAGGATACCATGAGCAATGTTTTGGGTTGTCTCTTGCTGACATTTGACCTAGTTGGAGGTTCTTCCTACTTTCTTGTTAGAGCCAACATCACCATTTTTCTTGTAGTTGTTGCGAGTGTTTCTAGTTGGACCACCAACTTCTAACAAAAATGGGGAGGAAGAATGGAAACTCAATCCAACTTCAAGGCACGTGGAAGGCGAGGGTGAGGAAGGAAGAGAGGAAAATACTTCATCCGTATAGTTGGAGGGAAAAAGCGGGAAACTAGTCTCAAGAAGGGGTTCGGGTAGAGAGCGAAGGGAGGGTGAGGATGGAATGACAATAGCTTCCACGACTGGGGAGAGAGGTAGTTTTTCAGAGGGGATCTCATTCGAAGGTATTTCACCTTCTTCCTGGAGGGCATCAAAGGGATTAGAAGTGCTCGCTTCGGGTGCCATTTTTGGAACATACTTATTCTTCAACTTAAGAGAGCGGACTGGTGCATTCTGTTTAGGCATGGGTTTTGACGGACAAGTTAGAGCCATGTGTCCAATGCTTTTACAAATGAAACAAACTTGAGGGGCATACTCATACTCAATAGTTTACGACCATACACCAAGGTTTGATAAGATAACTATAGATTTTGGGAGAGGGCAATTGATATTATCCATAACGTAGAATCTAGCATGGATAAGCCTGGATTTGGTTTTCGTGGCTTGATCAACATCAATAAGAGATCCTAATGAAAGAGTGATACCTTCAATAATATAGGAGGACCAGAACTCCATCAGAAGATCTGAGAGGTGGGCCCACATCGGCACTTGGTTCATTGTCTCCATATGCGGGTTAAAACCTGATGACCATTTCCTTAGGTAAAAACCTCGTCTACCGAAAAAACCATGGATCTCTAAGGAGTGTGCAGGCGAAGTCCTCTTTTTGGCTAAAGGTGAAAATAATGAAACTGTTGGGCATTGCTGCAATCTCCAGGGGGGCACAAGGGGCCCACTTTGTATGAGCCCATTTTCAAATATCCTCCAAGGGGGGATGAGGCCCCATCAATTTACCAATCATAGATAAGTCCCTCGATGCAATCGCCTCATTTGTGATCTGTGAAGGTCCCTTCATAGACAATTTACCCTCCACAACCTCCAGCTACAGCTTTACAGAGTGAGATACCTTGGGAGAACCTGCCACAGCTGATTTCCAAGAATCATGAGGAGTATGAGGTGCGCCAGATCCATCAGGGGACCCGTATCCTAGCCAAAAGGGCCCATCACCCGAAAGTAAGGGGAGCCAAGAAAATTCAAAAAACAAAGGAGCAGGAAAGTTGCAGAACTCTCTCAACAAGTAGATCTATACAAATCATTCATATTATTTCAGTATTTTATTACTTCATTCATTCAATTATTTCACTGCTCCTATAACATTAGATTACACTAGAATATTCACATTTTAGTTAATTGTTTTGGAGACCCTGACTTTCGATTCCCCCTTCTTGCTCTTTTGCTTCATCATCATAAGTATCTCAATCATTTAGTTCTTGCTTGTCAATCCTGATTTAAGACATAAAATACAACATCTCCTTGCTACTACTCACATTCCTATTGATATGCATCTAGATTTGGTGTATAATACATTTTTCGATGCATTTTCTCAACATATTGTTTTTCCATATAATCCCATTACTGATCTTGATGTCTTCGACAATGATCCACCGTTGCATATCATGATTCACATCTATAATGTAGGTGTTAAGCACACTCTAATTGATAATGGATATGAGCTTAACCTTTACCCTATGTCATTCCTTTAAAAGCTTGGTCTTTCTTCTACCCATGTTAGTCCACCGTCCCTTTCCGTTCATGCATATGATCGTTCAGTTTGTCCATACGTAGGTCACATTATTCTGCCTATCATTGTAGGGCTAAAAACTCTCAACACAGTCTTCTTTGTCATTGAATTTCCGGTTTCATATAAATGTTTACTTGGTAGGACATGGCTCCATGCCATGTAAATAGCTACATCTACCATACATCATTGTGTCCAATTTCTACATGAGTGTGTCGAATATACTGTTCTTCATGATCTTCATCCATACCAATACTATGACCATGATCCTAACACCACACTTCCTATTCCAAGGTTTGATACTACTGAGGAACCACGACCAATTGATGAGCTACCACATTTACCACCACTTGAGGGTGTCATTTACATGATATATTTTTTACCACCTACATCTATGTCTCCCCCTGCTACTACTATTGCTATGATTGTTTATCGAGGGCCTATCCCTACATCAGACGTCACTCTAGCTCCTTTACCTCATCATATGCCACCTCCACCAGTACGATCTCCTTTCACATGCAAATTTTTCATGAATGATTCTTATTGGAAGCATATTCCACTCGATCCTACTTGTGATGACACTGTATGTTCACATGATGGCTTGACTCATTTAGGCTTTACTTTTGAGGATCTTTATCCTTCGCCATACTATCCTCATCATTATCATGAGTTTGTTCACATTGATATTGTCTATGGCCTATGTGTCTTTCATCTCACAATTTTCTTGCATGAGAACCTCACTCTTCACCACTTACTTTAAGACAATCATGACTTGATTACATTGGGAGTACTCTAGACCCTGATCATACAAATATCTCATTTCCTATGCCTTTCAGTCGCGTGTTCATTTTCAATAGTTACTTTCTTGGCTATACACAAAATATCACTTGTTGGTATGCACATGGATGTCCATTACCACCCTTCACTGATGAGGAATATGTCATGGGTATGTACAACTTACGCTTCAATGGCTCATTACGTGATCAACCTGACACTATTGCTTACCAAGTCTCTAATGCTTACCCATTTGAATTTGACCCTGATTTCGATGACCTTCAGATGTCATTACATGATTGTCTTCTCCATCATACACACAATTGGGGGGATGACATCAACATTCCCCCTAGAACATGCGACATATTACTCTCTTCTCACTTCTTATACATACTTACACATACATCCTAGCATATGCATCTACATCATCATTACCCAATGACACACTCTTGTGCTTCGGTTCGCACTTGACTATTGAGGGCATTCTATACACACGAACCCCCACACACTGCACTATTGATGTTGTGTGTCCTCGTACATTCTACACTTTATATCCTACATTATATCATACACATTCTACTCATGCCTCACATGTCACACCATAACCACTACATATTGCACATTTTTCACACATCATGCATGCCATATTACATTTTATATCCTTCACCTTACATATTACATCTTGCATCTTACATCTACTATTTACACATCTTAGGTCATCTACACATCATGTATTACATGTCATATACGCTACTACACACATTACACACTTTACATATTCTCTTCTACATGTTACACTCATTACCCTATGACGCACTCTAGTCTTGCGGTTCATACTGGACTATTGAGGGTATACATCACAAATGGACCTCATCACCCTTGCACGTTCATCATTCAATATTTTCTTATGCGACATTCCTAGATTAAGTGATATACGTTTTAGGCTATAGGGTCACTTCTTCTAGCATCATCTCGTGATAGGCTACATCATAATTTTCGCTTACATCATTTAGTGGTAAGCGCTCTAGGCTAAATCACCACTCCTTTCTATTCATCTTGTCATGATATATGTTTAGGCTATAGTGTCATGCACAATTTATCTTTAGGTTGCATATTTTCACTACCCACTCATCACAACACGTTGCACACAACACATAGTTTGACCATTTCCCGATGACATGCTCTCGTTTATGGTTCAATCTTGACTGTTGAGGGGGCATACTAAATGAACCTCACTTCATACAATTCCATTCACTTGGGGGGCACACGAATCCCATTGTTCAATCTGCATTCCATTCCATCTATCCACAACATGCAACATTTTATGGTTGCATTTACTCTTGCTTTTACATGCACACTTTATTATGCATGATAGATAGATATCTTGTATGTCATTATCATTATCATACACACATGCACATTCACTTGATTTCTAGTTATGATCGCTGACCATACAGGGATACTACAAGCAACATGGATGCTTGACTACCAGTCCCACATCGGTCCCTAAGAGCATTCACATTCGTACACTATAAGTGTTATTGTTTCATTTTTGTTCATAACACACTACTTTATTGGTTTACACTTGATTTGACATACACTGTATCTTTCTAACATGCTAACTGGTGTTTCATGTGGAACATTTTTCATGCAGGGATATTTACTTCCATACTTGTTTGTTACATTCTCTACTATTGCTTGTTCTTGTTTGCGGGATTTGCCCTTTGTCTTGTGTGCACACTTTTTTGTTTGTGGTCATTGTGGCCTTGAGTGTCTTGCGACACCGTGAGTGGTATCCCATGTTTACAACCTGCTTTGTGCGGCCTACATTGTCTTCTTGGGTGTTTATATTATTTGCTTATGTTCTGACTTACACATTCTATGTTTGGCTTACACTTGATTTCTACATGCATGTTCGTACTAACACTTGTTTTCTAGCTACCTTGTTTGTTTGTGCCTTGGTTTCTACCAAGCACATCCCCTTCCCCCTTGCAAGGCACAGTATCAGCAATCGATCCTATTTTGGACCGCATTCTCATAGACACGATGTCACATGCACCCCCAAAGAGGGGGGGACATCATTTGGGTTTTACACATAGTACCAATACAGTTCAATTTTTGTCTATGACACAGTAGGTTACACAACAAGTGGGTTTAGAACAATTTACAGAACTCCATACACATCATATTTTACAGGGTAGATTGTCCTTAACATTCTGGGGAGTAGTTATAGGTTAGAGGATAAATCGGACCTTCCTCTTTACACTACTTCAACCAGTGGCATCAAAATCGCCCAAAAAACCAAACAATACAGACATCTCTTCAGTCTTGGGAAGCAGTTACAGGTTGGAGGATAAATTAGACTTTCCTCCCTACACTTCTTTGATAAGTGGCGTGAGATTTCCCAAAAAACTCGCACAACGTCAACATGATCCTTTCTACACCCCTTTTCCCATCACGGATCAGGTGCACATGTTCCTTTTTTTTCACTTTTGTAATTTCTTTACATGATTTTTACATATATACATGCATTTTTACACATTACACATATACATGTGTATTTGACTACTTGATCATCTTCTCTTTTCCAGGTCTGTTTGTATGGGAAGCAAGCAGTCAACATCACATACATGGTGGGTACATCACACACATGACACTAACCATGTAGGTACACCACACATATTGACATATACACACACGATTTCACCCTAGGTTCACTCTCATCACTTTTTTTTCACTTTTGCATCTTTAGTCTCCACACTCCATGTTTTTCTCACTCCACACTTTGTCTAGTCCTTCAGCACACATTCTACATCACTATACATGGATATCAGGTATACATCTCTATATAATTTATGTTACCGAGCTTTCTGCTCATCAATACAAAGTGGGGGAAAATGTAGACACAAAATCATGCACTTTGGGTAATTATTTAGTCCCAGTCTCATACTACTATTCATATGGTTCTTGAGTGAAAATATTACTAATCAACCCATGTCTTTAGCCATCTTGCTTTGTTTTTTGTTGTTACTTTTGATCTTACACCCGTACTTGCCCAGTTTGTATTTTCATACCGCATTTTCCCTATTTCTGATTGGGGCACCCAACCAAGATTCAAATTGACATCTTAAAGTATAATTTCTCCTTTTACAAAGTTTCCAATACTTTCTTAATGTGTTCAATATGATCTTCCCAATTTTTAATGAAGATCAAAATATCATATAAGTAGACAATAACAAAGTCTTTAATGACTGGCCTAAAAAACATCATTCATAAGAAACATGAAGGTGACAGGTGCATTGCAAAGGACCAAAAGGCATAACAAGCCACACAAATAGAACTTGTTTAGTTTTGAAAGTAGTTTTCCAAATATCACCTTCGTCGATCCTAACTTGGTGATAACTGCTTCTCAAGTCTAACTTAGTGAAATAAACAATATTTTTCAACTGATCTAATAAATCATCAATACAAGGAAGAGGGTAGTGGTTTTTCAACATTATCTTGTTTAGTGCTCGATAATCCACACACATCCGCCAAGTGCCATCTTTATTAGACACCAACACAATAGGTGAAACATATAGAGAATTGCTTGGATGCATGACCCCTTTCCTGAGCAACTCCATAACTTGCTTCTCAATTTCTTCATTTTCAACCATAAACAACATATACATGCCAATGTTAGGAAGATGTGCATCATGTTGTAGATTGATCTCGTGTTGTATTTCTCTTTTTGGAGTTAATACTTGTAGCTCCTGAAACATATAATCATAGTTAGAAATATCCTTCACTATCTCATTCTTACGTTTAGGATCACAACCTTCAAAAGACTTGGATTTCTCATCATTCTTAGCTTCAACAATTATGACTATAAAATTATTGATTGCACTCACAAACCTCTTCATTTGTCCTACATATACAAGTGACAAAGTTGCTTTGATTCGATGAGCTCTAACAATGTATTCAACTCCATCCTTAACAAGCAAATATTTATTCTCTTCCCTATAGAAGATTGACTTTCTGTCAAAAAGATAAGGACTACTAAGAACAATTCCATAAATGTCAAGTGGAACCACATCTAACTCTACCTCATCAGTGAATTTTGAGGTGATTGTAAAGCTAAGTTTGCATGTTTTCGCGACTTGCAGTTTAGCATCATCACATACCCATCCCAAAGGGTATGGTTTTGGACATGGTTTGGTTTTAAGTCCCAATTTCTTGACAACTTCTTCATAAATGAGATTATCTTGAGATATACAATTAAAAATATTATCAAGCTTAGTATGTTTAGAAATAAGTCTAATCCGGGATAGCTCATTTTTCTTCTTTTCATGTATAGATTTAGAATTAGAAGAAGTATGAGAACAAATGCTAGAAGAGGAAGAGTACAAACCTTTCAAACCCATGGCTCTGATCTTGATCTCATCACCTAAATTGGATCTAAGATCTTGCACTGCTACAGTGGTATTTTTGTCACCTCCTTTCTTGAACCTCTTTGGCTTGACCTCCAAATGGAGCTTCCAACACTCAGCATATGTATGCCCTTTCTTACAATGGGAGCAAACATGTTTCTCATCTTCTTTTTTGACTGTGGAATTATGTTTTGATTTACCCTTTCCTTTTCCTTTTTCTTTGTTTTCATGATATTGTTTTTCTAATTTCTTTGTGAATCTTTCCTTTTTATTTTTACCCTTGGCTTCAATGTGGGTAGCTTGGACACAAACTTCATCAAGGTTTGAGCGATTAAACATGAGTATGTTATGTTTTAGATGATTATGTAACCCACCAATGTATTTCAAAAGAGTCTCTTGAGTATAAAGAGGAATGCCCAAAATCAATGCTTTCTTCCTAAACTCTCGAGTGTAATCTTGTACGCTTTGACCCTTAGTTTGTCTTAAATTTTGATAGTCTATAGTAGCTTGTTGCATATAACCAAGTGATTTTTTTTTTTCAAAGCAGAAAAAAAATCATCCTAAGAAAAAATAACTTTACTAAGTTTTTTAAGATCCCCCTAAGTCTTACTCTCCCACCAAATGAGTGTTGTACCACCCAAGTGAAGAGTATCTAGCTGAATTTTTGCTTCCTCATCCACAATCCTTCAAATCCCGTCCCATCGCATTAGTTTTCGTTGTTTATCCCATGAAAATAAAATGTATAACAATAATCTTAGTTGTATATACTATAGTTAGGCATGTAGCCTAACGGCTACGCACCCGAGTGTTTTATGACCGGTTCAGGGTTCGATCCCCACATGATAACCACCCCTTGCATTATTTTTTTACCGCGTCGATGGGTATAATCCCATATTGAGTGGGATAAACATTATATTGTCCCTTTTAAGGGCTCGGTTTGTTAACGTGTTACGTGGCTGTGACCACACCTGACATTGTTTTGTTGACTGATATGACAAATTGTTGGTTGGCTCGGCCTTGGTTGTTGAGACTTGGTTGTCGAACTGTGTTGACTTGATTCAAACTCTTTGTGGTGATTTTCTTAATGAGTTGTGTGATGAGTTGGACGCTGATGAGATAGCTTGTTGAGATGCATGTCTCTGTGGAACTTGGTCTCTAGCTCATTGAGATGGTTGTGAACTCGATATGATCTTTGGCAAGGTTGGGAACTTAGTCCCACATCTAGCAAAAATTGGTTTTAAAAATGGATTTATAAGAAAAAACCTTCACTATGCAATGTGAAAAAGGGCAATAAGGCCCCCCTCCTGAAAAAGAGTGGACCCCACCGGCTGTTGGGCCCCCATCCAACACACCATCTGGGTCCTACATCAATCGTCGAAGAGAAGAGGCTATTTTTTTGCATAAGTAAATTGCCACGTGTCATCACCATATTCATCCACTTGTTGTAACGACCCAAAAATTTCACACCCAAACAACACAGTAAAATATAGGATAACTTTTTTTTTTTTTTTGGACACAAACACGACACGACATGCCACCACCGAGGTCACAACTAACTCCGTGGATAACTCAATACAAGGATGACCACAAGGGTAGCACGGAAATGTTCACACCCACCAAGGATGGTTTACTTTTCTATTTGACAAAACAACCTAAGAAGCCACCACTTAACACACCTACAGATAGGGCAAGCCACAATGAGGAAATTATTGATGGTTATTTATTTTTATGTAACCTCTTTCGATCCTTAACTACAGTTTGCTAAGACTCTAGATATGATTTGTACAATGCTTCTTACAATGCTAAGTTTTCTCTGGCTTATTAAATCTTATCCTCTTCTAACAACTAACAGTTCATTTCACCTTAGGGTTATTTTACAAATTTCACCATAAAAGGAATAATGTTCACTAGAGGAGCTAGGGTTATCATGTTATATAATTCTTACTCACAATGATAGTCTCGCCTATGATTTCTTTAAAGAATTCCTTGCTCTCAAGTTGGTAACCTCTACGTTAATTTATTTAAATATAACTTTTAGTTCAACTTTTATAAGTATTAAACAACCCACGTTATTTTACTTATGTCGCATTATTAATAAGTCATAGCAAGATTTACTCAACATTTCTTTTCAAGGGTAGAGTTTAATAACACTCATTCACCAGAACAAAACAAGGTTACATCCACACTTAAAATACCAATAATCCAATAAGGTCACTCAACAAGCAGTAACCAATATTTTAATATTTTCAATGATGGTCAAACAAACCAAGGTGTCCAAAGTTAAGATGACAAAGTCCACAAATACATTATACTAAGACCAAGATCCTCTCCTACATTTTCCACTGTATGTTATCAATAGTTGAACAATATAAAAAGGATTCATGTAAGAACTTCTCAGCTGAGGTTGATGCACAAGTTTACAAGTCTATCCCTCATCTACTCGCTAAAATTCCATCTGCAGCAAATATTTACTAGAGTCAGTTCGCTAGAACTGAGCATGATAAGATATAAACCTCACCTAATAACTTATGCCATCTAGCATTTAAATAAATGAAATTTTGCAATACTCCCTATCAAATAATTCCTAGTCATGTATTCAAATCTTAACTGCACATCTCATGATAATACATTTCATACCCATCATTGATCACTTCCCTAAAATCTGCTTACATATGAACAAAATTTCCAAGTGGCTAGAAGATATGCAACCTTAACCTTGCATTTAATCATAATTAAACTACAGTAGTAATAATAACGCTCACCTAATACCCTCAACCTACTTCACATATATAAGTGTCCAACAATATTATCTTTCAATTAAATAAAAGCACCAACGACATTAAGCTTCTATAATAAATACAAGTGTCAATCATATGATAATCATCAATATTACCCAAGTATCAACCTTTATAGAAAATCAAGGATATGTAAGTATACTTTTGATATTTATCTCACAATTTAAAGAATATACTTATGTAAACAAGGGTTCCACCAATCAGTAAGTTCATATATTATTTAGATATCCTATCGGTTGTTTATTATCATGTCTCTATATGCCTCTATTAGTATAAGAGTCCAACTCAGAGGAATGAATTACGAACAACAATACCGTCATACTTCGTTAATGAGTAGAAGGTACATTTGGCTAGCTAAAATAGGTAAGCGTGGTCCAAGCCACTATAAATACAAGTATCAACATTATCTCAACTCCCAATTGAGATGCAAGTATCAATTTTTTTAGCTATCATAATAATCATCGTAAATGCCAGAAAATATTCCACGCGTTAACCAAGTATTGAAATAACATATTTATCCTTACTGGTTACCTGATAACATAATATATCATATTATATAATTCAACCTCCACTTGCATATCTCAATTTATGGGTATTAATCATTGTCCTATATAATAAAGTTAAATAATTTCAGGTGGACTTATATCCTTACTGTCATACATGGTATGCACAGTCCCATTATGGTAGCTGTCACCTTTACTTAAGGCTATGCATGACTCCATTTTAGGGTAGTTATATTAACTTCCCTATTCATCTGTTTTCCTACCAAAAAGTCTTTCGACAAGCTTCAAGGTCAAAGTATAGGATAAATTTATAATTTCATATTTCAAGCATTGCCTGAATTCATATGCATGAGGACATCACATATCAATCAAACTTTAAGAATGTCGTCATTCATGAGAGTTCGATGTATCCAATATTACTTTAACCGATTCAAAGATCCAAGTAGTGCCTCAAAATTAAGCCAAAGAATTATCCACACAGGATAATGACTTGCGTGCATAACATATTCGTAAAGGTCATAGAAAACCCATTAACGCATGCTTCAGGAGGGTTCCAATCTAAAATAAGCTCATAGTAATAATAATAGTAGAGGGCCTGGTGAGGGGTTTTCAATAATCCCCAAGGTAAACGATAATCAAAGGAGTCGGATAGTATCTAGAAAGGACCAGTAAAACCAGTACGACTCTCCCCAAATAGAAACCTCCAATCCTAATGGGGGGGGTTTATATTATTATCAATCCACATTAATAGACAAACACAGTCTTCCAAGAAAATTCCCGTTTTCAAGCCATGTTCTACATAATATAAACAATACAAGACAAATTATAAACCTCATTCACGCTCCATAATATTTTCTACAGAAACCATCATTCAAAGGAAGAAACAAGGCAAAAAGATAAACCAACATTATAAGATCAGTAGGCAAGAATCGATGTAGAGATTTCTTCTACTCAAATAGTAAATAAGATAAACTGTAAAGGAGGGGAGAGATCAGTTCATGCAATTATGATTAAAAGTCATTTGAAACCCATCTCTTTCGGGCATCTCTTTCAAGAAAGAGTCAACATATATATATATATATATATATATATATATATATATATATATATATATATATATATATATATATATATATATGTAAATAAATATTAAATAATATCAAGAGTCCAAAACGTTATTTACTTAGTAAAAGAGAATAACACATCAACAATCCAAAAGAGACTCACATATACAGAATTCAAACAAAATTGCAGAGATTGATTTATCTAAATGCTAAAGGAAATAAATCATTAAGAGAGAGGGTTAGGGCTTATCATGCCTTTAATGCGCTTCCCAAGACCAGGACACGCTGAAACAGGACCTGCAACAGCAACCCAAGCCTAATTCCATTTTCTTCAAGCTTGTTGGACGCCCAAACATCGATCATCTCCACGTTGGCACAGGCAGGAGTTCACGGCCAGGGTAGGTGGTCTAAAGTACTTGCCAACATCCTCCCAACGCGTGTCAAACGGGAATGTTACAGCGGAACATGGACATCCATCCAGCACAATGGAAAATCAAATTTTTGTTTTGTATGGTGTGGAAGCACCCACGAGGAAGCAAACTGTTTGACAAACTGCCTCAAAGAGATGTAGTCTCACGGGCTGCTATCCTTGCTGGAAATTCACAAAACAAAGGTCTACAAAACAACTAACAGGTCAACCTGATCAGGACGCCTTTACCATCAAGTTCATATAATTGCAAAGCAAATTGTGCTTCATGAATATTCTGATATGAAACAGATCCACCTCTATGAGATTCTCTTCCATGAGTTACATCGTAAAACCAGTAAGGTCTCAATAGAGAATCTTTGTAATAAATTTCATCAGGTCTCCTGGTAACACTCTTACTGTCACTTAATCGATTTTGATAAAAATAAACTTGAAGGAGAATCCCAAATTTGAGGATGCATTCAATACTGAACAGGTAACAACATAGTTGGACAGCCTGCTTGTTGGAAGCGCTCAAAGAGGCTTCTACTATACTGCAACATGCCTGTTGCCTGGCTAAAAACTGTTGCAGTCTGTTGCTGTGGATCCCCGACAGGAACACACCTCGCAGCACCCAATGAAAGTGGAGGTAACACGCCTACTTCGCTAGCTTGTAGCTTCATCTATAACCACCATATCATACCAACCGGCCAGCAGGGAAGGCGCCCAAGGTTCTGCGCACTACCACAGTCCACGCAACTAACAACAAACAAAAAAAAACTCCAACCATTCTCCCCCACGCGGCCAGGGCAGACAACAAAAAACGCGCCCAGGTCCTGCGCATTCTGGAAACCTTCCTCCACGTTTTCCAAATGCCCCCAACACCAAGTGTGAGCAGGATTCCATGCAGCCAGGGAAGGTGACTAAAACAAAAGAAAAACGAGCATGACAAAGTGGCAGGCGCGCAACAAAAGAAGTCAAAATTTTCCAACGTTTTTTCCCACCAATCCACACGCAGTTCGCCCTCCCAAGGTCTCACGCTGCCAGAGCCGAAAAAATTGCAGGAGAACAGTAAGGACGTGGAAAGATACAAGACAAGAAATGTTAAAAGAAGAGAAGTGCGGCCAGTATGGAGGGAAAAGGTGCCCCAATCCAACAAAGGTCAATTTCATCATTAATTTTACAGCCGACTAGGGCAGAAAACAGGTGGCCCAATAATAATCTCCCACTTCTGACCAACTTGTCAGGCAAAAATTACTTATCCACAAAATGAAATAAATCTAATTAATCACAATTCATTTTAAAAATTTCGTTAGTTCGACAACCTGACGGCAGTAAACAACTGCGAAGTATAACTGATATCCGTTCTTTTACTATTCATTATTATTATGTTTTAAAATGTTGCGACACCTGACGGGGTTCGAAAAGTCGTTTAGGACTTAGCACAAAAGCGACAACAATTAAAAATAATAATAATAATACTAATTATTTAATCGAGAGGTCGAGCACGAGAGTGACCAAAACTACGGCAAAAATATCTGGCAGGCAACAAACAACAATCAACAGGAGGTTTGATATAGCAAGAACAAGGTCTTCCTTTAATAGGATAAATCGCGAGGGACGCTGCGGGCCAACAACCAAAACATCGACACTGACGCAAGCAAGAAAGCTCAACAAGACGACGACACCAACGTTTCAAAGGGAACACAACGGCGTTCAGCCCTTAGAAGCACGGTCGCCACAGAATAACAAAGCAATGACGAATGGGGGCATTACACTTGTCATGCTCACATTATGTCATCTCATCTTTGTGCAACATGTTGTTTTATTTTTGCCCATTGGAGAGAAATTTAAGCAAGTCGTATCTTCCTCATACAACCTCTGTTTTGCCCCATTCAAAAGGTGTCAGAAAGCTCTTGATGAAATCTATTATATATAAGAAGTTTCATGACTTGTGCAGACCATTTAATCAATTCAAAGTGAGGATCCTCATGGATCAATGTCCACAAATAATATTTCTATCTTGTGTCAACTTAAAACCATCTACAATATTTTGAGGACTGCTAACTGCATCATGTTGCCCACCTCTACATGTTATTAATTGTGATCCTTTACCTTGAAATTTTTATTTTACAAAATTTCAAGGGTGTCATTGGGATTGAAGTTTCTTTGTCAAAACATCAATTCCTTCTTGCATTCGTGCAGGTAATATATCCTATACTAGTGGTTCTTGTTTGTATTTCCCTGAGTTCATATCATGTTCTCTTCCATAATGGAAGTAACTAAAAAATTGTGTCTTTGAAAAATATAATACATTTGTAAAAAATGATAATTTGATGTATCATAGAAAACACCACTTATATAAACTTCTATCTATCATTTAGAATTGTGTTCCATGGTGCAACAAAATGTGTGTTATATGCAAAAGACTTGATCAATGAATGGAAAATTAAATAAACTTGTTCTGGAAAATTTTCCTCTTTAAAGACTAGAAATCAAATAAGTGCGCTTAAAACTAAAAGATAAATGCAAAGGAGAATTTTATAACCATTTTTGTGTGTATACACATATGATACAATATTTATCTTTGTGTTTAGGGTTTGTATGGCAATGTGTTGGAATCTTTTCTTCTTAACATTTTCTTCCAAGATAGTATTGGTATTGTGTTTTTAAGTATAAAGAGTGGAAGATGCTCTTGGATTAAAATATATTTTGTTTTGATTTCCTCTGGGTCCATTGATTTGTATTTTTATGTATAAAAAACTATGTTTGTTACTATTAATTATATATTTATGGAACATCTACGAGAAAAAACATTGAACACGATTTCCTTACAAGTATAGGTGAGCTTCATTGAAAACTTGAAGACTTCCCAAATGTTGTCTTCCAGATAATTTGATGCAGTTCGGGACCAACTTATGGGGAACATGTTCTCTATGGTAAAAAAGTATAAGTGAACTTATCAACGTGGTCATACCAATTGGTTCCCCAACTTTGTTCTTCACTCTTAGTGCAACTGACACTAAATATCAGACCTCTATAGTGTGATGCCTAACACTCCCCCAATAGATGCTCAAATTGCTCAATGATAAAAGAACCTTGATATTATTTCCAACTCTTATCGTGTTTTTGCCTACTTACGCCAAGATTCACAATCTTTTGTGAAGAAGTCTTGGAGAAACACCTTGTTGCTCGTGACTATTGGTATAGAGGATGCATGTTACTTACTTTCTATTGAAATTTTTAGAAAATTATATCTTCTAATAAAATTTCTTTTCTTTATCAAATATGAATGGAAGCACAGAGGCTCCACACATGTCAATGGGTTCTTATGGCTCGACAAGGCACCTAATGTTGAGGCATTGGACTGGAGGGAATCAAATTCTATAGAGGTGGTACAAAATATTTCAGATAACATGTTTTTCTTAGAACCTACGAAACATCCTCCAACAAACAAAACATGTTTGGTGTTTCATCCATGATGACCTCTACTAGTTGGACACAAAACAAATTTTGGATACCAATATACTCATAAACATAGAAGCGCTATTAAATCAAGTGCAATGACACACTAAGTGTTTAGAGTAAACATGCTTGCAGAAAGAGGGGTTTTAGTGTCGTTACAATGCCCCACGAGACACTCATGCACAATCTAAACTTTTTATTGAGGATTATGGGAAAATAAAATAATCCCCTCACGCAAGGATGATAGGCTTAACATCCACAACCAGGCCATGTTATCCATATAGAGAGCCAACATTAACTACTAACTTGTGTTTACCCAACATGCAATTCTAAAATATGTTGCAAAATATGCTTCCAAAACATAACAATGTTCAAATACCTACCATCAAATGCTTTTGAGGATTTCTACAACACTCGACCTAGACCAACGAACATATGTTGTCATAAGAAAAATGTTGATTGAAAGTGTTGTTGAGCATGACATTAGTGCACATGAAATTTGCCAAATGTTGTTGAAGTTACCGCTTATTCTTTGTAACTAGTATTTTGTTTCATTAAACATTGGAAAGGACTTGAGGTGGGTAACTGATATGAGTCTAGGAGTCTTCAACCATCTCTTTTCCCCGATGCCTATAGGGATCAACCTTCATCTATGGAATCTCTTTCAAAGTTACAACAAACAACATATAGAGAATAAATGGAAGCTACAATCCGTGTTGGTAATTGTTTTACTCTTCCCTAGAATATTTCAAATTCCCACTTTGGCTTTAACTTCATTTGAGATTCTTCTATTGGAGTGAACTCTTGTTTTACAATGCATTTCATAACATTTCTTTTAATATTGGCTCCATGAATGAACAAATAATTTCTAAACGAGAACTCCTTAAGAATAATTACCAACATTGACATGTCACTAAGATCCCCTCCACCTTGGAACAAACTTCAAGTGAAGAGTCTTCTAATGAAGAAGAAGTCAACAATGAGCCTCGTCATTTGGATGAGTGACAACTTATGCCATAACTTTGTCTTGGAAACCAGATGGGGCTTGACATCTTAGATATGTTGCGCCACAAAGAATTGGACATCTATCACAATTGGACCAAATGTCCTACCTCGTCTCCTTAAGGTTGGTGCATCTTTTATATAGTTCAATAGGTCTATTGGAAATCACACACGTAATCCCCCCTCTTTCACAACACCTTCTCATTTGTCTCCTGAACAAAGGTTTTCATTTGATATTATTATTTATCACTACATGCAGAAAGTCCAATTGTTGCCATTGAAAATAAAAATTCAAGGTACTATAAAATTTGTAATTCAAATATATGCAAGTTTTCCCATCTACAAGTGGCGAAGGAGACTCTATGATGTGACCATTTTGTTTTCCTTTCATGTCGAGCACCAATTAGTTGAATGACAATATGGATTCTTCACAACCTCCAATCGCTATTGTTCTTTTCTTGACAAATACCATGCAACATCATAATAGTTTATTTCACGGATTCTGCAACATTGGATAATCAAGTGCCCCATCTTCATCAAACAATGCACAACATGTAAATAACATCCATCCTATTACAAATGTTGACAACATCATTCTTGATTCGATACAATCTACAATAAGACTGGGCTCCCGACGACCGTTGTTTTTTGCTCTTAGTAATTATTCCGTCCACTACACCAACCAACCAATTAACGCCCTTCACTTTCCTCCTTCACAATAAGCACAATCACCCTCTCCTGTTATTTTCCCCAATTTCCCTGACTATAAGTGTTCCGCCCAATGATTGGTTAAGTTAGACAATCAAAGAACACACATAACTATAAAACATTTTGTCCAGTTCCAAAGTTAACTAATTTTCCCGATTTCAACGAATAAATCAAATAAGACAACAAAACAGGGAACAAGTAAAACAAGGGGGTTGTTCCACTCGATTCTCCAACGTCCAATTTTACAGTTTTGAGGCCAAATTGAATTAAAAAAGACTATTTTTTTTCAAGAGGCACTTAACAGAGCAGGAAGGGTGATCAAAAGATGAGAAATTTGTCCATGCCTACAAAAGTTTCCAATTTTTACAAATCCATGACAACAACATTTCTATAGATATTAATTGTAAACTAGAAATAAAGCCTTTGGAAATCTTATCACATATCAAAATTTACCCTTCTAACCTCCACTCTTCACTCCACTCTATCCCTTCTGGGGTTCACATTGCACAATTTGCGTGTGATTGCTAATTAGGATGCTATTTCACTATTTTGTCCTGCAAGGATGATGATTGGATTCCTTTGCTTCACCTCCCTCTCCCTAAGGCAGTGTGCTCTTTTTGGCACCGTCTAGTTGTTTGGTGACTTGGTTCTTCTATACCAGTTGTGAAAGAAATGTGTGCGATTTTACATCCACAACCAACATTGATACATCTACCAGGCCAATACAACACATGTATGTTTATAAGTGGATGAAAAAACTTTAGTTTTATAGGTATTATTTGAACAAGATCTATCTAAATCGTAATCAATGATGTAAATTAACCACTCTATACATGGAATGCATCCAGGAATGTTGAGTGTCACAATTTTGTTTATTTGATGGTCTCGCACAAGTACAGATCTAATACAGACAATTGATTTTCTCTAACAACAAATGGAAGTCCCCCATAAATAATGCCTTTGGTGTAAATATACTCCCACTTCTTCCTGCAATTTCTCATTACATCAATTAGGTAGAGTTCCCTAATGCACTTCCTGTGTTCCTACATTGTGTGTGATCAACTCGTATTTAACAAAGCTTTCACCCATATCCAAATGCATACTATGAAATGTCACAGTCGATAATAATTACATTATTTTTCTTCATTCTAAAAATTTACAGTCTTTTATTTGAAAATTTCCCTTCCCAACAAATTGTATTTTACACTTGCATTTTTATGCCAAGCAAGCACACTTGTTTGGTGTTTTGGGTGCAGGTTTACATTTACAAATTAATTGATCCAAGATCAAATCCTAATGAGAAATGACATGTCTATGCCAAGCAAGCTTAAATATTCGTTTGACTGCTTGGGAGTGGCTATAATAAGGCAAAATTTTGGAAGTCCCTTGCCAAGCAACCTAGATTTGTGTGGACTTACAAGTTAAATGCCCTGAGATCAAATCCCAACGGGACCAAGCAAGCTTAAACCTCCGTTCAAGAGAGGCTATAACAAATCAAAATTTAAGTGCCTTACCATGCACCTTTACAAGTTTACTTGACCCATGATCAAATCCCAATGGAAGATGGCATGTCTGGCCAAACAAGCTTAAACTTTTGCTTGAGAGAGGTTATAACAAGACAAATAAAAAATTAGTGCCTTACCAAGTACCCTAGTTTGGTGTTTTACTATAGACTTATATTTACAAGTTCACTGACACAAATTATACTAGTAAAATATTTCCTTAAATTAAGTTAACTGTGAAACAATATACACGTGTGCCATTTATTTTCTGTCCAGCATTGTTATTATGCTTCTTGAATCCATTCTCACTATCCTCCCTAGAGTGTTGGATTTTGACGTTCAATGTTACATGTCACAGTAAAATTGTTTGCTGGTCTAGAAAATTTTATGGATGTCATTTGACATTTAAAATTTAATATGCACGTCAAATTTGTTTTTATAATAATTATTACAAATTATATAAATTGAGTTAATTTTTATATGGATATTGGTGTTCTTCGTAATATTCTCTCATAGTTATATGACATTTATTTAATTACAGATAATAGATTGGACTAATCAAATTCATTATTTTTCACATTTTAATTTTTTCTCAAAAATTTAATATTGCACTAATCAATTTTGAAAATCCATAAACATCATTAAAGTTAATGAGAATATTAAAACAGCATTTCAAATTACAATTTACAAATACTTTTAAAGAAAATGATAGAAATGAGCAATTCTGCAAAAAAATAAGTTTCATTTCCAGCTTCCAACTTCTAGGCATATTAAGATAATTCTATTATTTTTATTTTATTTACATTCCAAAGTTTCCATTTTCATTTATGTTATATTTTTCATAATATTCACAAATTTAAAATGTGAACTATCTATTTAATAATTTATATATATATATATATATTGACGGTCAAATTTTGAATATACATGTCATTTTGACGTTTAAATTATATGTTTACCTGTCAATCATGACGGTTATATTTCAAAAGTGGCTGTATTTAGACGTTTAAAATGACTAAAAACGTCTAAACGCCTTGCAAAATCCAACACCACCGCTCCCCACTGCTTCTTCCTGCACAATTTTGTCATTTTTCTTTTCTATCAAGGTCGGTCCAGGAGGTACGTTGTTTATACCCACTTCCACCTCAATTTTAATGACGACTTCCTTAAGTAGAACCGCAAGCCCTGCACACCCCACCATTGAATTGTTGTATAACTTTCAATTTTAAATCTGCAAGTTGAAGATAATGGTGATCTCAAAATGTTGCAAATATTTTCCGGCTAAAAATATGAAAAAACGTGTAAATGGTATCCAAATTTAAAAAATGGTGGAGGGAGAGGAAGCCCTCAACTGTGACTGATAAAGTGGCTTCCCCACGTCCTGCAATTTTCTGGGACTGAATTGGGTAGACTGCAGTCTGCTAATTAAAAATTAAAACATTTATTTTTCTAAATCATATAATTTCGTGTCAGTTGGGTTAAATAGTTTTTAATTTCAAACAAAGCTGAAAAACAACATTAAAACATTAAAAAAGTGACGTATCTTTTCCACGTTGCTTCAAAAACGTCGGTCAAATATGCAGTCTTTTATGTGAAATTCTGTCTTCCCAGCAAATTGTACCTTCACGCTGAATGCCTATAATTTCATTTCATTCACGTTTTTGAGCCCATGGTCACAATAATTGCAGCAAAGACTTCTTGAAGAAGATATTAGACTAAATGAAGAGGGAGATTATTTTGGGGAAGATAATGATCAATAAAATACATCAATGCATTCCCAGATAAATCTGAAAGTAGCCCAAGAGCAGTTTTTTACATGAGATTAAGTCGCTGAATCAGAGCATGTTTGCCCACCTCAAACTTGACATCTTCTTCTCTTTTGTAATAAATAGCCTCTCTATTTTCAGTTCAGATTTTTTGGATCTGGGTTAATCTTTTCGCCCATGGAATCTTCCTGCGTTGTATGAAAGATTTCATTGTGAAATCATAGCCTTAACTTCTGCTTTCCATTCAGTATTAGGTTAATTCAGAACTGTATGCATCTGTGAAAAATTGCAGCACTCAATAAAGATCTTGTGGCTATTTCCTTGCCCTTAATCTAGATTCAATCTATTTGCAGTAATGAATTTCCCACTACTTGCATTTATTTGTGTTTGCTGACTTTATACTAATTTGAATTTTAGTTTTTTTGCTTTCATTCTTTTGAATGGGTATTAGATGTTCTATTTTGGTGAGTTGCCTTTTATTTTTACATTTGCTGCAATCTCTGTCACTCTTTTCACCCCCAACCCAGTTATTACACTAGTGTTAGAATAGAATGAAGTTGGTCTTCTCCAGAGGTTGTTTTATAATCAAGTCTCACAGAACAAAACTTCCCATTGTTATCCACTGATTGCAGGTGCCGCAATTCTGACATTCAAGAGCATCAACATGGCCAATTATGAATGAGAATCTTAACGTCAACAATTACCACGTGCAACCATATAACTTAAAATGACCATTAATAAAAATTCGATTAAAACAAATGCTTCGACAAAAATAAAAATTTCATCTGCTACTACAACGATTGTCACCTCTAAGGACTGCAAAATGATGTAAACGCAATCTTCAGAGTGAACTTGCAATACTTCATAAAATTTCTTTGTCAAGGCACAATTTGCATCCACATATTAGCAGATTCAGTCATTAAATAAAGTCATTGTATTCTAAACATAATGAACAAAACAGCAGCAACGGTTAGTTTTGCAAGTCTTGTTCAGTTGCACAACCTAATCTACGAAATATAAATTCTTCATAATCATCAAATTCCATACTCGGGGACATTTCCAATACAACAAACTGCCCACGCTCTTTAGGTTGATTTATGTGCTGGTTGGAAATGGCCGTTAGATTCATACATAAATCCAAGTTTCAAACAGCATGAATTGGAAAGAGTATGGACCATTCAATATTCTTGGAACGATGAAAGCCAATGTAAATAAAAATTAATGCCAACAGTGAACTGTTTCTTTTATAGCAGCGGACCTATACAAATTTAATATCACTAGAACTTTTAGAATATATTTAGGAGCTTTTCTAGATACATTGGCCTAACATAACAAAAAAGATCATGTGAGACTTTCCCAACATATTGATTGGTCGATAAAAAAGGTAGGACTAAGTAACAACACTGGTTCTTCAGATACATTCTAGTTATTGAAAAATGTTTTTCTGTTTGCTAGAAAACTATGATCGCAGCCTTGCTTTATATTGAACTCATTACAAAGTTATCATGAGAATAATTTAGAAGGATGCCTAATCAATTGATTTATCAAAAATGGAAGAATGAAGACCATGAAGCCTCCCTGAGGGGATAAAGATAAAAGAAAAATGGAAAACTTGACTTCTCTTGCAAAACTTCTTGTTCGTATAACAAGCTCTCTTCAAAATCTCAGAACTAAACCATTTGAGAATACTGCATCTGAAAAGAACCAGATGCAATCAAGTCAGGAAGCACATACTAAGGTAGGGCAGCCTTGAGATTTCGAGTAAGGGTCTCAAGGTGTTTGAGTCCTTCTTCTGGTGAACTTGCTTCTGCAAGTAACTTCACCATTGCACTGCCTACAATTGCTCCATCTGCTCCCCATTCTGCAATCTGTAACAAAAGAAAGGGAAGCAAGAATTTTAACATCTCCGATCACAAAGTGGCCCACTATTCAGCCTAGTTCTCACCAACATTGTTCACCAATAATATGAACTTGAAGTACTTTGAGTATTCCGACAGACTACAAGGGCCAAATTAAATGTTCTTACATCTTATTCCAGAATAAATACTAGCAAACATCTCGTTATATTAAATGCATCAACCTGACACCTAGTTTATTAATCTGACTATGCTTACTAATTGCAATCATATGCGCATTGTTCTATTTTAAGGCTCAACAGATGTTCATTGAAGCTTCTCAAAAGAAAATCACCTATCACTGGAAGTTGGAAACTTGTATATATCAAACAAGAAGTAATTTAAAAACTTTAGTACTAATGCAACAACATAGGGCATAGGTAATTATCCCAGATGCAAAATCAGAAAATAATGAATGTAAAAGACTGTCAGGCTGTTGTTCTGGCAATCCACTCACAGCTGCAATGATCCGGTTCAAACCTGGTGGCATGCTCCTGGTTATAAATTGTTTGGTATGGATTATAAAAATAGAGTTGACTACCATGATAACTTTGTAACACGATAATGCCAAATAAAGGGGCTGTTAAAAAGGTTAATCATCAAGTTGGCTGAACCCCACCGTCATCAGGAAAGTGGTTGACTAATAACAATGGTGCGCGCATTGGTAATCTGGGTAAAGCTGGAATTGTGAAATATGCAGGAGAGTAATCTTTCTCCTATCTTCTGGATTTTCCTTGGGTGGGTTTCCAAACCAACATGTATAAGAAGGCCATATGAATAAGAGGAGGAATGTGTATGGCTAGTAAAATGGATCTCTATTTAGTCATTATTGGGACAGACTCCCAAGTGCCATCTAACTTTTCCAAACCTGAAAGCCCAGTTTCCCTCTCTCGGTGGAAGATATTCCTGGGATCTCTCCTGCTCGGGATTCTTCATTTCACATTGCTGGAATTCAGATGAAACGTATGGAATGTTTGCCTGATATTAACAGGCTCAATGCTCATGGTGGCACCCAAGTTAGCTCCCTGCAAAGAACTTTATGAAGGCTGTATTTTGTGGTTTTAGATGCTTGGAGTTCTTGTTCTGACATTATAACCTGTTTCTTTTTTATGCCTGGTTGCTTTATTTCCACTCACACTATATATGCTTCTTTTTTATGCCTGGTTGCTTTCATCAATCTATTATGTTTCAAGTGCTAATGCAACATGTAATTGAGTGTTTATCTTGTATCTGGTTTGTATACTCATTGTAACTAGGGCAACTTGTGAATATCGATTGGTCATTTTAGCCTTCTAGTCTCCACATGAAGTCCATGTTGCATAGATAGCACAAATTTCATATTTAAAATGGTTTCTTTTTGGCTCATATGTAGTTGCCAATGAAGTAATACAAAGAAATGCAAAAAACTGTTTTCTCACATTCTCAATTGTTTGGAAAAATATAGAACTATTCCCAAAAAATCTCATGCTTTTGTTATTTAATACAACATTTTTAGCTTTTATTAAGAAACATGGAAGCTAGAACTCGTTAATCCTCATTTCTCAATACACAATTTATTCCTCCAAGGAAATTTATGAGTGTATATTTTGGACAGGTTATTGGTTCTCTATTCCTTTTGAATAGCAACGAGTAGTTTCTAAATAAACCAATTATTGGTTCTCTGGCCCCTTTTTTTGTTTTTACAATTGGTAAGTTGTTAAACATCACACTTTCCACCTTATTTTATTGATGGTCAATGCACTAAAATATTAGAAAATTGTTCAGCTTATTTTTAGCTTTTTACAATTTCATTACACTACTTCACTAAGGCTTTGTAAAAATGACAAAATCTTTGATTTTTTTTGATAAATATTTAATGCTTTATTTCGAGTTAATTGCATTCAATTCTAATTCACATAATTGTGTTCATACTTTGCCAATTGCTTGTAACGAGTTCTTAGATTTTATTATGACAGTCTGTAACCACTATTGATGACTGATAAGGTCTTTGATTTGTTTCTTAAATTTCCAAGATGTTCAACATTCAAGCCAAAAACAATATGCAAAACCACTTTGTTACTTAACAAGAAACCTAATTAAAATAGTGATCAAAAGATTTTGTAAATGGAAAACAAACCTGTTGCACATGCTCTGGCTTGGAAATTCCAAATCCAACTGCCACAGGTTTGGTTGTAACCTGTAACACAGAAGTAATGATTGAAACGTGCATGAGAAGAAGAAAATGTTAAGCAACAGTTCTGATGTGTAGCAGAAAGATTAAATTTCTTTTACATTCTAACAACCGCCACACACAAATTTACTGAAACAATCCCACTATATTCCAATCCAAAACACTTTATATAAATAAGTGGGCAATCAAAATGAAACAAGTGCTAGCACAAATTTGTTTTTCCATGGACATTCACATTTACACTCATGTAATCCAATACTAGAAGGAAAATTGATGCAGCATAATCCAAAACAAGAAACCAAGGACTACAAAGCATTATATAGATGTACCTTTTGTGTGTATGTGATAAACTATTTAGGAGATTGTAGATACTCAAATTTGGCATCATTTTGACACTACTAGTTATGACTGTGCTTCTTGGCTAAGACAAACACCTACATCCTATCCCCAATCAGTAAATCTTGCTGTCTCCTAAATTGTTTATTCCTACACATTGATGTGTTGTGACTCGTCACATTCTAAATATAAATCCATAAAAGCAGTGCTTAATCTCTGCCCACACAATTCCACTTCCAGATTTCATCCACCATCTCCCTGTCCAAAACTGTATAGTAGGGTCAGGATGCGATTTCCGGTCATGGCTGACCTGTAAGGTCTTGGACCGACACATCTTTCAATCAGTGTTTTTAAAACCGGTCGGTTCGACTGGTTCAATGTTATTTTTTCAAACCGGTATATAAACCGGACTGGTGGACCGGTTTGGTACCGAACTGGTCCAACTGGTCCAACTGGTCCGGTTTTGCTCTGAACACGCCGAGCTGGAAAAGGACTGTAATACGGTGCTAATTTTGTAAAAAAATAATTTTTTAATTAGAAGTTCAGCTTTTTAGCTGACCTAAACCCTAATTTTGCTATAAACTCCTTTCTTACATGTTATATAGTATATACATGAGCAAACTTTGCATATTTTGTGTGTAATAAATGGAATCATGGTTTCTAATCTTTCAAATATACTGTTTTCATTATAAATATAAATTTTTATGTGTTTTTTAGTAAACCGGTTCATAAAGTTTGAATCGGTCCGGTTTGATCCTCGACCGGTTCCGTGTCCGGTTTTGATTTTTAAAACATTGCTTCCAATTCTGCGTTCAATTGCATTATCTTTATTGGGCCATTTCATCTTCCTGGGTCGGCCTTTATATGACAAGTTACCTTCGGAGCCCTATATAAGCAAGTTAACATCACCTCATTTACACACCTAGCAAGAACATAGCAAATCACTTGGCACACTCACTACAAGTACATTCAAAAGGTACCCAACGCTCCCTAAATCTTCCCAAAGTTGATAAGCATCCATTAGAGCAGCCAATACTACAGTTCTAAAGCACTCAACTAGGTCAAGGAGTTCAACTTCCATCATTTCCAAGCACTCAAAGTGCCCTACCCAGTGTCTTAGCAAGAGCACAATCATCTCAAACATAGTCAAAGTGATTCAAATTGTCAACTAGCTGCATTGATCTAGATATCACATGCTAGGTGGAAAACTACGTTTGGTTTGAGGCCTCTTCGGAGTAGTGCTGACGTAAGCAATGCACAGATTGCATTTCAACCCAAACACTAACCTTCTAGCAGGGTCTTCTACCCATGGTTAGGTTTTGTGTTCCATTCAACTAATTTCATATGGTTTTGGGATTGTGCGACACTTCGGGTTTGACAACGAAGCATATTTCCAAACCGCCGAAGGGCACAACAAATTGCAGAACCTCATTCCAAGTAGGTCCAGGACGGTGCACACGCTCTTGGAAGAGCTCGACGGTTTCGTACCAAAGTATTTTTTTGCCACAGTTCCCAGAATGAAGCATCTACAGATCCATTATTCCCAGTTTGTCCAATATGTGCATCCAAATCTCTCTTGTACCACTCTGGGTAGCTAAGTACATCTTTCCTCTTGTATAATTGAACTTGTATCATGTTGTAAACACTAGTTGCAAGTACCAATACATTATTTTGATGTTGTATGATTAATGTTGGAAGTTAATTAATCAGAATAACTCTTAGTATCAAACCTTACATTCCTTTTTAGTTGTGCATTTCATAACAATCCTACTTAATTTAAGAGGGGAAACAAATATATCACGGGACCATCTAGACAAGTATCTATTAGTCATAGGAACCAAGGTGCAACAAAAATAACACAACCCACTTGACTATTAACACCTAACAATGTCACAAAATAAAATCGTTTTGGAATGGGGGTAGTGCAAAACTTCAGGCTAGAATCAAAAGGAAAATCAATTCTGAAGCTTTTCCAATCTCATATGATAACAAGAATAGTCCGCAAATTATTGCTCTAAATAAGAATAAGCCTATCTAGAAATAGGTACCACTGTGCCTTCCACAGGGTTACCCATATTGGCTAGATATCTTTCTGGATATGCCTCAGATATATATCCATAGTCAGATATGGCATTAAATACATAACCATAGCCGAAAAGGACGGCAAGGAGTAGGTAGCATATCTGCTAACAGTTAGTATGAAATTCATGTTGTATTTCACAAAAAAACAAAAAGCTTAAAAAACAAAAGAGAAAAATAAAGGAAGACATTCTCATCATAAAATTCAATACTGGGATAACGTTTTTAGGATTTTTTGGGCCACTGTGTGCTGTTGCATATTTTTGGAGCAATTAGGAGGGTTTCTAACTATGATCCTTGGATATGGAATTTCTTCTTTTTTCTATTTTTAATATTGATGGCCTGCTATTTCTTCCTTTTCGTGTTGCCATATTAATGTAAAATTTGACATTTCAATTAATATTCAAATTGATGAACGGTATTGTGAATTTTCTATGATTTATGGTATATCCTTTTGAATGCACCCACAAATACACACGTTTGCATGTTCACAAACAAGCACGTAATAAAATGAAAAGTCTCAAGTCAATCCTTTTTGCAAACAGGCTTCTTCTAGTCCAGACACACTTGAACACAATCCTATGTGCAAAATGATTTCTATCTTTTTCAGGCTTCATTTCCATGACTTCGGAATCCAGTTTAAATGTCATCTTTAAAAGATGGTTCATATCATAGTATTGAGACTCGGACTTGCCAGACACATTTAAGGATTGGCTCAGGCTCGGACTCAAAAAAACGAAAAAAAACTTGGCAAATTAGAAATGCAGTCCCAGAAGAACAATAACCCTTTTTTGGTGGGTGGTTGACTATTCTAGTTGGTGACCTCGTCATCTTTTTTAACATATTATTGCACTGCGAAGAACCTAACCTTAAAGCTATAATTTAATAATTTATCTTATTTTTTTCTTTAACATATTTTATTTTCTTTCTTTCAATATTAATCAAAATTACAGGAGCCTTTTAAGTTTAATAATGTTGTGCAGAGGATATTAATTAAGGATTTCTTTTGTAATACCATTACTCAATTGTAGTAAAGTTAGTAATTATGATAATGATATTATGTGCGTCAAGACATTAGAAAAATATAAATGAGAATGGGAGCTAAGTCTAGGATTTTTCACTCAAACTCTAAATCTTTCACCCCACGAACTAAGTTTAGATTAAATTAATTTAGAAGAAGAAAATATCATATCATTTTTATTTCACATATAACTTTTTAAAATTATCTATTGGATTGTCCATTCCAACTATTGTTGAAATTGCAGACAATGAAACAGCCTGCGTAAGTCGTCTTTATTTATCAAAATAAATTGAAAAGAGGGTTTCAAAAATTACATGAAAGTATAATACACTACGGTGCACATGAAATTAACTGTGATGTGAAACTTAAAATAAGAGACACTTAGAAAGTGAATCATAATTCTACAATCTTCATTTTTTCGAGATCATTGGGATCAACCACCTCTGCTGGATACAATTGGATAGAAAATTCTATTAATAAAACTGCAAAATTAATTCCATCTCTCATTACTCACCCAAACTTCTACGATATATAATGCAAAGATACAAAAGCAGTCATTGTTGGCCTTTAGAACATCAGATACCTTAAATTTTTAAAATACTCCTGCAAATCTTCCCAGTAGAGACAGCCAAATTCGCTGCTGCCTGCTCGGCTAGCTTTTCTGCGAGTCTGGCAAAGACTCGCAGAGTCTTAATACAATGGTTCGCATACCTAATGATATGGCTCACATATCCAAAGGTCCATTATGAGTCACAAAACCATACCTTGGAACAGGAAAGGAGTTAGAGCTTCATTATGGTCATTTACCTAGATCTACTTCAAGGCAAGAAAATTAAAGTCAATAACCATTTCATAACTGTATACTTCTAAAGTTTTTTTCTTTAAACCTGAAATCAAATCTTATTACATTTCATGGTTAGATGACATCTTGGAAAAGACTGTCCTTGCAAGCTCCCATTTTTTGATATCCTTTCACATTACAAGTTTTTCACTAATCCGCGTGCTTCAACCAAAACAACGGGAGATTTGCAAAGTCTTTTACAATGTATGCATCATTTTAATCACAAAGTGCATTTTTGCGAAACGTCAGCATTGTGGTTGGTTACTGAGATCAGTTTGTTGGTTTGTTCTATCAGCATTTCTATTAATCAACTTCGTCCATTCAGTTATTCCTTACCTTCCTTGCATTCTTCCATCAAAGGATGTCATCAATAGAGTTGTTAGAAAGGATATTTAACGAACATACATTTGGGTGAATTTGACTTCTCCTCCACTGTTACTCAACTTCAGCTTAGCTTTCCATGTTGAGCATTTCTTACAAATTGTTGATGGCATCATCATACAGCCATACTATCTCTAACATTGCTTGAGGATTTCCCTTCACCAACTGATGGTGTCCTTCCACCAATTATGCGCAAAGACAAATTGCCATATCTCACAGGGTGAGAAGATCTCTTGTTTTTTCTCCCTTTACGAGATTTTGAGTGAGAAACACCTTATATTTGAGGTGTCATATATACTATGAGATCTAGGCAAGATAACACTCTTCTTCTTTTTTTAAATCGAGCGTTTCTTTACCCACCTTTTTGAATAGTATATCTAGACTCAGCTGTAAATCTGGAATAAAAGGAGAATAAAACAGTTGAATCCAGATATACTAATCAAAATGTTCATGTGAAAATCTCACAATGTTTATACACCTTTCAGTACTTTGATCAAAAGGTGTCTGGCCTTTTTTTGAGATGCTATCCTAAGACAGATCACAGGGGACCCATAGAACTATCAGGTTGATTACTTTCTTCTTTGACCTTACCAAGCATCCCAGTCCAATTGGAGTAGATCTACTTTGGTTTAGTGTCTGCAACCCAGGTCATGAAGATAGACCACATTATTAGTTTCTCTGCTACCATAGGCTTATTGGCCTTTGATGTTAGGACAGTTACACGTCTTCCTCCTAGGAATGTCCAAATAGCCCCCCTCAGCCTGGACATTCCCCTATGAGCATTCTTAGATCCAACTTGGGCCATTTTGTGGTGATAGACGACAATGCTATTGGTTCTTTTGCCTTGAGCCATATTCCAAACATGTGTCAACGTCTCTCCTTTCATGGTCTTTGCCTTGATCTTCATCAACTCCATGTTTCTTTGAGGGGCCCTTTCCTTGCAAAGCTATTTATGCTCATACTAGATTATGGCTTAGGATTTAATCCCTATAGGTTTTTACCCCCCTCTTCCTTTGTTCACCTTTATTTTATACTGTGTTTAGTTACTTTTGAGTCACATTTTGATTTTACTATATTCCTTACTCGTGGACAATAATATTATTTGTTTCTTTCTTGCCTCTCTCCCTCCCTTCCTCCTATCCGTCCTAAGTTTTGTACAAAGAAGAATTTTCTTATTAAGGATATGTTTTTTTATTTGATAAAATGGGGAAAAGGTCCCATCCCAATAACCCAAAAAAAAGAATTTGACCCAATAAATTACAAGATTAGGCAGGAACAAGTTCCAAAGTTTACAACATATATTCAAAATAACAATGTCTCTTCTCCGCCAAAAAATACTAAACAATATATCACCTTTTGCTGAAATAAAAGTAAGATTTGTCGACAAATCAGCAAGGATTACAAAAACCTAGCAAAAACAAGCTAACAGCTTCAAGTTCAAACTTCAAAACAACTAGGAAAAGGGCTATCAGCCCAGAAGACCAGCACCAACATCCAAACCACCAACAGCCAACACAAAACCTGCAAAAGCACTTGGCCAAGGCCAGATATAAGTTCTTCAAAACTAAGCTGTTGCATTCAAATTCGTGGAGGATAAAATTCGTAAAAAATCCATTACTACAAAAATCAGCCATAAAATTCGTGATTAACTTAGACTACAAAAGGTATTATGCTTGTATTTTAGACTAAATATTCAAAAAAGAAAGAATGAATTTCAATGAATTTTAACAAATTTCAATGAAATTTTTAGTCATATTTGGCTTTTGGTGAATTTTTTTTTTTTCACATCAAATTTGCTAAATGTGGTTACTTAGGTTCAAAGTAACTCCCTCCGAAAGGTAGGGAGAAAGATGACCCAAGATATCTACAACAGAAAGGCTTGTCGGATTGCGAGGTTTGAGAGGAATAGTAATGGTGGGTGCACTGAGAGCAGAGTTATGTTTGGTGGCCCTCATAACCTCAGGGACCAATGTTTTAAGAGCGCCCCCGCCCCCCCACCCATTTAATCACAGGAATTTTAAAAATCAGCCTTTTCATTCTCATATGCACTCCTCAGGTCATCAGGGAAACCAGGGGCTTTTCTCTTTAAAAAATCAGACACCACATCATTTCAGGGAAGACAAGATTTTTTTTCAAATGGCTACCAATGACTGGGTTTTCCAAATCCTACATCAAATCACTATTTTTGTCAGACCCATTAGCAGAAAACACATTTCCTTTATTCCCTTCCATATTTTCCAGTTTTAAAAGAACTAATTCAATTTTTCCCTCAAGAGCAGAGAACTTTGTGGAAAAATCGCTTACCAGCTGTGACATGAGAGATTTGGAAATGATTCTGTGCTTATTTTGAATAAGGAAAGTCCATGCCACAACATCAAAATCCTGGCTCTCCAAATTCATACAAAAACAATACCTAAGCTCATTTGCATTCCATGCTTTCTTCCTATTCAACAGAAAGTCATCTCCCAACATTGCCTTATGAAAATCCAAGGCCCCGCCAAAAGAGGGATTGCAAACCTTTAGCAGGAACTCATCTGAGATTTTTGTCCCTAAAAATTATTCATCGAAGATGCCCTTCCTATTCCCCTGCACCTGACAGATTTTTCCTTAAAGAGCAACCTGCCCCTTCATATTTAAGACACTTTTCATCACCATATTCTCAAACCAGACCAAATGAGAGGAAATGAGAAAACCAAAGAATGAAGCAATCGACTTACCAATATTAAAAATCAGTGACATGAATGCCCGTGCCGCCATCTTGCAATATGAATGATGCTCCATGCAAACCAGAATCATGACAAGATAAGTGAGAAATATCTCACTAGAGACCATTTTTTGTGAATAATACCTTTCGAAAAAGGAATTATGATATGTGATGCTAGTTAACATTTTAATGCTTTTGAATATGATTGGTAAGCCCAATCCACATATTTATGTTATTAGAAATGACCAAGGACCCATTGCTAAGGGTATTAACTCCAACGTTAGCTAGAAATCCAGTCAGGCCATTAGCTTCAATGTTAGCCAGAAAGTCAGTTGGGCCATTAGCTCCAATGTTAGCTAGAAAGTCAGCCAGGCCATTAGCTACAATGTTAGCCAAAAAGAAAAATCGTTTGCTTCAAGGTAAATTTTATCACCAATCTAATTACTTCATTGAGTAGACTTTGAATTCTCCAATTGGGAGTGTTCTTATTCACACCATTTATGATGATGTAAGAATCTCCTTAGCCTCAAGGTGAGTGATGTTACAGTCCATGGCCATTCGTAAGTCTTTTATAAGAGCCCAAGCCTCAACAATATTATTTGTTGCACAAGGAATATTCATAGCAAACAGCTATATCAACTCCCACTATGGTCTCTACTAATGCAACCAGCTCCTGCAACACCAGAAACTGATTTTTATGCTCCGTCAAAATTAAGCTTTAAATGACCAAAACTTGGGGTCAACCATCTATTTTCAGATCTGATAGCCCTTTTGTTGTCACCGATATGTGAATTTCGTAAGAGATCCCATTTTATGAGAATGCAGCTTTCAGCACCTCTTATTTGCTGTTTGGGGATTAGCACTTTCTATTTGAAGATTTCTTGGAAGTTTATCTCCAGATTTACAATAAAGCTTTCCCAAGAGAGACCCATAGTCCTGAATTTTTTTGTTGTTTCTATTCTTCTATAAGTTCCACATGATCAAAGAAGGGCCCATTTTCCATAACCCCTTAATTTGATATATGTACCCCGATCTCCCAACTTTTTGTTGGGATAATTAATACTTCCTACGCAAAACCACACAGACCCATCTAGAAACTTAAATAGATCTAATGTGGAATAGATCGCATGCAAAGATGAATCTTAAGCAGCACAGAAATGAAAACAATAAAGCACAAAAGATATAGACACAAGTTTATCCTGTGAAAAACCTTTCGGGTAAAAAACCCAGCAACAAAGATCTGTCTTATTGCACTTAATCCAACCTACCAGTACAACAAGATCTGAACAAAAACTCTGTTCCCAGTACTTCAGTAGCCCATGCACAACCTTTTGCGCAACTATAATACTTGCCAACAATACCTTATAGCATTCACCACTTAGCGTGCTCAGTACACAGTGTACATAAACCTTATTGTGTCCTTCATCCTCGACCTGTCTGCTATTTATAATAGAGCAAACACACCCAAAATAGTTGTCACAACCGTTGCCTATAATCAGCGCCTAGGAATCAACATGCTCTTAGAGTAATTGCATGCTTTCAAACAATCCCATATGATTAGACTAACAAAGAATCCCAAGATTCCCTCTAACCACGGCCTAGTAATCATTAGCATGTTGCTCTGCATTTCCAGTCCTCTGCCAAATGCTTTTCAATGCATAACAGTCGCCATCTACAACTGTCATTGTCCAATGTTGTGCCACTCTTCTGTGCACCATAAAGCAATTCCCACTGAGCATTGGTCCCACACATAGTCCTGCATAGTTTGCATTGGGATTTTGCACCTCCAGAGCATATTCCATAATGCCCAAGTGCCAACACGTTTGCGCACATGTATGTTATTGAATTATCCAATTCTTTGCAACCCCTGCACAATCGAACCACTACACAATATACCTTGCACAATGCCATGCAAAGTTGAAATAGTCCCAACACTTTTGATCAAATCCAGTGATTGCTCGGACCTACCCAATGTTAAATCATTCTAATGAAAAACTAATTCCATACTTTCAAAGAGAAAGTGCAATGTAATATAAGATGATCTGGGATTTCTGAATTTGAATTTCACAACATTTGACAGGCCTAGAAAGCCAATTCTCTGTAGTCTATGTCCCAGATTAGAGATTTTTTTCTCATGACTATCCTCAAGAAAGCAATGCTTCAAGAAGACCAAGAGGAATCCAAATCGTGTCATAGGGCCATAAGAGGATTTTGGAGGTTAACCCACAATTCAAGATAGCCGTCTTTAATAGAGTAATCAACCAAGGGGTGATGGTCAAATTTAAGAGAATCCTCCTTAGTCGAATTGCTTATAGGCTATGAATAGAGAAAATCAAGAAAGCTATCTAGAAGATCTTGATGGAAAAGTACACCAGCAATCCTAGGGTCCTAACACTATTTTCAAGCACCCATCTTGTTTGGAATTCCACCCAATAATTCACAACCTTAAAGCCCCATAGACTAGAAAAAGAAATTTCTGTTTTTTTAAGGATTGGTGTTGATTTAAAGGCCCAATTGGAGACCAATCTTGCTTCTAGAACTCAGCAGACTTCCCATTTTTTACATCCCAACATGAGGAATTTTTGATAATATTTCTAAACTTCTGTAAGAAACTCCAAATATGAGAACCTTCCTATCACATCCTCAGAAGTAGAGTCTTATTGAATCATCCACTGAATCCAAATATTTTTGTCGCAGCATTTTACTCCAAAACCTTTCTTTTTCCTCAAAAGCCCTCCATAATAGCTTAGTCCAAGAGCTAAGTCTAGATAGAAAAGGTTTTTGATACTAGCTCGTCCTTTAGATGTGGGACCTTGGGTTTACTAAGTATTTCCCATTTCATCAGAGCTATTTTTCTTTGATTATTAGTATCATTCCAGATGAAACTCTTCAAAATATCGATAAGTCTTTTCTTTACACTAACTGGAGTCATCGAGAGAGACATCATGTAAGGGATAGCTTGTAAATTAGCTTGGATGAGCTGGATTTTACCAGCCCACAAAAGCAACTTGCCTCTCCAAGAGCTAATCTGTTCTGCAATTAAGAAATGAGGTTCTCCCAAAAGAATGTTTTAGATCGTCCGTCAAACAATGGAATGCCCAAATATTTGCTTGAAAGGGAGACAATAATCAAATTAAGAACCTATTTAATTCTTAGTTGTTTTTGAGGGAAGTGTTAAGGAAGAAGATGTTAGATTTCTCAAGATTAATACTCTGACCAGAAGCCACTTGATACGAATCCAGAAACCATTTCAAAACTCTTGCCTCAGAACACTTTGCTTTACTTGCTAAAATTGTGTGATCAAACTAACCATGGCAGAAGGGGAAACCTTCACTGAGATTAACCCCATAGAACCTAATCATGTATTTGGCTCTTTGGAGTGCTCTCCCCAAGGTTTCAGCCATAATGATAATCAAGGGAAAATTGGATCTCCTTGTCTAATACCTCTTTAAGCTTGAAAAAAATCTGCAGGCATTCCATTAACAAGAATTGAAAAGAAAGGGGAGGAGATGCAACTGTGATTCCATTCATACCATGAATCAAGGAACCCAAATTTTACCAGGATCTTCAGAAAGAATTTCCAGTTAATTGTGTCATGGGCTTTACTAATATCTAGTTTTATATCATACCAGACTCTTTTTTATGTTTAACTGGATGTACCAGTTTGTGGGCTATGATAATGTTGTTCAGAATCTACTTGCCCAACACAAAGCATCCTTGTATTGGAAGCATAGTTACCAAATCCGGCCAGATCCGGAAATTTTCAGCCTACCTGGATAAATTTGGTCAGGGTCAGCCCTAATTTAGGGAAAAAAGTTATTTTTTATTTTTAAAATTTTTCTGTAGTCTTCTGGAAAAAACGGTCAACTATCAACTTTATACTATGTAGCCGATACAGCACCCTGGGAAGGCTGGGAGCGTATCAAGAGCGGCAACAGGAGCGGCCATGGAGGCAGGGGTGTGAAGGGGGAAAGGGCTTCATTGTTTCAGCGAAGGAGAGAGAGGTGTAGGGAGTGGGACGGGTAAGGCTGGGTCGACAGGGTGGAGGGGGTCGCGGCCGTGGCTCCAAAGTTTTAACTTTATTTATTAATTTTTTAATTTTTTTGTTTTATTTTATTTTATTTCTTTTAACTTTTAAGTTTTAATAATAAAAAACAATGGGGGTGGGGTAGGCCGAGCCCTTCCACCCCCAAATTATATATGAATTAATTTTAAATAATTTATATATATTATAATCTATATAGTATATGTCTATATATTTACTTATATATTTTATTATATATTATAATAGTTATATTAATTATATATACAATTATAGTATTCATATTATTTGATAAAAAGGACTTTTATATTTTTTTAATTGTTCAACTTAAATAAAATATATTGATAGAAGTTACACTTAAACCTATATAATCTATATATTCACTTCTAAGTTGATTTAATTAGTATAGTTATATTATAATGATAATCCAATATTATTAAATTATACCTATAATAATGTGTTAATACATGTATAAATATAAATACTTATACATAGTTCAAAATGACTTTCAAACTTTCAAGATAAAACATTTATCAATCAAGCTATTAAATTTAGGCTTACGGAACGATTTATATTTCCAAGTTAGTAATATTTTTTAATTTTTATATATTTTTGTACTGCCGTATCCTATGCAGTATCCGGGCCCAAATTTTTTTTTTGCCATTTCCACGTATTGGATACTCCGTACCCGCTCCCGTATCCAAAACGTATCGGCTACTTAGACCTTATATATTAAGAATATAACATTTTACATTACATTATTAAAGTTTTTCGTTATATATGTCAAATTTTCATATTTATAAAATTCGACTCATATATTTCGGACTGGATTTTCGGATTTTTTTGCCCTCCCGAAAGGATCCAGATTTCCGGACCTGGTAACTATGATTGGGAGATTATGTGAGGGAGAAGTATGTGAAATCTAAGATACCGATTCAGCTGGGTATGCAGCAGGACCCTGCCTCGATATGCCCAGGTACAAGATACAGGTCTGGTTCGTCTGAGATTTGGTCAGGGTATACGGCCGTGGGCATCCGGATTCCTCTGGCTTCCCTAGGAAGAATCCATGAGGAACCCAAGCCTAAAAACGTTGTTTAATTTATTTTTAAATGTTAATGTTGATATTTATGTTCTTAATGAAAAGCGACATGACTATGAATATTAATTTTGATGTAATTAATTATAATTAGCGCATGATATTTATGATTTAAGATTATTATGACATTTGGCATTCAGTTAGTATTTTCATTTGTGGTTATTTTCTTTTTATATGCATATTATGTGATTAGTGCTACTAATTTCCTATTTAAGAGGCTATAATTTATGTATTTTTCATTTTTATATATTTTTGGTATGGCCAAACCCAAGCCGTATCCAAGGGAAAAAAAATCACCGTACTAGCAAATCCGGTTCTTCGAACCTGAACCTGATTCGGTAACTTGGCCTGAAATCTGTTGGCTATTACTTTAGTAATGATTTTATAAACGGTATTGCAAAGGGCAGTAGTACTGAAGGAGTCCATTGAATCTTCAATGACTTTCTTTGGGATGAGAGCTAGAAAAGTACAATTTAAATCCTTCAGAGTCTTTCTCAATCTTCAACATTCATTAAGAACCAAACAAACATCTTTCTTAACAATGTTTCCAGAAGATTGAAAAAGTTTGGGTGGGAAACCATCTGGGCCTGTAGCCTTATTGTTTTGCAAACTCCACACAACTGTATGAATTCTTTGGATATGGGACTCATAAGATCTTCATTATGAGCATCAGGAATGATAAGAGGATGAGGTTTAAGAATACCTGCTAAGAATACTCACTATTCCTCAATCCTCAGAAAATATGGCCTGGAAGAATTTTGCAGCTTCAGTTTTAATCTTCTTCAAATCTTGGATTCTTTCCCCAATCCTACTCACGCAGGAAACTCTATTAAGATTCAATCATTCCATTATAGATAGATGAAAAAATTTAGTGTTCTTGTCTCCTTCCTTGAGCCTGTTCACTCTAGTTTCTATTTCCAGAAGATTTTCTCTTCTAAAACCGAATTTAATTTTTCTGAAAGGAGTTCTCAGCATGAAGGGAGTTCCTGTCATGACCCATTTGCTGATTTGCTTCTTGAAATTAGCAACTTGATCCTCCAGATCCGTTTTCTCTTAGAAAATATTTCCAAACACATTTTTATTCCAGTCCTTCAGCTGAATTTTGACATTTTGAAATTTGCAGGCTAAAGAATACATTTTAGAGCTTCCTCTAGGTACAAGATTCGGCTCACCATAATTTAAGTACATCAGCAAGAGAGAGACCCTTAAACCACATAAATTCAAATCTGAAGGGATTACCTATTGGAGACGAATCCTCCTTAACCAACAGCATGATGAGGTTGTGGTCAAATCCAGAGACTTAACAAAATCCTGGATCCAATTGCCAAGCTGATTAAGCCAATGGTTTCAAGTTAAAAATTTATCCAATCTCTCTGCAATGTACCCAAAAATATCTTTCCTATTTGACCAAGTAAATCTCCTGGTCTTGGGTTCTATATCCCAAAGGCTGTTTTGGTTTACGGAATTTAAAAAATCTGTTTAGAACAGCATCTGTCTTCTAGTTCCTCCTGGTTTTTTGTCCTCCTTTAAAATACTATGGAAATCATTGGCAATAATAAAACTGTCAGTAGAAATCTTGTTAGAAAAGCAGAATTTTCATCCCATAATTGTTGTTTGAGGATTGAATTGCACAGAGCATAAACATTTATAATACAGCAGCGGACGATTTCCTTAATTCAATGAATCTTCCGAGCCATCCAATTCATCCTAATCAAGATGTCCCTTGCAATTACTTTTCTGTTCCACAAAACACAGACCACTTGAGCCTTCGTCAAAGTCAACTGCGAAATAGTCATAAGATTTCCACTGTCCTTTTACTTTTTCTTCCAACATGTCTTTTTTTTTTAGTTTCAACTTTCCTAGATAAGAACAATATCTGGAAACCAAATCTAGAGCTGTCTTTTTAATAGTCTCCCTTTGTTAGTGGATCCAAATCCCCTAACATTCCACGAAACAACCTTATTGAGATTTGAAATGAATCAGCCCCCTTTCGCATCCTTTGCCCTTTTGAATTTCATTGGCCTTCATCTTCCTCTTCCTTTTTCTGTGTTAGGAGTTTTCCTCAATAGTGCCCATTGAACTAACTGAGACGGCGTTGGTGAAAGAATACAATATCCTTCAGGATTCCAGTTTTATTTCCCTCCTTCCACCAGCGCTGGTGAAAGAATACAATAGCCCTCGGGATTCCAGTTTTATTTCCCTCCTTCCATCAGCTCATCTAATATCTGTTCATCAAATATGTTTGTTGTCCTCCAACTAGTAATTTTCTGCTTGATTAATTTCTGGGATATAGCTATCACATTATGGTTCTTCAGATTCAATTGGGAATACGACTTCATTATTTTCAACCTCATCCTTTAATGTCTCTTTTGTGTGTTCACCCCGGGGCTCACATATTTCTCTGGAGACATCTTTTTCAGACCTAATCAAGCTACTTTCAATACCAACCTTGTTCTTGAGGGTTTCTAAAAAAAATTGATCCTAAAGTATTGACAAAATATTTTGTCACATGACAAAATAAGGGAATCTTGGCAACGACGTGCAAAACAAAGACTCTCCTCTATTTTAAGGGGAAGTTACCTTTATTGAAAACCAAAATAATGGAAAGAAACAGACATTATACAATACATTCAAAATTGTATTTAAGACTTCACAAGTAAATGAAATGAAAGATGGAAAGAGAAATCATATCCAATAATAAATAAACACAGAACTTAGTGTGCACGTAGACGGAAAATCAAAAGAAAAGTTTGACGATTAACTATAACACATTTATTTGAACAGCCATGAAAAAAAGGAAAACACGCATTATCAAATAACAAAGATGACAATGATGTAAACAAGAATAAGGAAGACACAGATTTAAATTTTTCTCTTTATATTTCCTTCAGCAAGAACAAAAAGTTCCAATGACATAGGAATCCACATCAAAATTGTAATAAGAGTCAAAAGTCCTGCTACAATTCATGAAAACTCTATTTATCACTTTCAAATTCGAAAAGTACTTAGATATTTAGAATAACTACTTTCAACTAACTTATCAAAGTCACTTTTAAAAAGTTACAATTATGAGGAAAATAAAAATGAAATAAGACAAAAAATTAACTCCCCTTATATCAAATAGAACTTTTAATTGATCGTTCATCCTTTGAAAGACAAGACTGATCATCATCAGTCAAGTCAATCAGGTTTTTCCTTTCAATATCCATCCTCAGCTTGTATGTATGATATTGATTTACATCTTCCATCATCTTTGTCTCATCTAGCACATTAGTGTAGCTTACTCTGGTGTCCCCGTCCATATTGTAAGTTAAACTTGTTTCAATTGTGCTTTCTTGATTTCTTCCAATAAATTTTTTAATTTGATCAATTTTTCATGGCATTGAAAGGAATGATAAAAAGATCGTTCCAAGCCGCAATCTCAGATGATAATAGCACACCACATTAGATTTGTAAAACAAAAGAGCTAAAATACCATATATGGAAATTCATCATAATCCATAATGCTCAATACATTACAATACAATAACTTGAATTACTCAATAAGAAAGATGTACATATAGGAGGAGGGAAGTGCAACTACTACCTAAATCAGTGGTGAAGAACTCCCACTAACTGATACTGATAGTTAACTCCAGAAGACTAGTAAGCTAACTCCACATAACTGAGAAGCTAACTCAACACAACTAGTAAGTTAATTTCACACAACTAATACACTTAAGCAAGCTAACTCAACAAGTGTAGGGCTAACACAAGTGTAAGAATTATCCTAATAAATAAATAAAAGGATAAATAATAACCTACACTAATAGGCATTGGAATTGAAGTTGGAAGACTTGGTCAATTCCTTCTTTATCAACTTTATAAACTCGTTTTTGATTTCTTTGGAGGATCTAATTTGTGATTTGACCGTAAATAGAATCTTAAGGAATTTTACCAACAAACCCTTGCAATGGGAGGATTGCATCAGAATTCTTTCTTTCAGTGTCATTAAATGTTTTCAGACCAGATTGCAACATTTCAACCCTCCATTTTGCTGCTACAAACCATTCATAAGATGCATTTTCATCATCATTTTGAAAAATACCTTATGCAACAAGAAATTGACATTGGATGCTACCATCTCATTAAAATATGGAATTATATTCCTCCAAGATGTCAGCTTTTCTTCAAATTTCTTCTTCTTGTCATTAATTTATTGTTTTAACCAAACAACTTCTCATAAATTTTTAAAGCTTCATCGATTATTCTCAGCCCATGATTCAACAAATTCTTAATCCAGATCTTGGTAGTTTTGCCATAGTTTGCAAGCTCGCAAGCAAGTGGAAGAGTATCTTTGTCAAGACTGGGAATTGGAATTGATGGAGTAGGAGTTTGTCGAGTATCTACGGGACTAATAAATAAGATGATGGATATAGAGTCCCAAGTAGTGCACTTGTTCCTTTAGCGCAGCTTTTGACTTGACATGTTTTTCAATCTGTTCAATTGCAGAAGCCATGACATCTTTCAGTTGACTCGTGTTTTTATCGTCAAATGGATTTGCCACCTGAACATACCTCATGCCTCGATCATCGGTTCCAATCACTTTTTAGTGTTGTGTTTCTTTGCAAGCTGCTGTTGCATTAATGTAGCAATCACATTAAAATCAGGAATTGTGGCCTTAACCACCTTCTATCTCTGTTTAACCATTTCTTCGACCCATTTTGGGAGTATCAATGGCATCGCTAGTTTGCACTCCTATGTTGATGGAGGCATAAACTTGCTTAGGAGGAGAAAGAGGTTGTCAAATATGTTGAGGAGACATATGAGGTCAAACATCCTGATCTGATGGATTGAAATTAGGGATGGGCAATGCAATACAATGGGCATAACATGAGACAAAGGAGGAGGAGGATTACTCGAGAAATGACTTGACTGGCTATAATCAGAACACAAACATTGTTGGCTGCTGTTATCAATCAATACTGATGCATCGAATCCCTGAGGAGAGGATGGTGGAGAAATTTATCGTACCAGGAGATGGGGGGCGTTTTTGTAGACCTTTTTATGTTTTGAATGATATTTTGATTGGTTTAGAAAGTTTTCCTCCACCACAAGTAGCATCAGGCTTCTTACATTGATTAGGATCCCCGCCAGCTTCATCCCCACCTGTAGTATGCGTTGCTGGAACATTCTTAATTGTTGTTGAAGCAGTTTGACCAACAACAAGAGGTTTCTGAGTAGTGGAGGAAGACTTTGATATAGACCTAGGTTCTTTGGATGTTGAGCCTCCAGCAATATTCTTCTCCACACATTCTACAATTCTCTTATTCATCCACAACAATGTATGATCAACTAGTGTTTTGGTCCTTATATCAATTGAGGTTTCTTTAGTTCTTGACCATTCGATTGTCTGAAGGGGAACAGGGAAGATTTTTCGTCTAGAGATAGAGCAGTAATTATATGTCATTACCATCATCAATAACCTTATCAGGAATTGGCTTCTAATTATATATAATGACTTCATGTGTCTCTAATTTAGCTTTCCATGCAACAACATTAGATAAACAATCCGACTTTCCATTCAAAAAATAAATCCACATTTTCCTAGAAAAGTCGTCAACTATCAATATAAAATATTTAGTTCCAGATATTGTTGGTGTCTTCAATGGACCATGCAAGCCTGCAAGTACCAAATCCAATGCTCCTTTGGCTCTCCATGCCTCACAAGTATTGAATGGATGTTAAATCTGCTAGCTTACTTGACACCCAGTACATACATTCTGACTCTCCTAGATAGAGGGAAGCCCATTCATCATTTTAGTCTTACCTAATGTATGCAAATATTTATGATTGAGGTGACCATACCTCTCATGCCAAAGTACATTAGTGCTCTCTACTACTACTAGTGAATGTTCTTTTGCTGTTTTGGGATTTTCTAGTTTATACATCCCTTTTTCACCAATTCCTACAACAAAGTAGTTACCATACACTTGTTTGCTTGAAACTTTACACAAAGATTAGGATTTGCATTGAGTTCACTAAAAGATAGTGGGTTTTTGTTCATGTCACAAACATATCTCACATTCTTAAAAGTATAACTTCCAACATTATTCAATGTAACTCAAACATCCTCGCATCCTCTTACATAGTGAGTCCATCCATCACCCAAAGAAATAGACTCGTTACTTCAATGAAATTAACATACTGGGCTTTGTGCCACACATGGTGTCGAGATGCAGCTGAGTCAAAGTACCATGTCCTTGACTACGCCAACTAGTTCTATATTTCACAAGTGCTAAACCACTCATTGATCCTTATTTATCTTCCTCAACCACATTTGCATACCATGACATCTTTCTATCATTTGCTAGATCATATTGTCTCTTCCGACAATCCCTCTTTAAATGCCCTAGTTTCTTGCAATAGTGGCCTTTCCACCATGACTTGTGACCACTTTTGAAAGCTTTGTCACTTAAAAAACTACTATTGCTATATTGTCTTCCTTTGCCACAGAATTGATGTGCATTGAATGCACTTTCTGTACAACCTAACATTGTTGCTTTTGACTAATCTTCCCTTCTCTCCTGCAATATAATTCCAGATAACTGCTCAAATTTGAGGTCTTGGGCCTTTGCAGCCAGATGCAGGGACTCACAAAAGGCATCAAATGATGGTGGCAAATTCTACAACACCAAAGCAACCAAAGTTTCCTCATCTACAAGATTCTCATTTGTTTTCAATTGATTACTTGTCATTCAACTCCAACAAAAACTCAGAAATAGAAGCACCCTTTAGCATTTTAGTGGAATACACCAGATTTTTTGAATATAATACCCTTCCAACTTTTGAAGCTTTGTATTTTGTTGTTGGATCTTTCCACAGTTGAGATGCGACTTTTGCATTCCTAACCTCTGGAACTAGGTTACCCGCAACAGAGAGTTTCAACAACATTAGCACCTCTTTACAATGTTTATCATAGTCGTCTATATCATTTGCAAGCTTGGTTTCTTTGTCCAACACAATCTGGTCAATATCTTGATACTAACATATTGTATGTATCTAGACTGCACAAAAACACCCTGGAGGCCTTCGTACCAGCCTGGAAACGTACCAGGTACTGGTACGGGTCCTAGTACATTGTGGGTACGGTCTAGGTACGTACCCACAATGGCAGGGTACCCTACAGGTACGATTTTTCCGTACCCGTGGCTGCAGCATGTCTTTTTTAAAAGACAAGTCATTAAAACTTAAAAAATATTCAATTTTTTGAAATTTTAAAGTATCATATTTCTAACATAACCCTAAACAACCCCCCCCAAACACTTATTTAAACACCCAATCCCTCTAACTTTTTCTCACACTCAATCTTTGCTATTTCGCTAATATTGACCCTTGAGCTTGAAGGAGAAAAACAAAGGTTGAAGGAGAAAGAGGGAGCTTGGAGGAGAGAAAGAGAGCTTCAACGATAGAGTGATTGAGCTTGAAGGAGAAAGAGAGAAGGAGAAGCAAGTCTACAAACATCAAGGAGGATTTTTCCAGGTATTTTTCATGCATTCAGGGCCTTTTTTTTTTTAAATCTTTTGAGAAATGTTTTGTATATGAATATGATCAATGATCAATATCATGAATGATGTGTTTCAGGAGGATTTTTCCAGGTATTTTTCATGCATTCAGGGCCATTTTTTTTTAAAATCTTTTGAGAAATGTTTTGTATATGAATATGATCAATGATCAATATCATGAATGATGTGTTTCAAACACATCATTCATGATTATTGATCATGATCTAAATTTGTTTTTTTAATATTTATTTATTTTACGGTTATTAAAATATAATATATTAATTAATTTTTCCGTATTTTAAGTTTAAAATTGAAGTTTTATATAATTAAGCTTCTACCTCTGTGTATGATCTCATCTCACACCATTTATGGCGAACTTGGTGATCAAAATCATAAATTGACATGTAGGGCTAACTGTTTAATTTTTTTAATTAGTTATGTATTCCATTTTTTAATTTTAAAGTTTTAAATTGAATTTGTTAAAAATTTAAATGTCTACCCTCTGTGTATGCTCTCACCTCGCACCATTTATGGAAAACTTGGCGATTAGAATCAAAGACTGACATGTATGGGTTAACAAATTAATTTTCTAATTTGTATTTGTTGTTTTTAATTAAATTATTTTAATATTTAGCAATGTTTTACAGAATATCTCTTATTGTAGGTTAAAATTTAAAACAAATTAATCCTACAATCATGGCATCCAGTTCAGCTTCAGTGGGGCAAGAAGGGGGAAATGTTTCGGGTGGTATGGCAGTGGAAATGGATCCAAATTCTCCTTTATGGTGGCCTATGGAAGTGGTAGAGCTTGTTGCCGGTGGTGGTGTCCGTGTTTGGACGTGCCCCCATTGTGCCAACACATTTAAATCCTCATATACCCGTTTGAGAGCTCATTTGACTGGGGTACTGGGGACGGGTATTAGACCGTGTAAGAAGGTGGAAAAGAAAACCATAGCCATGTACCTAAAAGAGCAAGAGGCTGCAAACTTTGAAGCTTCAACAAGACTTGCTCGCTCTAAAATTATTTCTTTACATTAGAGGACCATGGAAAAACCACAAACATCAGACACCATCATTTCATCACTTTCATTGAGACTCGTGCTGAAACTGTTCCAGATGATTCCCCTTTTGATAGCAGATACCTTAGATGGCCATCAAACAAGAGAACAAAAGGCCCATTAGAAAAACCTCATTTAACATTCAGAAGAGGGAAATTGCAGATGAATTGGTGTCTCGGTGTATATTTGCATGTGGACTACCATTCAATGTCTTGAGATCAACCTTATTGGCAGCAGATGGTGAGAGGCATTAATGAGGCACCATCAAGGGTATACAAGCCCTAGCTATAATAAGGTTCGAACTTCTTTTTTGGCAAAAGAAGTTCAACACATTCAGACATCTATTACAACCAATTAGAGATTCTAAGACTAAATCAAGAGTCTCTAATTATTTCAGATGGATCAGAAAGACTCCAGAAACAAATCTCTCATCAGCATTATTGCAGTATGCCCTAAAGGGCCAATGTTTCTGAAGGTTAGTTGATTCTGAGGGGGAAGTAAAAGATGCCCAATTCATTGCAAATATTGCTTCCCTCATTGAGGCTATTGAGCAACAGTGGGCCCGCAACTTTTCAGAGCGTTGTCCAAGTCATTGCGAACAATGCCAAATATATGCAAGGCAACATGATTGATAGACAGAGGGGTACTTGTTATGAGCACATATTTTGGACACCATGTGCAATCACATTCCTTGAATCTAATGATGCAAAAGATTGGGAAAATTACATGGATCTGAGCAAATATACACAAAGGCATAACAAGATTCAAATGTTTGTCACCAACCTTTCACGTGTCTCAAGCAAGTATTCAGATAAGATTTTCAAAGTTGGAGTTGTTGAAGGTAAAGGAACATCTAATCTAAGTGATTTTAAATTTAATATTTGACTTTAAATTTTTAAATCAATTTCAATTTGTGTTACTCAGTATTGAATAGTTTCCATTCTTAGCCTTAATAGGTTGTTGAGATTAGGTTTGCAAATCTCACAGACTCGTCTTGAAAAGGACTTCATGAAGGTGAGATGTGCTTTGAGCATGATGGTGATTGATAATGTTTTGACCCGCTTGGAGGCAAGCTAACACAGAAAGAGCCCAAAAAAAATCATGGATCCTTGATGAGAATTGCTGGGGAAAAGTTGAATATTTGTTGAGTTTCACGGAGCCTATTTTGAGTATGATACGATTTGTAGACAAGGATAATGCTTGCATTGAGAGTCGGTAATATATGATGGCATTGACTTCATGCTTGAAAAAATCCATGATATCATACAAGCCAAAGAGTAGGATCCCGAGAAAAACTTTTACAACGAAATTAAAAATGTGATCGTGAAAAGGAGGAACAAACTGACCACCCCAAATTGTATCTCCATTGCTTACGCTTTCAAATCCCAAATATTACAGCAATGAAATAACAGGAGTAGCTTCACGTGTTATATCTGCAGGGACCATATGATGACCATGAGGTTGTAACATGGGACAGAAGGCAGCATTTAGGACCCTCTGTTTCCTGAAAATCCAGCTACGACTGGTTGCGATCAAATTGCTCTCACAGATATAAAGTTTGTAACTTGTTATTTCCATATTTTAATTACCAATTAAGAATTAAAATTCAAAATGATATCATTCTTTTTTTTAATTAATAATATTAATGCTTTGTTTTTGTGACAGGTGGCTAGTAATTCTTCTGCATAGCGCAACTGGAGTACTTATGGCTCATCACTCAGCCAAACACACCATGTGCGTGGCATTGAAGAAGACTGAAGATCTAGTACTGCTACATTCATTCCAACTTGCGCCTCTTAACCCACAGGACGCAAGAGTATACTAGTGGGCCTAACAAGCTTTGGGTACCTCCAACCTGAATACACGAACTTTGAAACTTCTACTGCTTGCCGTCCAATGTTTCACTTCTTGGCATCAATGCGGAACTTCCACGGAGCCCTTAACAAGGGTTCGAAAGTGGAGCTTAGTGGGAGTGAAGCTGTTCAAGTGGCATCCATGAAGATGATTTGACGATTACATCTAGATGATATGCTCTAGAAGTTGAGAACTTCAATGTATTAAATTATTTACTATCATGTTTTGAACATTCACGTAATCAATACGAACTCAAGATCACTGTTGTTCTCAAAGTATTGGAAATTTCCAATTTGTTTTCATGTTCTATGAATAATTTTAAGTTGTATGACTCTATGAGTATTAAATTCCAATAAGTACGCAATGTATGAGAATTAAATTTCAATAAGTATGAAAATGCATCTTTAAATTTATAGTACATATATATATACATATATATATATATATAAAACGTACCCAAAAGCGTACCATACCCAAGATTTTTAAAAATTTGTCGTTTCACTGTACCAAAACCATACACGTATCCGTATCCGTACTCGTACCCGTACCGAGATAATCTAGGTATGTATCTTATGACTCCACAAATTGAAGTTCCTACCGGTCAGTTTATATGACTCGGGCACTAGCAAGTGTTGAAAACTACGCATTTTGTCTAGTTTTCCACTTAAACAATTGTTCCAGGAATAATACCAAAGAATTTAGAAATACTCATTTTCTATCTAGTATCTATGCCGAAACTAGGCAATGTTGCCAAATTTCAGCTATTGGCTCTTTACCATTTTCCAAAACCTGAGTTAATCAGCTTTTCAAGTATTTTTAAAGAAAATATTTTAGACTTCTTATATAGTTTAACTTAAACTTTTTAAAACATAAAATACAAAGAAAAGGTCCTTTGCCCTAAATGTTAGTTAAGCTCAAGACATTAGCTTGAAATGGATCTAACATTAAATCTGTAGCATATTATGGAGCCCCATGGCGTCCTAGTGCCACTCCTCTAACCTCTCAAGCTCGCTTCTTTGGCCACACCTTTTTTTAATGTCTGAAGTCAAGGAGTCATGCAGGAAGGCAAGACAGAAAACAAAAAATAAATAAGCTACAACAAATATCAGCAAAGGAAAGGATGTATTCAGGCATTTATTACGGTGCCACTCTCCTCTTCTAGGTGCCGCCATAGTTCAAAAACTCATTCTCGGACATTACTTGGCAGCCCAAAATTTGACTCGTTACTGAGACTCGGGAGTTACTCAACAATTACTCAACAACTTTATTGCTACTTTAAAAAAATATAAATTTATAAAATAAACTTTAAAAAATGAAAAACACTATTTTCTTTGGTAACCGGAGGAAATTGAGGTTGGTCCAACATCTCGGAGCTACGAAGCTCTATCATAGGGCAACCCTCCTATAACCTCTGGACAATCCTGATCAAGCCCTAAATGAAATAACCTATTAATTGACATAAGAAATGAATGTGAACAATGCATAAATATATTTTTCCATTAATTTTCAACCCAAAAAAGTACAAAGTAGAAATTACAATCATAGACTATAGTGACATACTCCTCAATGCACCAAAATCATAGTATGCAAACTCAGTGAGCACTTGCCGAGTACTCACCAATAAAAAAGATACACGAATATTCATAGGAAAAACTCGTAGAAAACACTCGCCGAATATTCGCCTAGAATATTCAACGAGTTCGTGCATAATACTCGCCATATGCGGTACAGATGTGAAAACATGAAAAACCGACGGAAAAAATGGAAAATACACTTTTTGTCTTTTTAAGGCACCAAAGCACTTCATTTTCAATCACATAGCCATTGAGCTTGCATTGCATGAGTTAACGAAATTTAGAGCAAATTCGAAGAGGAAATTTGAAGAATTGCATTTAGAGGTAAGTTATTTTTTAAATTCTTTTAAGTTTTTGCAAATTATTCTATATTATTTAAATTTTATATATTCATATTGTAATTTTAAATGCATCCAATTTAATTGCGAATGATTTTAAATTTTTTAGTAATCATTTGGAGCTAGACGTAAGTTTTTTTTAATTCTTATCACAAATTCGTTCTATATTATTTAAATTTATATATTCATATTGTATCCGAATATGTTTTATAATTTTAAATGCATTTAATTTAATTGCGGATGATTTTAAATTTTTAATAGTCATTTGGAACCGGGGGTATGTTTTTTTATTTCTTTTCGCAAATTCGTTTAATAGTTATTAATTTATTCATGTTTGTTATCATGGATTCGTGACATTATCATTAATGAATGAAATTGACGGAATGTATTGTTGTAATTTTGTAAATGTTATTTTAATTTCATTTTTAGAATGTATTCTTGTTCATAGGATTTACAATTTTAATTATTAAATTACGGTTAAATAGGGTCATAAAGACACTTTTTTTATTATTTAAATTTTAACTAAACTTACGTTTTTTTAATTTTTTAAATGTACATTGTGCTGCAGATTAGAGCTTACCAATGGCATCTGGGTCAACATCACTAGCAGGAACCATTCCCGCTAACGTCTGTACCATTGTTTGGAAGTATGGTGTATGTGGGGCAATTCAGTGAACCGTGGTTTACAATTTCTACGGAAAAACGTTTTCTGGAGGCATCAATCACCTGAAGCATCATCTTGAATGTATTATTTGCCGGGACGTTGTGGTATGCCCCAATGTTACAGAAGAGGCAAAATGAGTGATGAAAGCAGAGCTGGAGGAGAAGAAACTAGAGAGGGAAAGGGTGCATGCAGCCATAGCAGAAGTTGTTAGACCCGGGGATGGAATGACAGGGGATTCAAAGGATAATGCGGCAACGATTGTGGGCTCTACTTGCGGTCCACACATACGAACCGGAAGAGGCACAACTACTTCATCGAGTTCGAGCAAAGGGATACATAGTTCTTTTTGTACCAAGGAACATACCTGGAGCACAACCTTCATTGCAAGGTACAGGCTAGAACAAGGATGCACACGAGGAAGCAGATAAAGCATGTGCAATTTCTGGTACTACAACAACCTTCCCTTCAATGTGGCAAAGAGCCCGTACTGGGAGTACTTGGTGACAACATTGACAGTTGCAAGGAAAGGGTACAAGGCACCCTCTCCAAAAGACTTGAGTGGGAAATTGCTCAAGGGTGCAGTTGCAGATGCAACGACAATTCTAGAAGATCAAAAGAAACAATGGTAGAAATACGGATGCACCATTCTTTTAGATGGGTGGACGGATGGAAGGAACCGCACCCTCATTAATTTTTTAGTGGCTTCAAATGGTGAGATGGTGTTTTTGAAGTCAATTGATGCCTCTAACATAGTAAAAAATGCAGAGAATTTGAGTCTTATGTTGGAGAAGGTTGTATTAGAGGTGGGTATACAGAATGTTGTGCAAGTTGTCACAAACAATGCAGCAACATATGTGGCGGCTGGGAGACTACTACAGGAGAGGCATCCATCACTCTTTTGGACTCCTTGTGCGGCTCATTGCCTTGACCTTCTTTTGGAGGACAGGCAAAATTGATTGGTCAGGGCGGTTATAGAAGATGCAAGAAACATAACCAAGTACATATATAATCACCCTTGGGTTCTTAGCTTGATGAGAGAACACACAAAGGGGAAAGAGCTTGTGCGAGCCGGTGTCACAAGGTTTGCAACTAACTTCTTGATGTTGCAAAGTATTTCTAGTTTGTTTTCATCATTGAAGCAAATGTTTGTGAGTCAAGCATGGCTAGACTCACAATATTCAAAGAAAGTTGATGGAGAGAGGACTGCAAAGATAGTTTTTGATGATATCTTTGTAAAGAGAGCTATAGAGATCATCAAGGTAATTTCAAACTTCGATTTATATTTCAAGTCCATTCCTTTATTTTAATTTGTTAAATTATAAATATATTGTTATTTACTTATTTACTTTATTTGTAAGTTTGTAACCTTAAATTTTAATGTGTGTAGGTGTCAGAGTCGTTGGTGAGGGTTTTGCGTTTGGTTGATGGGGAGCAAAACCCTATGGGGTACATTTATGAGGCCATGGATAGGGCCAAAGAGGCTATCCAAAACTATTATAGGGGGGGATATCGTCAGATATGGTCCCTTTTGGGAGATAATTGATCAGAGGTGGAACAATCAACTCCACCAACCTATTCATGCAGCGGGGGTACTACCTCAACCCCAAGTTTTTCTTCTTCGATGGCTTCACAGATGTGAACGAGGAGGTTATGGAGGGCCTTTCAACATGCATTGAGAGGATGATACCAGAGGTTGAGACGAGGGACCTCATTATTTTAGAGCTGCAAAATTACAAGCATGTTAGGGGGAGGCTCTTTTCTTCAGCACGTTAGCTATCCGAGGGAAAACCACGCAGTCACCAGGTAATAAAAATTAGAATGTTTACTAAGTTACTTATATGTGTTACAAGTTACAAATTTAATTTTATTAATTACTTATAAACTTTTGATTATCTTGTTTGTAGGTTCTTGGTGGGAGGATTGGGGAGGAAATACCCCACATCTTCAAAAGCTAGCCCTCAGAATTTTATCTCAACCTTGTCGTCGCTTCTAGATGTGAACACAACTGGAGTTTGTTTGAGGCCATTCACATGAAGAAGCGCAACAAGTTGACTCAAAAACGCCTCAACGACCTGGTTTTTGTGCAATACAATCGCCAACTTCGCACAAGGAAAGTGGAGGCCACATCGCAGGAGCTTATTGATTTGGATGAGATAGATCCATACAGTGAGTGGATTGGGCAAGAAGAGAAAATCCTTGCGTTCACAGAGGATGAGATTGCTTCTTTCGTGAGTGAAGCTATGGAGGGAGAAGCACTAGCAGGATTGGATGCTATCTTTGAAGGTGATGTCAAACATGCAGTAGAGGAGCCACCGCAATCTACTACCAAGTTGGAGCCAAAGTCACAGCCTTCTAGGAGGAGCGAGGAGACGCAGCCGAGTGTGAGGACTAGTATAGACAATAGACTCTCTCCCCAATATTTCTCTAAAACGGGGAAGAGGAAAATGTAATTTTTGTATATTGTAACTTGCATAGATATGAAACTTATGATGATAATTTTCAATGACAATCATCTTAAATTCATAGCACTTATTAGCTAGCTGTTGTATTCGCATGATGATGAGATTTTGTATTGTATTTGTATTCAAATCTAATAGAAACACTTCTCCAACATTTTATAGACTCATTTGATACATTTTGTAGCTATATTTTGCATAAAATTTATGTTTTTAAAGAAAGTTGCGTATTTTTTAAGTTGTCGAATATTCACCAAGTCTTGTTGAGTTTTTTTCAAGTCAATTTTTTTTAGGTTTACCAAATACGAGTATGCAAACTATGGCCAAAATACACTAATATCAAAAATGAAATATATAATTTTTGACCTAAAAAGAGAACAAAGTACAACTTACAATCATAGACTATAGTGGCATAGTCCTCGATGCACCAGAATACACTAATATCAAATATGAAATATACAATCAACTGAGCTAGTATATGTCTACTGCTCTTTGGAAGTGGAAGGTAAAGATTCTTCCACTACACCAATATCATCCGCAAATATATCTACATCCTCACCAACCCTACCGAAACCTGATGTGTCATACGCCATTGATTCATTTACCTCCCTCTCCAATTCTGCGATGTCCTCCTTGAAAAACATGGGCTCCACATCATTAGCAGTCTATTCAACATTTGGATTGATATCATCAAAGTCAATCGCCTCATGACTCTCTACTCCCTCCACTTGTCTCACACAAAGACGAAGATTGTATCGCACAAAAACAAGGTCATTGAGGGATTGTGTTGTCAGTCTGTTATAATTCTTTGTGTGAATAACTTCAAACATGCTCCAATTTCATTCACACCCAAAAGCACTACATAACTAGCTAGCTTCTAAAGATTTGGTGTTTTTGCACCATAAAGTTGCAAACAAGACATTTATAATTTAAGTCAACTAAGCTTGAATAAATGAAAGAATTCTAGTATCTAATTTTATGTGTAACGAGACTAAAACAAATGACTCGATTTGATTTTACTTGCCTAAGCAGTGTTTCTTCTTTTCATGCATAGAACTGAAGAAAAAAGCCTACCCCCTGCAATCTTGTAAATCTACAACTCATCAACAATTGCATCTCTAGTTTCCTCATCAGGAATCATCCTTTGTATGCATGTATTAAGGCCATCCATAACCTCTTCATCGGTCTTAAATGATTGGAAATAGAAAAACTTCGGGTTCAAATAGTGTCGCTGCATGTATGTGTTGACAATTGCTTGTTCCATCTCCTATCAATTATGCATCAAATGGGTTCATTTTTTTTACTAAATATTTTGCTATGGTCTCCTTGGCCACGTCCATGACCTCATACAAATAACCCATTGGGTTTTTCTCCCAATCAGCAATTGTAGAACTATAAACAAAGGCTTTGACACCTATAACAAAAGAATGCACAATCTTAAATTCAAAATTAAGATAAATTCAAAATTTTAAACTAAAAAAATATAACAGATAAATAAAAAATTAGTTAAGTTTAAGGTTACCTTGATGATTTCCTCAACACACTTCGCAAACACATCATCAAAAATAGTCTTTACATCCCTCTTCCCTTCGGGCTTCCTAGCATAGGAAGACTCCAACCTATGTTGCCGCATTCGTTGAATTTCAAGCATGAAATTCGAAATTTGGCGGATTTCAAAGGTTGAGGAAAAATTCATCTAAAATCACGAATTTAATCGTACATTTTACGTTTTTTTGCTTGGAACATTGTCGTTTTACGTATTTTTGCTTGGAATGCCTATCCGTTTTGCCCTAAACTCTGCATATCACCGTTGCTTGAAGAAACATGTAGCTTGAAGTGTTTGCAACCTGCGAGTAGGGATCAACCAGCTGAGCGACTAAGCTCGAGCGTGAAGCTTGAGGAAAAATTCTCTCAAGTCACCACCTGTGTAGAGTGTTCCGTGTGCTTTGCTTTGGTCGCTGCCGTTGACGAAGATTTTAAACTGTAGAAAAGATAAAATAGGTCAAATAGGTAAGAGCAAATAGTTCATATTTTTTTCATGTTTGCTTTCTATTAAAGTTTAATTATTTTACTACATTTCTAGTTATATAATATAGTTTTTAGTTAATTATTTATAGTTAATGTTTAAGTATTTTATTACTTTTTAGTTGATGTTTAACCATTTTATAGTTAATAACTCAACAATAATGTTTAATTATTTTATTGCCTATGTGATATTCTTTTTCTTTTTCAAACATTCAATCTAAAAGTATTATGTCATATACTCGAATTTAAACACGAATTTTATCATTGTTTTTTTGCAACGAATTTTCATGAATTTTATCCTCGGCGAATTCGAACACAAATTTGAATGCGGCAACATAGACTCCAACCACCGTGTGCTCACAAACATTTACCTAAGAGATGTTAGTAAGGTTACAATACTACAATGTGATGAAGGTTGTGGTGAATCGAGTGACTCGTGCTCACACAAGCTCATTTCCATTCATGTGCTCTCTCATCAAGCTTATCACCCAAGGATGATTGTAGAGGAGCTTTGTGATATTTCTTGTCTCCTCAGCCATGGACTTCACCTATGCCATTTTTCTTATATCCTCAAGTAGGAGATAAATGCAATGAGTTGCTCAAAGGGTCCAAAAAAGTGTAGGGTGTCTCTTCTCAAGAAGTCCTCCTGCGGCTACATATGTTGTGTTATTCGTCACAACTTAGACATCATTCTTCGCGCCGACTTCCACAACACCTCAATCAACATATCACACAAAGTGTTTGCATTTTTCATTTGGTTGGATGCACCAATTGACTTCAACAAAACCAATTGGGCACTTGAAGCCACTAAAAAGTTAATTAATGTGTGGCTTTTCCCATCCGTCCACCCATCAAACAAAATGGTGCAGCCGTTCTTTTGGGTCTTCTATAATACCTTGCATGAATCCTCCAACAACGGGCCACTCAAATCATGAGTAAAATCCTTGAACCCCTTCCTAGAAATGATCAATGCATTGACTTAATTCTCCCAATATGGGCTTTTTGCCACATTTAATGGAATGTTGTAGTACCAAAAGTTTGTTGCAATTATCCTTGCTTCCGTGTGCACTTGTTGGTTCCAAGTGGTACCTTCGAGTGAAGGTTGCAACCCAGAATACATCAAGGAACAAAAAAACACTCAGACCACCTTCAATGGAAGAGTCATCCCTGACCCCCTGGAGTTGGGAAAATAGAAGAGGCTTCACTATCACAATCATCTCTTGCTACCCTCCTATTCAATAGGGCTTCAAGTGATTTTGTTTTCTTTTTTCTTCTCGGCATAACTCGTAAGATATGTGGCCATTTCTCTTTTAGCCTCAAGAGTCGCTTGTCTACACACTACCACATCTTTTCCTAGTATTTGTGTTATATAGTATTTGAGACGAATGCAGACTCACTCATCTTCACCCCACAATAATTGCATATCACACAATTGTCATCTGCCCATTCATAGTGCTTCCAAGAAGCGTCATTAGACTTAGGCTTGCCAAGTGTAGTTGAACCGGATACCATTCTTGCAAATATAGATAAAAATTAGAAACTAGAAACTTAGAAAAATAGAAAGTAATGTAATCAACTTCTCATTCCTACCCATATGCTCTAAATCTTTGTTCCAAACTTGTTTTTATTGTTAAATACATTGATGTATTCCTTTAAATGCTGAAAACCCTATCTCCTATGGTGTGCAAATCATTCACATTCACTGTATTTGCGAAGGAGAATGCATAAAAATGCAAGCATCAAAGGTAAAAATGACGTTTTTTTAGTTGGGCGTTTTATACTTTACCGGCTGAGTCGACATGTAAAACTCGGCAATGTTTGCCAAGAACTGATGGAATTACACGACAAAACTCACTGAGTTTTGCCAGTAGACTTGGCTCAATGAGTTACAAATGGTTTATCAATTGCAGTTTGCTTCACGAGTAATCGGCGAAACTTGCTGACTTTTGAAACATAGGGTGTCACTTTTTAGGCTGTTTGCCTCATGCCTCAGGCACATATGCAAGCTTCATAGGGTGCCATTTTTCAGGCTGTTTACCTTACACCTCAAGCACATATGCAAGCTTCTTTATATTATTTTGCCATCCAAACTACTGGGTCCAACACCTTCCCTCCTATGGCTGCGCTGCATTTTCTTAATTTTTCCATCTAGCTCCATGGCCCTCACTTTCTTTCATGCTCAGCATAAAATGCCATGCTTCACCTCTTCTCAAGTTTTCAATGCATAGGTGCCTCTGTTCAAGAGCTTCAGTAAATGTTGTGGCCAGCATACAAACTTACAATGCTCTTCTAGTTTCACACTTCCTTCAAATGCCCTAGGCTCTTCAAGCTTTGTTCTCATTAAAGACATAATGTTGTGTTTAAAACCAGACCCCAGGCTGCGACACCCTTTTGCATAGAAACATACAACAAGAAATTATCAGTTGCTGCGGCAATCACTACCATGCCCTTCAGACCAACACCTCCCTTAGACACATCAAAATAAAGAACAGCGCTTGGCTTCATACATGGTCGCCTTTCTTTACCAGCGTCCCCCAGCCTTCACTCAGCATCAAAAGAAATACAGTTGTGCCATTCTTATTGCTGCACTTTCCAGGCAGACACTCTCTACAGAACTTTGCTTTTGTCTTATACAGGCATGTCTAAAACCATGCTTCCTCTTGCTTTGACAAGCACAAAAATGAAAAAACAGCAGCACCTTCTAAAAGAAATACTGCACCTTTCCTACACTGTGAAAAGACAAATAAGCTCTGCCACTAAAATCAGATAGCTATCTTCTTGCCTTAATAAGATTTCTCCTTTTCTCTCACCACCTTCAGGTTTACCAAGAAAAACCAATAGCTCATTTCTCTTCAGGCAGTTTACCCAGCTCCTTAAAACTTGGCTTTGATACCATAAAAGATTTAATATACAAGACGTGAGAATTACAGAAAAGTGGCTGAAATATACAGCCAAGATAGAGGCTACAAACTAGCTAATAGATTAGGCTAACTTGCTATCATTGAGGAAACAACCTCAAGTGCCTGTAAACTAATGTGCTAAGATTAGCACTATCTAATCCAAGTCTAACAACCCACCAAGTCATTATAGAGTTTACTATATGATTTAACAACTATCGCTTATTCCTAAGTAACTTACATGATCTAACACCTTTGAGAATGTCTTCGTGTCACATATAAACATTTGTAACTTCCCTTTTATGAAACATCCATCCAATCCAAGGTCGAAAAACTAAAAAATAATAAACTACCACTGGTAACATGTTTATCAGAATTTACTTACCTAGAGCTTCCACATTGACCATTAATTATTCCTACTAAAAAATTACTTTTTGTGAACAGTGAAAGTGTTGAAGCGGATAAGTCTTGTATTGCATAGGCTGTCACCAAATAGAAGTTGATCTAATAGATGATAAATTAATCAGGCAATGAAGGTTCTAAGGAACAAATACAAATGTCTAACGACAGAAAGGTTTATTGGAAGAAAGAAGAGCAAAAACCTGTTTAATATCACGAAGAAGAAACTCCACGTGTGATGCCAGAGAAGCACGGGCACCAGTCACACCAGTTATACTCACCTACAAACAGATTATCTCAGGTACGTGAGATTTTGTCAACCAAAATTGTAGTATAGTACAAAAATTACCGTTAAAAGCAATTTAGTCTTTTCATGAGAAATATAAAATATTTGAATCAATTATGCATATTCTTATTTAGATGTATTGCCTCCCTTTTGCAAATGTTATCCTTGTCTACAAGTTGGAAGGGTTTTATTATGGAGGCAAATATTGAACAGTCACACCAGTCATCCTCACCTACAAATTGAATCAGTTAAGCTTTGCTCTCATTAAGGTGTATTGCCTCTGTTTTGCAAATGCTACCCTTGCCTACAAGTTGGAAGATTATATATTATCAAAGGAAAATATGTAGCAGGAAGTTAATGAAAGAACAAGCAAACTAATTATACAAATGAACAACGCAGATTAATGTTTTTTGATGTTTGCACAAGAGCATCTGCATTGCCCTGTAGCTTGCAGGTCTCTTACATTATTAGGAAAAAGTAGTTTGGACAACCAACTTACTCCAGCCTCAATATAATGCCAAAAAAATAATATAACGTCACTTAGGTAAAAGCAATTTAACTGCAAACTTACTCAAGGATCAATACAAAAGATTTCAAAATTAACAGCACTAAAATATACAAAGATAAAAGATTGAAGGTGCAATTCTTGGTCAGAGCTCAAGTTATAGAAATCGGGTAGAGAAGGCATGCTTTCTTGTGGAGGAAAAACAATACTGCTAATATAAATATCAGCAATATGCCTGTATCACAACTTGAGGTAGATGGTATATCCACACAATGAGGACAGCTATAGGAATCAACTAAAGGTCTGTTTGAAGGGTGTGAGACAAGTATTGCAGCTAGGAAGGATTCAGCACCAATTGTATATATACGGAAGAAGAAGACTTCACTTGGTGTGCACTTACCTCAGAAAACGAATACCATTGGAAACATCTACACACATATAAAGCAGAAAAATATGGAATCAAAACATTGTTCCGTATCAAAACCACTCAAATTTGCTAGAAAGAAGAGCAAGGATACAAGCACACACTGTTTAAATTGAATGTCTTATTGGAAGGCAAAAGATAAAACAGACGATACAAGGAAAATTCATTATTTCCCGAGAACTTTGCAAGGGATTCCATTCAATAGTACGAGCGGCTGGATCAAAATCAGAAAAAACATAGGGCACTATGAAACTTATATCAGAAAAAAACATGGGACATCATGAAAACAAAATTGATAATGGAATGCACACAAATACACAGACTTATATGTGTTAACGAGTCTGAAACAAGAAAAAGGTGAATTCATTAATTAACAATTGGATAATGTTGAGTCTGGCAGGGAAAATAGAAAATCCAATTGAGGATGAGCTGAAGCAACAATGCTTTGCAAATAGGTTATGGAACTCATTCAAATAAAGTCTAAGAAATGTCCCAGCTTTAAATTACAATGATACTTATAATCTAAGTAACCACATTCGCCGAATTTCAAGCCTGAACTTTGAAATTTGGCAAATCTCAATGCACAGAAAATAATTCACCAGAAATTGCAAATTCATTCGGATGGAGATTTTCATTAAAATTTGGGTTAAAGACGTTGAAAATAGTGTTTAGTGTTCTCTGCTTTTACGGTTTTGGTTTTTGTTGATTTTTGGGTATATATTCACCCGGCTCCCGCCGTTTAAGAATATACACTCTCTGCCGCCTCGGCTGTGCATGCATTGATTGGGGTATTGAGGCTTGGATCAGCGAATGAAGCTTGAATCAGCGGAGGAGCTAAAAGCTTGTGTGGGTGCCTTCGTGTCAGTGCGGTTTTATTTATAAATATTTAATTTAAAAGTATATTTCTTGTAGTCGAATTTAATTGTTGATTTTATTAGAAATGAATTTTTCAAGAATTTTATCCTCAGTGAATTCGAATGCGGCAACTTAGCTAATAATCACGTGATAGAATGTAAAACTTCAGTAATAGCTCTACACAAAAAGTAATGAGGACGATGGTATAAACCATAGTAGGAAAACTCGCCAAAACCAAAAACTCGCCAGACCCCCAAAAAAAAAACTCGCCAAAAACTCGCCAATATTCAGCCAATACTCGGGAATACTCGGCAACTTAAAAAATACTCAAATTTCTTTAAAAAACATAAATTTTAAGCAGCACATAGCTACAAAATGTATTAAATGAGCCCATAAAATGTTGGAGAAGTGTTTTCTATTAGATTTGAATACAAATACAATACAAAATCGCATCATCATGCGAATACGACAACCGAATGATACTAGTCCCCACACTCGGCTGCGTCTCCATGCTCCTAGAAGGCTTCGAATCTGGCTCGATCATGGAACTAGATGATGGTGTTGGTGGCTCCTCTGCTGCATGTTGGAGATCACCTCCAAAGATGTCATCCAGTCCAATATCTCCTCGAAGTCCTGCTAGTGCTTCTCCCTCCATAGCCTCCCTCTCAAAAGAAGCAATCTCGTCCGTTGTGAACGCAGGGTTTTCCTCTTCTTGCCCAGTCCACTCACTGTATGGATCTATCTCATCCAAATCAATGAGCTCCACTGCTGTGGCCTCAACTTTTTTTGTGCGAAGCCAGAGATTGTATTGCACAAAAACCAAGTCGTTGAGCCTTTTTTGAGTCAACTTGTTGCGCTTCTTCGTGTGATTAGTCCAAGCACGGGAGAATACTTGTCGAGTTTTGGCGAGTACTCGCCTAGTTTTGGAAAGCTACCCAATATTTTTAATTACTAATCTATCTACAGGCGATCAAAGCTCATGATTCTTTCAAAAGATTGCAAGAAGTTGCTTGGTCCAAAATGTGCAAAAATGGATTTTATGAAAATAAGAAAAATATTGCCATCACTGCGTGGAGCTCGAGAAAATATGCACTTTTAGAGAAAACAGCACCTGAAACGGAGCCACAAAATGAAAGTTATGGCACATGCAAGTTTTTGCTGCTACATCTTCCCGGACCCTTTCCAAAAATGGCAAATTTTTTTCTATATCCAAAAAAGGAAAGAAATGCTGTCTTTGGCAAGTTTGTGGCGAGTTTGTGGCGAGTTTTTGGCGAGTATTCCAACTATACTCGGCGAGTTTTTTTTTTGCATTTTTGGCGAGTTTTCTTGCGAATTACTCGTTTAGCATAATTTTTGGCGAGTTTTTCTAAACTCGCCGAGTTTTTGGCGAGTATTCTATCTATGGTATAAACAATCAACAAAACACTACAAAAATTGACTAAGTAATATAAGCCTGAACTGGATAAGGCATGGATTTGGTGGTTATAAAGTGGCACAGAAGGGCATATGGTAGAGGACCACCTAGCAAAATATTGTACTATATGCAATGTCAAGACATGAAATAAATTAATGTCTGTTTACTGTTTAACATAAAAATTGAGCAAGGAAGAAAGGAACTCTATGGTAACACAACAAACCCCTACAAGTAATGGAAGCAGGGTATAAGAATCAAAAGAACAATAGATCCATGAGCAATGGTAGTAATGGAAGCAGGGTAATAAGGTCTCCAACTGCAATGAATAAAAAGGGAAGACCTGTCATTTAGTTCATGAAGTGCAACAAATGGGGAATTTAGCTTGAGAAAGTCCAAATAATCAAAAGTGGGTAGGAAAGTTATAAAAAGAATGTGGTCCTTCTGACCATGATGATGAAAAATGTCCAAAAACTAAAGCTGCCAATATGGTGGTAATTGAAAAGCAAGATAGATATAAGTAATTAGCAGCTCTTACTACAATTGCAGCCGAGAACAGGAAGGAGTTGGATATGCTAGTTGAAAAACAAAAAATAAAAAATGTGGTCATGCAATGAAAGAAATCAATTGTCAATCAAATGATGTTTGGGGCAAAGAGGGGAGACATGTAACATCACCACTGGAAGTGAGAATGGGCAGACCTCAAGCATAAGAAGGAAATAACATTTACAGTTTAGGACAATTAAATGGACCAATATAACAATTACTCTTATTGATCAATTGGACTATGAGGATAGCTGATGAGGAACATAGAGACCTAGAATTGGAGCATTTAAAGAATGTCTTTGAGTTGAATGGTTACAAGAGTAAAGAGATGAATAGGACACAATGTGCGTAATAAAGCCAATGCAAAAAGAGATACGCAAGGTTGCAAAGAAAATAAGAATCAATGAAGGGTTTACCTGCTGTTTCTGGAAGGCATTTCTGACAGATTGGTATGAACCTCAAGAGGCACAATATTGGCACGGTAGTGGTGTTTATCGCATAGAATGTGGTGATTGTGACAATGTCTACATAGGAGGAATGGGGAAGTCAGTCATAATTAGCGTGGGAGATCATGGAGCAGACATAAGATTGAATCGTAATCCAAACTCAGCTTTGGTGGAGCATTTAGTGAAGACTAAACACCATATAAGAAGAAGAAGAAGATATTTTAACGTCCACAAGGCTACCAAAGACAGCCTATGGGACAGCAGATGTTGCTAAAGATCTTTCTGGCATTCAGATCTCCTATTGGTGAGTTTGATAATCAGCGCCCCAGTTTTTTCAGTCATATTCTTGCTGAAAATATCTTGTAAGGAAGCAGCAGCCACCGTGCTAGCAAACTGGGCCCTAATGTCATTGTAAGCATTACACTCTAACATGAAATGTTTCTCTAACTCTACTGCACCAGACGTGCAAAAGACACAGATTCTCTCTTCCCATACCTCTTTAGGTCTTTTCCATCTTGTTTCACACCGAAGATGAAGTGAATTAGTAATTGAGCTATGAAAATCTTTGCTTTTCATGGGATATTAGCCCCTATAAAAGCCTTTTGTTGATGATCACATGTAGAGTTACATTCCTCCAAATAATACCTCTTCTTTCTCCCTAACGGCTTTCCCCACATAACTTGGTAGAATTTATCTACAACAAAAGTCTTTATCTCTTGGCTATTACTAGGACATGCATTCAAGTAAATGTTCCATTTTTAAGCCATTTGTTGTTTTGATTCATCCATGACTTCTTTCTTTTATCCAAAAACTCGTTGAGGACAACCTTAGGCCATCTACTGACATGCATTTGCTCAATCCTTTTTTAAAATGTTATGAGACAGATCATAGCAATAGCTTCTAGAGGTACAACACCCGTTTCAACTAGAAGAATCTCGTATGGGACTGAGATCTTTAATTTGAACTTGCTAGCAATCATGCCTTTTGAATCCTCTCAAATGTTTTCCACCTTGAGTTTGAAATGTTGCTAGCCCAAACCTCACAACCATAAAACACCACTGGAGTTACTAAAAGAGCAAACAAGGTCTCCATAGTTTTCCAATCCCATAATTCTGCCTCTTTGCATTTGTTGTTGCAAAGCATAAAAAACTCTTCACACCCCTAAAGTTCTCTTTTTGCTACAAATCTCCCAACTAAGCTTGTTATTAAAGTCAAACCCAAGATATTTATACTCCGTTACTTCCACTAAAATGTTTCCATCGAAATAGAAATCATGTTGAGTTCTTTTCTTTCAAATGTCCCTCTTTCTGGAATAATATCGAAGACCTTTGGCCTATTTTGTCAACCCGATGGCCAAAGGGGGAACACAAGGGTGACTTAAGTCACAATAGATTATTGTAAAAGTCCCCCGTAGCAAAGGGGAAAAATAATAGAGCACTTATTTTAATTTATTTGACTTAATTGTAAAGTGGAAATAGAAAAGTAAGAAAGCACTATATTTTAATTGTATTTTAAAGGGGAAAAGTGCAACTAGCCTAGGGGAAATTAAAAATAGAAAAATATGTACATGAGTCCTATGTATCCTTTCTAAAAAATGCGACTTGGCCTAGAGAGGTGAAACCGGGAGAAAGCAGTCGATTGGTTGAGAGGTAGGTCATTTTAGGTTCTCTTCTTCCTTAAAAGGAGAAGTCGACTTGCTTAGGACTCATTCCATGATCATCTTATATTTTCTACATTTTGCATCTAAGCCTTGAGCTTTTGTAGAAACATTCTACGGACGAAAACCCCTAGGATTTGGCTCTAGAGGATGAAAGCTCCCTTAGAATATTTGAGGATTTTCCATCCAAGTATATCCATTGTATTTACACAGAATTTTTGCTATTTCCAGCAATGTTTATTGAAGATTTGCAAGCAGAACTTTGGAAGGAAGGTTGCAAAAGCAGCTGTTGTTGAATTTTGCTAAGGTTGAGCGACCCATCTTGTGATTTTCTGAGTTTTTTTGGAGAGACATTCCAGGTCTGAAAATTATCGCCATCTGTTGTACTAATTTTTGAGAACCAAAATAAAGCATTGTCGGTATTTTGGAAGGGTTCATAGAGCTGTTTCACTCCTCTTTCATCTGCAGATTTCTGAGATTAATTTCAGTCCATTATTGTTCCTAAAAATCAGATTTTTTCCCATGTGTGGGCTGTTAAAAATATAGATATCAGTTTAGACTAAAAATAGATAGATTTGATTGCTATTTGTGTGGGTTTTCTACTCAAACCCTAGTCACCATTCTACAGGTACCAATGACCAATTACAGGCAGAAATTTCAGATCTGAAGCACAAACAGGAAGAGTTTCAAACCCAATAGGAAAACCTCAGGAAACAATCTGATTCATGGGCACATATTGTGAAAGGTAAGGGCCAAAACACCTCTCCTATTGCAGTTGTGGAAGAAGTTGTACAAGGCAAACTTGTAGAAGAAAGAAATAGACGAACAAGAGAGCTCAATCTTAGAGAGGTCTACCCACACCTCTTCCTTCTTTTGATCCTCTAGCCATTGCTTCTGACTTCATCACAAACAAGTTGGGGTTGTCGGAGGTACACATTGACAAAGCATGGCTTTGGTCTAGAATCTACCCTATTCCTTCGCTTCAAATCAACTGAAGACAGACTTCGGTCTCTCAGGGCTAAACGGAGACTTTTCTCACTTCCGGATAAGATTCTCCTTGATGAAAATCTTACTAGAGCATAGGTGGCAGAACTCAAACAATCCCGAGAGACAGTCATGGCAGCCAGGAAGGCAGGAAAATGGGCAGTGATTCGGAACCTCAGACCGGTGATTCGAGACACTTTTCCTCCTAGTTGGGCTCCCGGGTCCAAATGACAGTCCCACCGGGTGAAGGCAGCGTAATAGGGGGATTACCATTTCATGTTGGAATGGTAATGGGTCATACTAGTCTTCACCAGGTCTCCTATAGGATGCATTGGGTCACTCTAATCTCTTTTTTGTTACGGAAACCCATGCGAGCCCCGTTCGTCCTCTCCCAGACCTTAGGGGGTACTATTGGCTCTCTGTTTGCAGGCAAGAGACTAGGAGTTCCAGTGGAGTTAAGGGTTCTGGCGGTGTTGCTTGTTTGGTTAGGGACACTCTTAGGGGCAGGATCTTTGTGGCAGCTGCAGATGAGTTTGCACGTTTTCTATGGATCAAGGTTAGGCGGACCCCACACCTTACCCGAGACATTTATATTGCAGTTTGTTACTTCCCCCTACCTCTTCTCCTTTTGCCATTGAGAATGGCCTAGTTGGGGATCCCTACTTTGACCTTTCTACTAGCATTTCTCAGTTCTCAGCAGTTGGTGAGGTCATCCTTTTAGGTGATTTCAATGCTCGAACCAAAAACATCCAAATTTCATGTCATGACAGGACTGTTGATGCTCTTTGTACTTTGGAGGTGGACCCAGTTTCTCTTGGTCTTCAGAGGGAGTAAGATGATGTGGCGAGGCCCTTGACGACATACCGTCGACACCTTTTACAGTTGGGGGAAGCTCGTGACCTATTAATCCTTAATGGCATCTCATCTTTCCCTGATTCCCAATTTTTCACCTACAGACCTCACGGTGGTGGCGCCAGTGTTGTTGATTACGTCATGACTACCCCCAACCTTCTTCCCTTTATTCACCACCTTTCCATCTCCCCCATTCCCCTCGCCGATCATGTAGCCCTTTCAATTCTCCTTGGAAACTACTCCCCCCCAGACCCCTAGCCCTTCTCATTGCCCTCCCACACACCACCCTGAGACTTGCTGAGGGTGACCCCATAACCTTCTCATTTCATCTTCGCCAGCTTCTCCCCCCCTTGCCCCAATTCACTGTGTACCCCACTGACAGGATGTACCACCTTCTTGCCACTGCAATCCATGAGGCTTCCCTGCTTTCTTACCCCCATTCCACTTCCAAGCCCCGTAGTACAGGACATGCCCCATGAACCAATGGTATGATGACGACTGCAAAAACCTCCACCGTCAGCTCCGCATGGCCTTTACCCATGACCTCCCATCCTTCCCCCCCTTAAAATTGCCTATCGTAATCTTCTCCGCCACAAGAAACGCACCTTTATTGCCCACAAAAGAAGGGATCTCCGCACCTCACTTTCGCATTCCCCCAAACGCTTTTGGCGTACCATCATTCCTCGACGCTCTCCCTTACCCCTAGACCTTGACCCCCATACTATGTTCACTCACACATCCACCCTTTATGACATCCCCGGTCATCCCAAGACCCAAGTTATATCCTCACCCCCCACCTACCACATTTTCACCCACTTAAATGTCAAGAAGGCCATATCGGTGATGAATTGCAGCAAAAGCTAATGAGGAAGGCTTCCAGGCAAAAAAATTCAAACATGGGATTGACACCATCATTAGTTATTTGGTAGACCTCTTCAATCAGGTGGTGTGTACTGGCTTCCCGCAATCTTGGTCCCACCACATTATCCACCCTATTCACAAATCCAGTCCTACTTCTGATCCTAATAATTACAGGACAATTATGGTGGGTCACACCTTCTCTAAGTTGTACGCCACGGTTCTTCATTTGCAGCTTTCGACATTTCTTGAGCAGTACCAATGCAGAGCCAGAGGACAGGTTGGCTTCAGGACAGGATACCAGACTACTAATCACATTCTTACCCTTCGTGCTATCATCGAGGAAGCATGTCACCGTTCGTGCAGGGTCTTCTGTTGCTTTGTGGACTTTCGGAAAGCCTTTGACTCTATTCCGCGAGAAGCCCTTTTCTACATACTTAGAGACATTGGTATTTCCGAAACCCTTCTTGTCGCCATTACCCAGTTGTATAAGGAGGTTTTGGGTCGCCTTCGCACTGCTGCTGGGCTTTCCGATTTCATTAGGAGCACCATCGGGGTCAAACAAGGTTGTCCTCTCTCTGCTACTTTGTTTGGTATCTATATTGATGAGCTGGAGGATTTTCTTAGAGACCACATACAGGACGGGGACGGCTATCTTCTCCACCATTAAACTGATCTACATTCTTCTCTTTGCAAATGATGTGGTCCTTTTGGCCTCTTCGGCGGATGGGTTACAGAGACAACTTGATGCTTTAGCCCTCTTCTGCAATCATAGGCAGCTTACAGTCAACATAGGTAAAACCAAGGTTATGGTCTTCAATGTGTTGAAGACCTCTGATTTCCATTTCTTCTACAAGGGGAGGAGTTGGAGATCACCAACTCCTACACCTATCTGGGGGTTCTCTTCTCTGGACCTCGGTTCAGTTTACGTCCGGCTATTCAACCCTGCATCAACAAGGGATATGGTTCCCTCACGATCTTGGAGAGACAATGCTTCCGCCATCACTTTCAAGACACATTGTCCAAGATGTCTCTCTCGGACTCTCTTGTGAGACCCACTGTTCTTTATGGTTCTGAGGTTTGGGGCCCCCTCCCTGCTCGAGTCGGATTGGACCTCTATTGAGCGGGTTCAGATCCTTTTGTTCAGACGGATCATTAGATGCAAAGAGACTGTTTCTCATCATATCATCCTTACCGAGTTTGGGGCTTGCCCTTTTCAGACTAGAGATCATCTTTGGTCTCATCTCACTCTTGCACCGCATCCAGGGACTTTCGGACTCCTCCACTGGTTGGGATAGATACATCTACCTTGCTTACTGCTCTTCTAAGGCCATTACTCTCTCCGATTGTAGTGGTCGTGTTCGGTGTTGGTATACTGAGACCTCTCGTCTTCTTGGATCTCTTCAAATCAACATGGACCATCTTCCCCCTTTTAGGTATTCCATGGATGCTCCTACTCGCCTCCTTCCGAGCACGCAGGATTTGCACAAAATTATCAGAGATGACATATACAGACTATTCACCCAAGTTACGTGGACCAACTCCCGAGAGGAACTACGCCTGAAAATGGCCTTCTACACCAATCACTTCCTGGAAGTCAGCAACGGACTCATCATTCGGCCCACCTATATCTCCCGTCATTGGATGCATGTTCTTCACATATCTTTGGGCCAGTTCAGAGTCGGATCCCATAAGCTTCGGGTCGAGAGTGATCACCATTTGGTTCAATCTGAGAGGATCTGTCAGCTTTGCTCCCTCCAGGAGGTTGAGACAAAGGAACATTTCATCTTCCGATGCCCCATCTATTATGAGATCAAAGGGAGGTTTCATTGTCTCTTCCGTGAACATCCTAGGTTCACGACCTTCTTCAAGTATTATGATCAGAGGTGTCTTGCTCTCTATTTACAGGAAGCCATTAAGCTCCGTGACAAGGCCCTTCATCCTCCATCCAGGGAGGCTACTATTCGACAAATCACATCTTTTTTTTATTTGCTCCCGGGTGTGAGGGCACTAAGCGGGGGTATGACCCTAGTGGAGATCTCCTGGCTAGGTCTGTCAGGATTAGAGGAGCTTCTTCCTTGACCAGAGACTTCCGGATTCGTGCACAACCAAGAGCCCCCTCTTTTAGACGACAGACCACTAGGTCCACCCAGAGAGCTCGACATTCCACGGAACATGGGCGTCTCCAACAACTTCCAGTCCCTGATACCAAACAGCAGCACATCACCAATTTCTTTACAGTTGACCTTGGGTGACAGTCGTGAGGGTTGGTGTCGAGGTCTTTCCCTCCACCTTCCTCTCATCCCTTGTGCTCTCTTCTTCTTTTCCTTCTTCTTTTGTTGTTTTCGGAGACCCTCTTGGGTTTTCCCTGTTGTTTTTGCTTTGCTTTGTATTGTACAATGCTATTGACCTATCTTTGTGGTCACTTATTGGACATTTAATATAATTATCTTATCTTATCTTATCTGGGAATATATTGCAGCAGTCAAAGCTGATCTTTGCATGGTCTTGTATATCATCTTTAAGTCTGTTTTTGGCTTTATCAAATCTGTAAAATATTTGGAGTGGGGATTAATAACTTATGGGCTGTTTGGTAAGAGTTTGGTGCAACTATTCAAGTCTCATTTTCAGGATAAATTACAGGTATGCAGACTAAAAATCTGATTTGCATGTGCAAAACTTGCATTTGGTTGTGGGTTTTGCTTAAAATCCAGCTTGGGTCGAAGGTGTCCCATTTGGGGACATTACATTCTTTCTATTGGAGAAGATCATAATCTTGGTCTTAATGGTGTTGACTTGCATCCCCACTTCTTTGCAAAAGTGCTAAAGCACACAAATGATTTTGAAGTCCTTCAATGGATCTAGCAATCAAGATAAGGTCATCAGCATAAAGGAGAAGTCTTACAACATCCTCTCCTAGGCGAACACCATCTTCACTCTGTAAATTTCACCATGCCTCAAGTTTGTCAATATATAGGCCAAATAAAGTAGGCGATAATGGGCATCCTTGTTTAACCCCAATATCACTCCTGAAACTTTCTGAGATACCACTTTGAGTTCTAATTTTCACTGGTACCTTTTCATAAAGTCTATGAACAACTGCTCTGTGATGCACTGGGATACCAAGCTCCTTCATTCTATCCCATAGCTTGTTCCTAAGAGCTGTGTCAAAAGCCTTCTTGAAGTCAACAAAACAGCAGTAAGCTTCCTCTTTACCATTCCAAACTTTTTCAATAATGTGCCTCAAAGTGATACCATGGTCTATTGTTGAATACTTAGGCCTAAACCTTGCTTGCCCTTTTGCTCTCCTACCTTTTTCTTCTGCTCATTTGTTGATTCTGCATTCCACCATGCTACCAAACAACTTTGAAAACAATGGGTTGATCATGACGGTTTTATAATTAGAAGGATTGTTAACATCTTCACTCTTAAAAAGAGGTATCGCAAGACAAGTAGTTCAATCTCCAGGAAAATCCTATTGAATGATGTTGAATATGTCGACAATGTGAGGAGGGAGAAATTCTTTCCCCCATTTTAAATATTCTTCCTAAAACTCATCCAAGTCTTTGGATTTTCCAACCCCCAATTTCATAAAACCCAAGATACAAAACAAGGAGAATGGGTCCTAATACACACTATTGGGTATTAATAGTTTCAACTTTCAATTCAACAACTATATTCTTGTGCTTTCACTGTAAAATTTGGGTTGTATTTCCTCTTCATACACACTACATCTTCCTAATGATGGGTCAATGTTAAAGCCCAAAACTTCAACAAGATTTCTTTCTTTATAACACAGGTATATTTCCAAAAGCAATCATCACAAGTTATTATTGGATTGTTTAAAACAATTCGCCCATCTCTAAGAACTAGAACAAGTAAAAAAGGCACAAACGTTGGCGCAAGCACAAGCAGAAAAAACAAAAGAAGACAAGGATTGTTTGCTATAAACTATACTACTAATAAAATACTATTGCATATTTATAAGTACATTCCAGAACATGGCACAACAAAACATAAAAGAATAACAACTTTATTGCAAAAGGTAGCTTTTAATGCAATTGGTGAGTACAGGGAGAACAAGTTACATCATCACCCTTCACTTGACATTCATCCTTCTATTGATAAGACAAAGAACCCGACGGTTGTGCAATAACACAACCACCAAATACAAAGTACAAACAAACATAGCTAAAGACTCGTCAATATGCTACCCAATGCCAACAAAAAACTGATAACATAACAAAGTTGCCTACCAAAACATGCCTCTATTACATTCTGATAACAATACACTAGCATGACATTCTACAAGGATGTCCTTATGTTAGGGAAGGACAAAATAATAAAGATAACAATAGACGTAGCTCAAGTAGAAATAAAAAGTTACGCTAATTATAGAGGATCTAGACTAAATATACTTTCAAAAAGTTATGGATAAGGTTGGGAAAATCTCATTTTCTACCAGCAATTAGACTGCATTGATACGTTCAGTATCGGCCCGTACCAGGCCTAAAATGCCCCTGCTACGGAAACCAGTACTGGTACTCTCTGGGTACATACCCATAGGCCTTGGGTACGTTCCAGGTACAATTTTCCACAGGCCCTAGGTATATTCCAAGTACAAAAAATTGTACCTAGAACATACCCAGGGCCTGTGGGTACGTTACCCACATGATTTTTTTACCCACGTGATTTTTTTAAGTGCAAATAAAATAATAAAACTTGAGGGCTTTGACTAGAATTGAACCTTGTAAAGTTCGTGTGAGCTTCAATATTGCCAATAGGCTCTCAGGGGTCAAGAGAGATGAAAAGGACTTCATTTGGTTGACTTACTATTTGGGGGGCTTTCCTATTGCTCCTCATCAGTGTTTTTAAAACCAATCGAATTGGAACAAGAACCAGCCGGTTCGACCTGTTTCATTGTTTTTTAGCACAAACTGGCATTAAAACCAGACAGGTGGACCGGTTCGGTACCAAACTGGTTCAACTGGTCCGGTTCAGCTTTGAACCGGCCGAACCATTTTGCTATAAACAACTTTGTTTCGGAATCTCATATATGATATATGTATTGTGTATTGGACTTGGAGTTCGTGCCATTTTGCTATAAACACCTTTCTTACATGTTATATAGTATATAAATGAGCAAACTTTGCATATTTTGTGTATAATTGTTGGAATCATGGTTTGTAATCTTTCAAATATATTGTTTTCATTAAAAATGTAATTTTCTGTGTGTTTTTTAGTAAACCAATTCATAAAGTTTGAACTATTCCGATCCCGATCCGGTTCCAGTTCTGATCTGGTCCAATCCTCGACCGGTTTCCGAGTCCGGGTTCTGATTTTTAAAACATTTTTCCTCATGGGTCCCTTTAATCTTCAGTCAATTAGGAAGGCATGGGAACAAGTGAAGCACTTGGTGGTTGGGCAGCCTATCTTCTCTTCCTTTGACACTAGGTGCCAAGCCTACAAATCAATTTGGTGGAATCTGAAATATAATGACAAGATCCTTGCCTTGACAAGAGGCTGCTCTGCCCTCCTTTGGTTTGAGAAAGGAATTAAAATATTTCACGACTTGTACAGATTTGGAAAGTGGATGGAATGGCCAGACCTTAAAGCTTTCTATAAGCTTCCTCAATCCCAGTTCAGAATGTATACAATGCTCAGAAATGCTTTCACAGCTCATTTTACTGGACTAATTATGGAGGATGAGAATGACTTTTGGGGATACTGTGAAGTGGCTCAAAGGCACCCCTTATCCAAGAGCCTACCTCCAAACAAATCTATGAAAAGATTGCCTTCTCCCCAAACCTTTCCCCGGGCCTTAACATTAAGTGGAATGTTTGTGAGCCCATTAGTAGATGGACTCATAGATTTAATGTTTTGTGGTCTTCTTGTATTCAGTCAAAGAAATCTTGCTTTAGATGGCTTCTAATTCATAATAAGCTTGTTGTTGGCTGCTAGTATTTTATAGGTTGTTGAGAATATAAGCTTGGTGTTTTCTTTAAATATTTATCTATATTTATATTTTTTAATTTTTAAAAATATATTGTACGAACATACCCGCATCGTATCGTACCCGGGGTTTTAAAACGTTTCCGTTTCAGTGTACCGAACCCGTACCCGTACCCGTACCCGTATCCTGGCAGTCTAGACCAGCAGATATCAGATAGAAGATGACTAACCAAACACGGGCATTATGATTGCAATAAACCAACTATCCACAACAGTTCTTCGAATAAGTACTTAAAGACTGCTAGAGAATTATGATGCAATATTAGAAGACCTTGGCTCCACCAAGTCGAGACAATATACGACTGGGAGCACAGCACTATTGCAGTGAAGATAGGATGGGCATGATTGATGACAGACAAACTCAAAGATGAAGTTAAAGGGAAAGAGCATTGAAGCTCTAGTGTTGCATTTGATTCAGAAGAAGAGGAATTTGAGCCCTACAATGAAGCTTAACAGTTAGATGATTGATGAAAATAAAATCTTTAACCGAGGGCTGCTACACTGGCAGATACAAGAGTTTAAAATCGTCAGACATACATATATGATTGATGTGGAACCACAGAACAAACTAAGACAAATGCAAAGATGAAGAAAAATTCAACCATTATATATAATATACATTGAGGTGGAGGGAAACTAATTCTCTAATATAGTGCATGAATCCAAAAAGAAACTTCAAAACTCAAGTACAGATTATCCCGCCTATTAGAATTGGATAAGCAGCCAGCATATCATTTCTCAGACGAGGAACCAATCAAATATGCAGGACCAGTAACCCAAGAAGCTAATTTGGGGACAGTAGATGAATCCAAGATACTTACAATGGAAGCAGATCTGGATGCAGAATGACATAAGCTGCAATTCAAATATTCATGGAGAACAAGGAAGTCTTTGCATGGACATATAAGGATTTGAAAGGGGTTCCACCTGAACTAGTGTGCATTATATTGAGTTGACAAATGCAGCACTACCGGTAAGGAGAAGACCCCATCACATGAATCCTAGGAGAGCAGGTAGGGTTCATGACGAAATAGGAACATATGCTGGATGTTGGTATCATTTTTAGCATTGTAACATGTTACTGGGGTATCTCCGATAATATTTGCATCAAATAAGGGACAGATAAATTATGGGTATGTGGGGGCTTTAGAAGTTTAAACTTCATTAAAAAGAAAGGACCATTTCATTATCATTTATTGATCTAATATTGGAGGACGTTCAATCCTAGATGGGTTCTCCATTATAATCAGGTAAGCATAGACACAGAGGATAAACTGAAAACTACAATTGTATTGGCAATCGGCACCTGTGCATATAATGGAATGTCGTTTGGCTTGCACAATGCTCCAGCTACATGAAAAAAACAGTTTTTTCTCATATTTTGGGAGATTTCTACTAAAAATCTGGAAACATTTTTGGATGACTAATGCATGCATGGGATGTGGAATCACTATTTGCAGGCATTATCTCTGTGCATGCATATGTGCTAGGCAGCAAGATCGCAATTAAATCCCAAGAAATGTCGGTTATTGGTACCAAATGGGAAACTAGTGAGGTGTGTGGCATGTCAATCAGGAACTAAGACAGATTGTGACAAAATTAACATAACAAATGAGTCGCAGTAACCCAAGAATGTAGGCCGAGTATATGATTTGGGACATGTTGGCTATTACCGAAGGTTTATAAAGAGCTTTGTGGAAATGTCACAGATTCCCATTCATTAGAGTAATTTGGGAAAAGCTACTTTTAAATGGCGAACAAAGTAGTAGGAAGCTTTTGAAAAGTTGATAATCATGTTAGTAAGTGCACAACATATTACTCACCCAAATTGCGATAAATAATTCCACATGCATGTAGATGCATCAAACTATGTAAATGGCTGCACTCCAGAGCATGGATCATCCCTTGTACGTTGTAAGCAGGTTATTGTCAAAAAATGAGAAGATCTACACAATAATTAAAAGAGAGGCTTCCGGAATGGTGTGCAGTTTGCACAGGACAAAAATTTTGACACTACCTTCAGTCGAATCAATTCATTTTCTTTGTGGATCATTAGACATTGCTGTATCTAATTAACAGACCACTGATTCATGGTGCAAAACATCAAGATGATTGTCACTACAAGAATTTGCATTTTCAATAATTGTTTGAAAGGGGAAAATATATGAAACTGTCGATCATCTCTCAAGAATCCAGGATGATGAATCAGCAAAGGGAGTCACTAGTGACTATCCCAATTATTGACTATTCCAAGTAGTCATATTATCAAAATTGTATTAAAAAAGTTGAGAGTATTTGTCAGCAGGGTCATTTAATCAAGATGTCACACTAAAACAAAGGTTAAACATTATATTGAACACCAGCTCATTCCAATTAACCCGTGGATTGTTGTATTGTACTAAGAAAAAACACATTTAGAGAATGTGTGCCTGAAGATGAAGTTGATCAGATATTGAAATAAACCCATGAAGTTGATGTGGGCAGCCATTTTGGAAATGAAGGAATTGCTCAAAGATATTCTTACTAGACCTATGTTGTCCAACACTTTTTCAGGATTGGAGGGAATGGGTTAAATATTGTGATATATGTCAAAGATCCAAGAGACATGTTAAAGAAAATTTTCAATTCTTGCAACCTGTATCACCACATGAATTGTTGTTAGAAGACGTATACAAGGAAGAAATAAAGAGAAGGCATGGATTGCACACCTTCGAGATTGTGTGTCTGTCTATTTATTATGAATGATGTAGTTACAGAGCGGTTGAAGTGGTTACAACCGGTTACAACAAACTCGTAATGAGACACCTTATAAATGAGCCTTATATTCTCATACCCCCCCAAAGGCTTATTCTACCTAAAGCAAAAATAAACAATCTAACAAAACTAGAACAAAATAGAAACTACGCAATCTTCAGACACTTTCACTTTGAAAGCAATGCTATGATAAGGTAGGGCTCCATCACAGCTGCTTCGTGACCTTCGTAAAGGTGTAGCTCCCGAGCTGAATTCCCGAGTTCTCGGATTCCACCTCCCCGAACTCCTGAATCACAAATCTCTCGAATTATTGGACAACCATCCGTATTGAGCCAATCCACAAGCTCCATCAAGTTGTCTCATGTCCCTCATGAGGGTATAATTCCCAAGATCCATAGTCTTCTCGAACTATCTGAGAAACCATCCATACCGAGCTTCATCTTCCCTGTATCCTTTCTTGCCTTCAAAGTTTAGAACATCTTTATATTGGGTATTCGTCACTGTCCTCACTACCTTTTGCATCCGGTGGGTTTTCAACCATTGCTATATTGGTTGTATTTGATATGACTTTACGCTTGAGCACATCATTGGCTCTTTACCTTTGAGCACATCATTGGCTCGAACACGACAATACCATATTGTGTGACCTCTTTTCTTACAATTATGACAATCAATCTCCCGATTATCTTTATCGGATCTTCTACGAGAGTTTCTGGTTCTAGAACATAATGCACTTTCTTGCTGGGAATGACCTTCTGCATCTTTTGTAGTTCGTTTTTCTTCAGCTAGGAGAGCTGCAATCATATCATCTAGAGATTGAGATTGAATTTGATTGACAGGTTAAAACTACATTGCTGTGTTTTGAAGACAAACTATATAATAGGATAGCTTTGGCATCCTCATCCTCAATTGTAGCTTTGACTTCTACTAGTGGTCTGATCAAGGACCTTGAATTATCGATGTGGCTTGACAGAGAGACTCCTTCATCCATTTTGAACCTATATAACTGAAATTTTAGGGAAAATTTGGCATTAACTGCTTTCGCTCCACATAATTTATTTAGAGCATCCCAAATTTCTTTAGATGATATGTCTAGGTCTATACGATGAAGTTCAGAGTCGGATAGAGCAAGGCCAATAATAGCTTTCGCTCTATTATCTCTGCTTTGCCAATCTAACAATTTTGATGCATCGGTAGGCACTGTCTCTTTTCCTGTTTACAATGCCCCACAAATTTTTATTCATAAGTTACATTTGTATTTTGACTCTCCATGTATGAAAATTTAGACCAGAAGTATTTTTCTATGGGCATTTCCATTTTAGTAAAATAAAATAAATACAACTGCTTAAAAAAAATAGATAGTAGAGTACCGGGAAGGTTTCGAAAATGCAGTGAAACCCTAGAATTCGTAATCTGACCTTGTTTTTTTTCTTGCTACCTCGACCTCAGTTTCTGGCTTTTCCAGCCATTATGTTTTTTCAGGCCCAAACACTTTCTCTTTAAATTTGCAACTCATATTTTGTCCTTGTGTGACTTGAAATTCTTCTATAAAATCATTCTGTGCCTTTCGCGACTGTAAAAAAAAAGGCAAAAACGTGCTAATTCAGGTCTTCACAATTTCTGCAATGAGTAAAGGAAACAATAAATGCCCTTCGCCAATAAATATCCTTCGTGTTTTCAAGAGCAGGCATTAAAATGCCCTAATGCAACTTGTACAATGACTGTATGAGATTCGCGACTCTTTTTTTTTTTCTTTTGAAAAACGGGACTGGTTTTTCTCCTGATTCACAACTTCATTTGTTACTTGCGCGATTGTGTTTGCTTTGCTCCTTGCACCACTGTGTTTGCTTTGCTCCTTACGGAAATGATGGTGGAAATTGATTTTAACAGTGAAACCCAACTGTTTGCGTCACAGAGTTGCAGACCAGATTCGTGATTTAGTTTTCTGCCCTCACAAAAATGAACGTGCCCTAGTTCTCTGTCAAAAATCAAAAACGAAAATGTCTTCATTTTTCTTCTTATATTTCAGATTCCATGCCCTAATGGGGCGGATTTTCTACCCTTCTCTCTTTCCTCGGTTGGTCTCGCTCTGATACCACTGTTAGAAGACGTATACAAGGAAGAAATGAAAGAGAAGGCGGATTGCACACATTCAAGATTGTGCGTCTGTCTATTTATTATAAGCGATGTAGTTATAGAACGGTTGAAGTGGTTACAACTGGTTACAACAAACTTGTAATGAGACACCTTATAAATGAGCCTTATATTCTCATAATTGTTGGAAAGGTGGGGATTACATTTTGTGGAACCTTTTAAGCATCCTTCAAATAAAGGCAGATGTTGATATCTGTTGGTAGCAACAAAATGGGTTGAAGCAAAAGCCATACTGGACAATATAACCAACAGCATTACGAATTTTATGCATCAAAATATAATCACCAGGTTATGGTGCCCTTTATATTTAATCCATGATAGAGGAACTCATGTCATTAATACATCACGGAGATGCCACACATTTTAAAGATTAACCATAATAAAACAACCACCTATTATCCTTAAGAGAAAATGGGTAGGTTGAAGCCTCAAACAAATCAATTTTGGCAATTATTCAGAAAACATGTGGGATTGAGGAATAGAATAGGGTCGAATGAATATGAGCAGAATTATGCAACAGATGAATGCATTGGCATGAAAAAAAGGGATGTAGTTTCAGAAGGGTATGATTGTTTTAAAATGTAGGAAAACTGAATATTGAAGGACACAAATTAACATTACAGTGGGAAGGTCCTTGAAAATTTCAAAAGTTCACCAAAATTGTGAAGTGCAATTGACAAATCTGGATGGTTGGCTGCATCGAACTCTTATTAATGCATCAAAACAGCGAACGATATCGACCTCACACAGAAACTCCTGTAAAACAATGTCAAAAAAACCCAAAGTTGTAAGGCCATGTAAACAAAGTTTGATAGAATTGGATAGCAAGCAAGTGCCAATATCCCCACACAGTGAATGAACAAGTCAAAAGTGCTAACCAGCACAAGAATGGAACAGGTGGGGAGCACGTCAGCATTTAGCTCATTAGAAATGAAGAATGAACAAGTGGGCCCAAATCAAACAGAACAAGCACCAACCAATGCATACTTAGCTTTGAAACAAAAAATTCAAAAGCACGTGGATCATGCCGACCAACACAACTGTGACGATCAAAACCCACTCTGTTTTTCATGTGGCAATTAATGATAAGCAAGTGCCAACTAGCACAAGAAGTCAAATATGTGACCACAATGCAAATGGGAGTGATGAATAACACAAAAAAATCAATTCAAGAAAGAAACATTAATGGCAAGGCTGGCACAGAACCAATGATTAATTTGGCACATCAACATTCACTTTATACAAAAGAGAGTGAACACCTTAGACAGTATTCAAATTTTAACTTATAAAAATTTGTGAAGTAGGATGACAAGGAGAAAAACATAAACTGTAACAAATTTCTCTGCCGGTTAGACATGTCGTTGAAGGTTGGAACTACACAGCAAAATGCCAATAGCAGAAAAAAGTTGAAAGAGAAAGACAAGACTGAACAATTGCGGGCACCCATTCCCTGGAAGGCATTTGATGTTCAATTCAAATGGCTATATTGTTTTACGATGCGAGGATGACACTTTTGGTTCGAATGAGGCGGCCATGTCAAAGAGGGCCAGAATTGTCTAACTATTAATGTTGAGCATTCATTGGATGCAGGATTGGTTCTTGCTACTGTTTGATTTGTATGACCAACAAACATGTATGAAAACTTTCACACAGGCAGAATCATTTATTGTGTTATTTGAACTAGAAAACTTCCACGAACTATATGGGTTACCAATGATAGGACCCAATGTACCAAAAAAAATTACACCGGCACGTAAGCGAGACTTCATGAGGATGCATTTTGCTATAAAGTGAAAACTTAAAAGCATGGAAATCTAAAAAAATAAATAGTATTCTGGTTAGCTCTTTCCAGGAAAATTATCTGGCAAAATTAGTCATGCTAGCCTGATTATTTTGTAAAGACCATAGTTACCAAGTCCAGGAATCCGGATCTGCTGGGGAGGGGAAAAAAATACGGAAATTTGGAATTCTTGAAAATGTTTGGAAATATCCGGTGCAAAATATATACATATTATATAAGAGTGTAATTATAAATATGCAAAATATTACAAATACAATGAAAAAAATTCATAACATAATATAAAATGTTAATATATTTAGTATAAAGTTATTAACTAATATATAAGTGCATTGAGCGTCTTTTAATAGCAGAGAACTAAAAAATTAAAAAAAACAAGGCCAACACGAACAGAACTTATCTGGGCCAGCTGAAAAATCCGAATTTTGAGTAAATTCAGCCGGATTGGATAACTATACATATTGAATGAACTTCCAGTCGGGTGTCATTATTACAAGGATGGACTAAGAAATGGTGAAATATATAATAGGGCTGCTTGTGCTTCAAGAAAAGTGGAGGTCATTGAGAAGATACAAAAGAATGGTCAGAAGTGTTTTTAAGTGTATTCTCTAATTGTGTTGACTAATATGGGTAATGCAATCATGGTGGAGCCATATGAGCAATCTTGGATCAAATTTCACAGAGTTAACTATTGACACTACAGGTATGAAAGGACAATAAGAATTAATGTTGTCCAAGAGCCAGAAGAGGCTCAATACAGCTGACCCTAAAGAGAATGCAAACAATTCAGATGATTCAAAGCTCTGATTCGAAAATCACCATATATCGTGATACAGCCCTGCAACAATAAATTGTTGTGAAAACCGTGATTCGTGGGAGGGCGATTAATCACTGATTTTCAGTGTGTAAATTGCAGACTAAAACATCAAAAATCGTCCTTGAGCAATATAATATGCCTAGAACGAAAAAAAAAAAAAGTCAATTTTCTGCATTTTTTTTGTGATTTTTCTCTCAGCAATCTCTCTCTACAAATGAATGGTGTGTCTGCTAGGGTTTCAAACATTCAAGTCATCACTCATCACAGCCCTCTGCTGAGTTTTCTTATGTTTTACAGTTTACTTTTCTGAGTTTTCACTTTTCATTGTTCAAGTTTCATACTTCAAAGATCAAGCTTCACCTTCAAGGAATACAGCAGCACAGCCTGCAGAGTAGCAGGTTACAAAACCACAATCATTTTATTTTACTTTCAATGTTCAGGAATCATTATTTGTCTTTGAAGTCGGTAGCTGGCTAGATCTCATTTTGGTAATGGTTCTACTTCTCAAAGAGTCAAAAGACTATAATGTCTCAAAGATTCAAAGTTCAACTTCAAACGATGAAAATAAGACTGTTAAACTATTCTGAATGTCACTGTTAGTGTTAATAGATTCAAGCTTCCAACAAACTTACATGATTACATCTGCATTATTTCCCACTTGGTTGGAAATCTGAAAAACGGTAATGGATGATGAGTAATCTATTTTAATTTAGTAATGTACCTTGGCACTCACGCATATACAGTTGTACAGTAAAAATGCAGTGTTAAGGTAAATACTGAATAGAACCTAGAATTTAGACTACTCATTAGTCATTACAATGTAGCTCTAAACAATAAATACAAAATGATAAATCATGAATCCACTCCATTCATGATAATATGATATATCTCTATTACAAATTATAAGTTATATTCAGTATAGGCCAGCCAGATAAAATGATCCTCGAGTGGGAAAACCACAGGTGGACTCAAGTTCTGGATAATGAGAATACAGCTTTCTGGTGCTAGAATTGTCAACAAATAGGTCGTCTCCAGGATACTTTCCCTCAGGCTTGATCCCATACTCAAAGAAAGAAAGGGTCCAAGCCAAAGTCAAAGAGCTGGCAATAACCTGAACAGCCACAGCCCAATTAAACAAATGAAAGAGCGAAAGATTTAAAACTAATTTCAGAATCGGGTGTCGGTCCTGAAAAATTTAATAAGGAAAATCTCTCTCTGGTGGAGAATCAATAGGATGTACCATAGTAGGAAAACTCGCCAAAACCAAAAACTCGCCAGACCCCCAAAAAAAAAACTCGCCAAAAACTCGCCAATATTCGGCCAATACTCGGGAATATTCGACAACTTAAAAAATACTCAAATTTCTTTAAAAAACATAAATTTTAAGCAACACATAGCTACAAAATGTATCAAATGAGCCCATAAAATGTTGGAGAAGTGTTTTCTATTAGATTTGAATACAAATACAATACAAAATCGCATCATCATGCGAATACGACAACCGGCTGATACTAGTCCCCACACTCAGCGGCGTCTCCATGCTCCTCCTAGAAGGCTGCGAATTTGGCTCGATCATGGAACTAGATGATGGTGCTGGTGGCTCCTCTGCTGCATTTTGGAGATCACCTCCAAAGATGTCATCCAGTCCAATATCTCCTCGGAGTCCTGCTAGTGCTTCTCCCTCCATAGCCTCCCTCTCAAAAGAAGCAATCTCGTCCGTTGTGAAAGCAGGGTTTTCCTCTTCTTGCCCAGTCCACTCACTGTATGGATCTATCTCATCCAAATCAATGAGCTCCACTGATGTGGCCTCAACTTTTTTTGTGCGAAGCTGGAGATTGTATTGCACAAAAACCAAGTCGTTGAGCCTTTTTTGAGTCAACTTGTTGCGCTTCTTCGTGTGATTAGTCCGAGCACAGGAGAATACTCGTCGAGTTTTGGAAAGCTACCCAATATTTTTAATTACTAATCTGTCTACAAGCGATCAAAGCTCATGATTCTTTCAGAAGATTGCAAGAAGTTGCTTGGTCCTTGCAAGAAGGTGCAAAAATGGATTTTATGAAAATAAGAAAAATATTGCCATCACTGTGTGGAGCTCGAGAAAATATGCACTTTTAGAGAAAACGACACTTGAAACGGAGCCACAGAATGAAAGTTATGGCACATGCAAGTTTTTGTTGCTACATCTTTCCGGACCCTTTCCAAAAATGGCAAATTTTTTTCTATTCTTGTGTTTTCTTCACCAAAAATCCAAAAAAGGAAAGAAATGCTGTCTTTGGCGAGTTTTTGGCGAGTTTTTGGCGAGTATTCCAACTATACTCGGCGAGTTTTTTTTTTGCATTTTTGGCGAGTTTTCCTGCGAGTTACTCGTTTAGCATAATTTTTGGCGAGTTTTTCTAAACTCGCCGAGTTTTTGGCGAGTATTCTAACTATGGGATGTACAACCATTGGACATCTATCGCTCAGGGTTTGTGGTTACTATGGATGCTTAGTCAGGAGGAATGAAGAGAGCACATGAATCTGACAGTTCAGACTCTGTACCCATACGCGTATACAAAACGTATCGTCTACTTAGATTTTATTCCTAATGTCCTCATGCAACTTGATTTCTCAAAGACTTGTAAAACTAAGACATAATTGTTTTGTTTTGTTTTTTAGAATGGGATTAACATTTGGTTCAAGTGCAACTTGTCGTAATAAGACCAAGTCATAAGAACCTTCTGGGAAGCATTGTAAACAAGCAAATGGCAATTGTGTTGTATGCAATTATTGTGGGATGAAGATGAGTGGTGTTTAACACCTTAAGTTCTACATTACACGAATATCAAGGAAAGAAGTGGCATTGTGCACATAAGTACCACCTGAGGCTCAAAGAGAGTTGGTCGCTTACCTACTGGCTTATACAAAGAAAAAATTGGGAAGTTGATGCACTTGCATCCTAGCGAATAGGACAGCGAAGGATGATTTTGACAATGAGGCCTCTTATATTGCCCCAACTCTAGGGGATCGGGGATGGGGATGGGGCTGATCCAGTCACCCAGGGAAGATAGTTCGGCTACTTTTTTTGTTCCTCGAGGTAGTCTTGGGACTTCACTCAAAGGTATTGCTTGGAATAAAAAAATGTACAATGAAGCAAGGAAAGTTGAAGCAAATTTTTGGTACTACAACTAGCAATCACATGTGAAATGTACGATGGAAACGCCGAAGCGGATCTTTTGAAGGAGTCAAATGGGAGAAAGATAAATAATTGGAGAGGAAGAGGGGTGAAGAAGACGGGATATGAGGGTGGCGAAAATGGAATGCGGAAACAATGGGGAACTCAACCCTCCAAAAACTGCATGACATTTATGTCAATCGTTTGAAGGAGAAAAGGGGTGATGTGTAGGAGGATGCGGCAACAAAATTGGAATACCAAGTGTTAAAAGTCCACATAACATTGTAAAAATAACATTATTTTGCATTTTTGAAGGTCAAGCTTTAAATTTTACTGTCAGCTAAAATTGTTTAGCATGCACAGGTGGCCGTCAAATTTAAACCATGCCTGCAACATGCAAAAATCAAGACAACTAATAACCAAATCTCATATGGTGCTGACAATGAGAGAAAATACCACTGCTCAACTCGCCAACGTGTTTTCCTCAACGAACCTCATTACCACTACACTTCACCGTTTAAAAATCGCTTCATTCTAATGACATGACAAAGACCCGAACAATATTTTGATGACAATAACAACAAACATCAAACACACGTAGGTGAATGCGGGCCCAACTCAAATTTTCGGAGATGTGTGTTGGTGCCACTAACAGTGTTGCGCTGTCAACTTTAATTGTGGGTGCTTTCTATATTTGTCGCGACACACAAAATATTGGCATAATCCATAACTACTAACAGAAAGTCTTTCTAATACTTTGGAAATATCCACATGCTCTATTAAACACCTAAACCGTCGAATCCTATTCTTTAAAGCACTTGGACCATCCAATTTTGTGTTTGATACGGTCTATACAGGTGGTGTCATAACCAACAACATGTCACCCCCTATATATACTTTTTTGTTGGATAAAGCAAAGACGTGAATGGAATATTTAAGAAAGAAAAAACATGGTTTATAAAGAATAATTTTCGACACATATAGTAAGGTCATAGGAAATTCAATAACTTTAAATATTATTAATAAAATATAGGTCACATGCAATGGAACTCATACAGGTAATATTACAATCTTCCAAAAGGATCACTAAGATAACACATTTTCAAATAAATGTTCTTATAATTACATAGCTAATTAGATTTTAAACTATATAATCAAGTTTATCTTTACATTTAGATAGAGATAATCATATGTTTCCGATGCATCTAATTCCTTTATTTGAAGTTATGATGTCATGCACCCTCATTTTGACCACCTTGTGCGCTCTATTTTCTCTCAAAACAAAAACAAAGTGGCGATGGTCTACGCTACGGTAATGGGATGGGCTCAGACCGTGACTACCAAATATAGAGTTCCTGGCTATGTCTTTAGAACCGGTGGCACTTATTTTTCCCTATGGCTGAAGCAGGCATATGGTCAAACTGCAACGGCGTTGTCCCCTGTTAACATATCAGTGAAGCGGTGCTTTCCCGAAACAATCTTCGAGTTTCTAAACCGCCAAAGATTTGTTTTAGGACCTGCCAAGGGTAGCATCATAGACACCACCTACGCATTGGAATCTGAACTCATCAAGGAGGGAAAAGAGCAATTGGTTTATGGGGGGAAGCTTGTGTGGGCAGTCGGTCCTCTTCTTCAGCAGGAATTCTTCAATGATACAGAATCAGAGAAATGCTTACAATCAGAAGCAGATATGGAATGCATGAGATGGTTAGATAGGCAAGCACCCTCATTAGTTGTCTATGTTTCATTTGGTACTGTCTTCTCTTTCTCCCTCACAAATCTGAGATATCATGGAGGGACTGGAGCGCAGCGGCCAGCCTTTTCTGTGGGTGCTCAGAATTTCTGACAGTGCCAATTTTTCCACAGAAGTGCAGTCGGATTGGATATGCAAGTTTTAATCATAAAGGTATGAGAAATGCATACAAGAGCGGGCTTTCATTGTGAGGAATTGGGCACCCTAGATTGAGATTTTATTTCACAAGTCGACAGGGGAATTTTTAACGCACTGCATGTGGAATTTGATGGTGGAGAACATCAGCACAGGAGCACCCATGGTTGTGTGGCCTCTGCATTCCGATCGGTTTGCGGACTTGGCTCTAATCGCAGAGGAGTTGAAGATTGGCATGGGAGTGAAAGAGTGGAAAAATGTGGAAGAGAATGAATTGGTCAGTGTTGAGGAGATCGTGGAGGCATCAATGGAACACCTAGTCAACTCTGTTTTTCATAAAATTCATAGAACACGTGAACCGCCTAAACCGTTGGATTTGTTTTTTGAAATGCTTGAACCATTCGATCTTGCGTTGATACGACTTGTATTGTCTGTGTCAAATTCAAGAGGTTGCCGCTATATATACTTTAGAAAGCCTTCAGCGTAATAACATTCCTTTCAATGATGCTAAAAGTCCATATCGGGAGATTTTGGTCACTACATTGACCGTTGTCAAAAAGGGGTTCAAGGCTCTACTCCCCATGATTTGAGTGGCCTATTGTTGGAGGATTCCATCAAACATTCAAAAACTCTTATAGAAGAGCAAAACAAGGTATGGAAATAAAAAGGTTGCACCATTTTGTTTGATGGGTGGACGAATGGGAAAAAGTGCACATTGACTTCCTAGTGGCTTCAAGTGGGCAATCGGTCTTCTTGAAGTTAATTGATGCCTCCCACTAAGTGAAAACTGCAAACACTTTGTGTGATACACTGGACGAGGTGATGAAATAGGTGGGCGTAAAGAATGTCGTCCAAGTTGTGACAGACAATGTGGCGGCATATGTAGCAATAGGAAGACTTCTTGAGGAGACGCACCCTACACTTTTTTGGATGCCTTATACATCCCATTGTTTGTATCTCTTACTAGGGGACATGGGAAAACTCTCATGGGTGAAAAATGTGGTTGAAGATGCAAAAAATAATACCAAGTTCATCTACAATCACACTTGGGTGTTAAACTTGATGAGAGAACACACCAATAGAAAGGAAATTGTGTGATAGGGAGTCACATGATTCGCCGCAAACTTCATAACAATGCAAAGCATTGTAGCCTCACAAACATACCTTAAGCAAATGTTTGTGATTCATCAGTGGTTGGAGTCTCCCTTTGCTAGGAAGGCCAAAGGGGAAAGGATCATGCAGACTATTTTTGATGATATGTAAGTAAAGAGAATAAAAGAAATCATTAAGGTTCTAAACTTAGCTATTTGTTAATTTATCATTTATTTGTTACAAATATAAATTCTTAATTTTAATTTTAAAGTTGTGTATTATTTTGTTTTAGGTTTCAAAGCCTTTGGCTCGAGTTCTACAATTGGTGGGTGGGGAGAAAAACTCAATGGGTTATTTGAATGAGGCTATGAACATGGCGAAGGAGGCCATATCTAAATATTATGAACAAAATCAAAGAAAACACGAACCCATTTGGCTCATATTTGATTGGAGATGGAACAAGACACTCCACTAACATATTCATGCAGTGACCTACTACTTTCATCCTAATGTTTTCTATTCGGATTCATTTAAGACCAATGGGGAGGTTATGGATGGCCTCAATACATGCATAGAGAGGATGATCCTTGATGACAACACTAGAGATACAATTATTGAGGAATTGCAAATTTACAAGAATGCAACGGGGAGACTCTTTTCTTCGATTTTATGCATTAAGAGAAGTCTCTACTAAGTAAAAGTAAATTGAGTCATTTTTTGGTCTCGTTACTCGTAGATAATCCTTACTAGTACTAGACTTCTTTCATTTATTCAAGCTTAGTTGACTTACAAAATTATAAATGTCGTATTTGCAAATGTTTGGTGGGAAAATTATGGAGCAAAAACACCAAATCCTCAAAGGCTAGCCATACACATTTTGTTTCAGTTGTGTAGCTTTTATGGATGTGAATGTAATTGGAGCAGATTCAAAATTGTTCACACAAAGAAGTGCAACAAGTTGACAACACAACACCTCAATGACCTTATATTCATACAATGTTCGTCTTCGTGTAAGACAAGTGGAGGGGGTACAAAGTTATGATGCAATTGACATAGATGAGATCAGTGTTTTAAAAACCGGTCAAACCGGAACTGGAACCGGCCGGTTTGACCGGTTTAACATTTTAAAGCACGAACCGTTTAGTAAACCGGATCGGTTGACCGGTTTTAGCCCAAACCGGTCAAACCGGTCCGGTTTCATCCTGAACCGGCCGAGTCATGTAAAGATAGCATTTCTTTCCTTTTTTGGATTTTTGGTGAAAAAAACACGAGTATAGAATAAAATTTTCCATTTTTGGAAAGGGTCCGGGAAGATGTAGCAGCAAAAACTTGCATGTGCCATAACTTTCATTTTGTGGCTCCGTTTCAGGTGTCGTTTTCTCTAAAAGTGCATATTTTCTCGAGCTCTACGCAGTGATGGCAATATTTTTCTTATTTTCATAAAATCCATTTTTGCACCTTTTTGGACCAAGCAACTTCTTGTAATCTTCTGAAAGAATCATGAGCTCTGATTGCCTGTAGACAAATTAGTAATTAAAAATACTGGATAGCTTTCCAAAACTCGACGAGTATTCTGGCCAAATAATGCCGAGTTTTTTTTTTTTGGGGGCCTGCCGAGTATTTGTTGAGTGCGAGCATTCCAACTATCACTATATACATGAGCAAACTTTGCATATTTTGTGTGTAATTGTTGGAATCATGGTTTCTAATTTTTCAAATATATTGTTTTCTTTAAAAATGTAATTTTTATGTGTTTTTTACTAAACCGGTTCATAGAGTTTGAACCGGTCCAGTTCCGGTCCGGTCCAACCCTCGACCGGTTCCGAGCCCGGTTCCGATTTTTAAAACATTGGATGAGATCGATCCATATGATGACTAAATTGTTGATGATGTAGAGCCCATGTTTACCGCAGAGGAGATAACAAATTTGGAGAGGGAGACAAAAGAAGCAATAGCATCAGAGGCATTAGGAGTTGGTGAGGATCCAGATGATATTTTTGTGGATGACGATGTTGGTGTTGCAGAGGAAGAATCTTTACCTTCCACTTCCATGAGGAAGCCATAAAAAACCTATTTTAGGTGCACCTAATGAAATGTAATATGTAAATAGATATTTCAGAATTCATGACTCTATGAGCATTGTACTTTGTAACTTTGTACTCTTTTTTGGTCGAAAATTTAAAAAAAATATACTCATGGCATTATGTACATTCACCTCTCATGTCATTCAACAATGTTTTACATTTAATTTAGTTTATTTTATGAATTTAAATGCTTTTTAAAGTAGTAAATTTATTGAGTAATGTCGATAAGTTGTTGATTCCCTATTTACAGGTCAATTTTTGGATCGTTGATTAATTTGTGACTACAATTTTTTGAACTATGATTCAACGGATAAGGAATCAGTCGTGGAGACTGTAACAAGAAATGTGTCTATAAATGTTGTACTAGCTTCAATAACACCAACAAGAAAGAGACAGTCAATGCAGTAGGACTTCTTGACAAACAATATTGGCATTCCAGAGGATATCCTCTGGAAACATAAATAAGTGGTTGTGATAGGAGCAATGTCACAAACAACTCCATCGCAATACTGGAAGATCTCCCACAATGGTAACTAGATTTCACAATATTGGAAGATACCCACAGAAACCTGCAATCCACAATAGATTTGATGAGTTGCAAACATTAGAGATATGTGGGAACATGAACCCTACTATTTCCTTAACAAGTAAATTTGAAAATGTTGTACAATATGTTCAGAAGTTTAATACCTCTATAATCCCAAAACCCAAACCACCCAGCTCACAAACAAGGGTGGTAATCAAAGAGCCATCACCACCACTATCTCCTATGGCACAAGATACAAAGAATTTGAAGGAGTTGTCATGGAGCAAAGAGGTGATTTTGAGATGAAAATATAGATTAGGTGTTAGGTCAAATTGAACAAATGAAGAGGAATACACAAATAACATCATTCAGATGGAAAGTTTTACACCACAATTAGAACTGATGATGGAAAAAAATGATCATCACAATTGGTTGTGACTTCTTGTGGCATGCACTTTACAATATCAATAAATAAAGAAGATAAATTTATAACCAAGGATTCCACCATTTTATGGCTCATGTGCTTAAATTTCCTCAGTTTTGCAGCACATGGCAAAGTTAGATAAGTTAGCAGCAGAAGCTGCCAATTATTATTCATACACTGGAGAATTAAGAACGAGAATACAATATAGCACTGGAGAGGCAGAATAAATTAGTACAAAAAAATATGGCCTTGGTGCAAAGAATACAAACTTTAGATCAATACTTTATAGATTGGGCTGCACTTTCTGAGACTGAAAAAGAAACTTGAGTCAAGGAAAAAGAAGAGCATGGAGACTTTAAAGATTAGTGTGGAAGAAATGTAAACTCTGAAAAAGGAGAGTGAAACCTTGAAAGCTCACTTCCAATGTCATGATCAAGAAAACAATCCTGCAGAACTTCATTCAGCATGTGTGTCCCACACAAAGCAAAACAATATTTTGAAAGAGAAGAAAAATAATGTAACAGGCACAATAGTCAACATGAAGGTAAATGCACCACCCAATGTTAAGCCTAGTTACCAAATCCGGCCGGATCTGCACAAAATCCAGCTGGATCCAGATTTTTTAAGCAGCACGGATAAATTCAGTCCAAATCGGCCCTGTTTTTTTTCCAAAAAAAATACTTAATCTTTTCTTGCAATAAGAAGATACCCAGCTCCCTTTAATATTACTTAATATTAAATATATTAACATTTTATATTGCATTATTAATAGTTTTAATATATTAACATTTTTTGTCAATTTTTGCATATTTTTAATTTATTCTCGTATATAGTATGTATATATTACGCATCGAACTTTTCCAAACCTTTTCAAGAGTTCCCAATTTTCTGGTTTTTTGCCCTCCCAAATGGATTCAGATTTCTGGACTTGGTAACTATGATTTTAAGGGACTGTGTACTAAGTCTGGCTAAGCAAGACTATGTAAGCTGAAGAACTATAACATAGGCTGGCCAAACAACAAATGAACCTTGACCACACATAAAACAAAGATGCCTAATCAAACAATGTGAGTGTTTTACAAATACTAAAGAAAATGGTTAACCATATGTGGAAGCTCCTTAAAGCACTCCCACTTTCTCTTGTGATGTTCCTCCAAGGCTATCTTGGTTCTTGTTAATTGTAAAGAGGCTGATGCATTTGCTGAACAGGACAGTGAAGGATTGTAGAAAATGCTTTATCTCGATATTTGATAATAATGAGATATGTAATATTGAGCTATGTGGGATATATGTCTTCAAACCATCTATGATGGCTAGATTGATTTTTTCTACTTTGAATTGCTTCCTAGAAAAATGATGTTGTAAGATCAGAATTATATAATAGGCTTTCATTGTATCTTTAATATGATCTATTTGGATTGGGACATTTATGTGCCTCTCGGCTAATAAAATAGCTATTTTAAGGCACCCAAAAAAGTCCATCTATCTACATCTCTGAGCATATAATTGGGAAAGGAGTTCATGTTATATACCTAAATTTGCTGATGCAATACAAGAGACTTTAAGGACACATCATTTGATGATGTGCATAATCAAAATATTCTAACTTCAGTAATGATGTTTTCAAGAATAAAAAGGGAGTTGAAATTCTTTTGGCAATTTGAGACGGTATGACTTTCAGACGTTTTGATAGCTGTGGTATTGCTCCATATGATCTATGAAAATGATGTTTTGATTCAAAGGACCTTCTACAGTTCATCATTAGCTTCTGTTCTAATATTAGACTGGAGCTGTGAGTTTCATCTAATGGTGATTTCAATTCTTCAGGCAATAAATTGGTCTGCAGATTTAGTTAAGTTTTCTATGCAGATCATTCTAATGTATATTACATTGAGCTTAAGTAAAATAAAACCCTTTAGACTTTCAAACAAGCTTTTTGGAAGATCATTGTCTTGTTTGGAAATCAGTTCAACTTCTATTTGTGTAAAGATTTTATGCCATCCACGGGTTGAAAGAGGACAAAAGACACCAAGGTGATTAAAATGGGTTTCTTTCTTTTAAATGGCCTCATTATGTAGCCAAAACAATTTCCTACTTAGAATTTTGGAAGTTTTTGCATTTGTATCTGCCTGAGAGACATGGGTGTATAGCTTATTCTGGTATGAGTATGCACTGGGCACCATCCAATATATATAAAGAGGAATTAATAACAATAAAGTGACCTATATTATATAAAGTTTGGGCTTCTGTTAATGACACATATTGAGATACCTTAAACTATTTTCACTGATATAATGCTAAGCTTTTTATGATAAATGATTAAAAATTCATTCTTTACAGGATGCTTATGAAAGTCCATGATCAGCTTTCAGAGAAAAATACAAAGAATTAAATCATATTAATGTCTACGAATGACCAAAGGAGGTCAATGGAACTCAAGAGTAAAACCATTACAATAGAAAAGTAGTAGGGTAAAAGGGACCCTAGTAACTAATAACATATGACTACAAAGAGTATGTGACTAGGAGTTTAATCAAAGCATTAAACGTCGAACCAAAGTATCTGAATACAATCACAAATGATTGAAGTGAGATGTCCTCATTATTCTAGGAGTTGTATAGACTCTAAAGCTTATCAAATGTATTTTTTAAACATATGAATTCGACTGGTATGCTTTTATTTGCTATGAACATAATTTTTTGCCAAGACATAATTAAGTTTTCCGAAGATGTTGATATTACATGAGTTTAATTATATTTAGTTGAAAAGTACTTGTGCATGCTTTATGCGCAAACCTATACATCAAGAGCACTTGCTCTCAATGGGATAACTAGTGTATTGTTGCATATACTCTCGAACATTGCCCATTATTTGTACGCACTTGGTGTCCACCTTAAACTTGGTGTTCTACTTGCGTGTACGATACTCTTCTCATATTCTCATTAAAAGTACAGTATTTATATAAATTGAATTGTATGCAAAACTTACTTCACTCTTTCCTTAATGGCACATTCATTCAATGTATGGACACTATCTCTAAAAAAGACAAACTTACAAGATATACGAAGCCTTCTGATACTTCAACAATTTTTTTCATCCTCTCTGTTGGAGTTGTTGGAGTTGTGAAGAGCACCTTGAAAAATTCAACAAAGAAAAACAACTTTGCCATAAATTTTTAAAAATTAACAATAGCAAGATTTTGCATTGTGTAATCACAAGTAACATTTTATTATATATCAATTCATGGTGGGAAAAGATAAAAGAGAGACAATTTTTCATACATTGAAGACTCAATCCTTGCTCAAATTGCACGAATTATCCCTATTACTTCAGAACCATTGAAACTCGTGTGAGAACTAAATGTGAAGTTCAGGTTACTCATAAAAATACAATAAATTATTGCAGAAGTCAACGGCACTAACTATCTAATATAAAGAATTATTCATTAAAAAAAATATGAACAAAAAATGGTACAATTGCTTGCAGCAAAATTACATCCATTTATTGGATCACTTAATGAAGAAAGCATTATACATTAGATCCCATGAAAAAATCTTCCAAAGGCCATGCAATTTGAAGAATAACCTTGATTGAAAGAGAGTCATACTATCAACTCTAGTGCTTACGGCATGACAACCCCGTTCTATATTAATAAATAGTATGTTTGAAATATGGATATACTACAGACACAAGTTAGAAGTAATGGTCAATGGTAGATAATTACGCGATTTTAAATAACAATTTAAAAGAGCCTTCTCCCAAAGGAATCATATCACCAAGGTATCTATAAACTGTCTATCCTACGGAGGTTGGCATTAAGAAGCTAATTATATTTTATTTGCGATGGTACTCTATAGCTAGATTAACACAATTCTATGGCCATGTGCGTGTGTTTGAAAATTTATGGTGTGTTTGCACTTTTATAGTTTATGTTACATGGCATTTTTGTTTAGTATTTTATGCACTATGCATCCACAAAGACATCTTTAAAATAAATAGTCAACTTAGCCATCATGTTAGTAAAGGTAAGGGCCACAGAAATTGCCAATAACTCCAAATTATTTTCATTGTCTGACAGAATGATTTGCCTTTCATTGTTACAGCACATAAAAAGATCTTCAAATGTCCTTTGAATTGGCATGATTCATATTGGATACTTTTATCTTATGTTCAAAATCAATCAAATATTATGCAAAATTGCCCTAATGAAAACTCTTGAACCCAAAATTCCAAACCATTGCACAGATATGGTTATAAATTCATGTAATAAATTCAGAAGTGTTTCATGATGCAAAATCCTCATTGATCTTGATTGCAGCCGTCCCCACTCACTCCCATTCACCCTTAGTGTCCTTTTTCGCTGTTTATTTATAAACAGTGTATGAGAGGTATGACTACCATGATTTATCCTCTCAACAAACCTATCAGGGGCTACATCTGCTGTAATTGTTTTTAAACAGAACAAATATCAAAACAAGAGAAGTGATGAAAGAACCTCAAAACGTTTACATTTTTTGAAAAAAGTTTAAACTGTATTGATACAAAACAGAAAGATTACATAAGAACACTTCCTCTGATGAAGACCAAAAACAGACGGAAGTGTGATACACAAAGTAAGAGGATAGAAAAGCTAAGATTTTACAATTTTGAAAACCCAACCCAAACTTTCTAAAAAAAGCAAACCAACAAACTACAATCTCCTAATACTAAGAAACAAGATTTACAGAAAACTAAACAAGAACTACATAGAAGTACAAGAGCAGGAAGCTTAAAAAACAGTACTTAGCTTCCATGCTGCTATTTAATAAAGTAGTATGCTCACATTTGTACAAAACGTCACTGGATAGCAATAAGACACTATGATTGTATAGAGTTTTCCCAAACTACTGTTCATCTTTAAAGCTTCCAAGCGAGATCTAGGTGGGAGGTGTTAAAATATAGCACATTATATAGCATGTAAAACAGTTTAAGTAGTTGCTCAGTTGGTAACTGTATAACCACCTCTCTCATCAATAAATACACTCTGCCTGTTCGTCATTTAGACAGTGCAGTTTGCCTTCTGTCTTTTTTCTTCTCTTTGCATATTCTAACATTGGTATCAGAGCGGTTGGTTCGCAGTTCGAGGAAGCCTTGTCAACAGGCACGAACTGGAAGTTTGGGGAAGCCCTGGTAGGGCACAAACTAGAGTCATTTCCATCGCTGGAGGAAGTTGCTGAAGCAACTCGAGAGAAAACGTGGGCAGATATGCACCAGTCGGCAGAATCGTGAAAGGCATCGCTGAAGCAAACAAGAGGAAAACGTGACTAGTTGAAAGCAAAACGTGAAGCCTGAATCGTGGAAATCGCAGACGAGGGAGACGCGGTCAGACGCGGGACAGAATACACAGACGCAGGACAGAATATGCAGCGCGGGACAGAGGCGCGCAGGACAGAGGCGCGCGGGACAGAATCGTGAAAATCGCGGGGCAGAAAGGATACGAACCCAGAGTCGCAAATCTTGTTGCATGCAAAGAAAAACGTGGAGTTGTGTGGCCAGACCAAACAAAAACGTCAACAGTCATGGCGGCATTAGCAAGTCATGAAGGCAACAAATAATATTATTTTTCGAACAAAGGTATTCATCCATGCTTCATAATATTTATTACTATAGTTCAAACGCAGTTCAAAGGTTTTTTACATTTAATATTACTTGGTGGAATAAGTATTATTTTATTGATTAAGTGTGGGCAAAACTATTAGTTTATTATTTTCGTTCTTTTGGAATAATAAAATGGCAAATATATCACATTTAACTTTGTCGGAGACACAAAAGTTAACGGGCACTAATTTTAATGTATGGAGTCATAAGATTTTAACAGTCGCGGAGTTTCGGGATTGTGATAAAATAATCAAGGGTGATCAATATCGACCAGCAACGAACTTCGAGGATTATGACAAACGCCATAAGGAAGCGTTATTGGTTCTCAAGTTATCGGTGTCGGATGATTTGATACCGGAAGTGCGTAATGCCACTGTGGCAAGCAAATTGTGGGCCAGTCTGAGGGATAAATATCAGACGTCAGAGAAGAGTCGGGTTTTATACCTGAAAAATATGCTCTTTTCCATAAAGTTACAAGGTGGATCGTTGTCTGAGCATCTACTTCGGATGAAAGATCTCCGAGACCAATTATCTTCCATCAATAAAAAGGTGGATGACGATGATATGGTGGCTCTGGTTTTGAACAGCTTACCTTCTTCGTATAAGTCATTTGTGGAGGCACTCCATTTAATGACTGAAAGTCAAACACTCACGTTTGACAAGGTGAGTTCCTACCTGTTGCAAAAGGAACGGAGACAACTTCAGGCAGAATCTAATTGTGACCATTCAGAGACTGCTCTTGTCACTCAGTCAAAGGGAAAGTGGAAACGTCAATCTGGTGAGTCTTCCACTCGGTATCAAGTCACATGTTATTACTGTCACAAGGTTGGGCACCTCAAGAAGGATTGCCGGAAGCGGAAGTATGATCTTTCGCAGCAAAACAAAAAGCCATGTGATGAGAGGCATGTGGCAGCAATTGCAGAAGAACAGGATTCGGATGACGGGCATGCTCTTTATTGTCTTACGACATCATCCTCGAATGATAGTGGTACCAGTTGCTGGATCATTGACACTGGTGCATCTGCACATTTTTCATGTTGTAAGGAGTGGTATGTTTCATTTACTGCGAATATCTGTTTTCAATCAGTAGTACTAGCTGATGGAGAATCACTTGCAGTAGAAGGGATAGGAGATATATGCATTGTATTGAATAATGCTCATAGATTGTTGGTACGGAATGTTAGATATGTACCTTCTTTACAAAAGAATCTTCTATCTATTTGTCAATTGACTGAAAATCCCAATATTTCTGTGGATTTATGTGGAAAGAAGTGTGTTGTCTCTGATGTGAAACAGAGACGGATAGTTGCCCCTGGTATTGGGGAAGGTGGTTAATTTCGGCTTGTTGATCCGACTGCGATCAACATGAATGCACGTGTGGAGGATAGCTCCACCATTCAGGATGTGCAGGAGGCTGCAATGCCTTGTGAGGAAGGCATTCCTCACAAATATGTTGACTTGGATACAGTCAACCTACATGCACCTATTGTGGAGGGAGTATCCACTAAACCAGGTGTACGGGAGACGAACATGCCTTGGGAGGATGGATTTCCTCATTCTGAAGAACAATTTGTTGTGGACGGAGACTCCACTATTCCAAATGCATTGACACTACATGGTGAGATGGCATCACTCACTCAGAGGTCCTTGCTCTAAGGACAGTAGAGCATGACCAGTTTGCTCATTGTGTTGTGAACGATTTTTCCCAACAGAGGGGGATAGATGAGCAAATAGATGAGACGGAGGAGTTGGTTCTCACTCCTACCACTGCTGTGATGGAGATGGTTATTTCTCCTGTTGAGATGGAGACCATTGTTGAGTTGGAGATGGTTATTTCTCCTACTATTGCGGAGTTGGTTCTAACTCCTACTGCACAAATGGTCACATTTCTCTTCTTGAAAAAGTTGGATGAGCACTACATGGTGGTGCAAGGACGTGATCGAGGTGACTTCGATTGCAGGATAATTGAGTCTTTGTACAGACTCCAGCAGGCTACACAAGCCTGGAATAGATTTTTCAATCCACATCTTCGAGGTTTTGATTTCAACACTCTGGAGATGGGGCTGACACTCTCAGCCATTGGTGATTCATCACTGGTCAATGAATCACATAACAAAGAACCAGTGGACCACTTGCCATATCTTTTGTTCATGGGACCAGATTTTTGTTTTGCGGTTTTTCTTCATTCGACAACCGCAACATAGTCATGGAGTACTGATTTTAAAGTACAACGTATGGGTAGATGTAATGACTAAACATATGGGCTTTAGGAAATTTGTAAAATTTCAGGACAAACTTTGTTTTGTTTTGTTTCCAGTTTAGTTATTAAGAGGGGGTGTTAAAAGAGAGCACTTTATATAGCATGTAAAGCAGTTATGTAGTTGTTCAGTTGGTAACTATTCAACCACCTCTCCTCTCAATAAATAAACCTCTTCCTGTATCATTTGAACAGTGCAGTTTTACTCTCTCTCTCTTGCCTTCTTTATTCTTTCTTCTCTTTGCATGTTCTAACATTATTGTGGTTAGTGGAACAAAAAGGGGGCTTTCTCCAGCCAATTCAGATTCAGAGCCGAAATCCCCGTTGGATAACCAGATGGTACCAGCGATTACAGGTGATCTTATGCTCACAATTTCAGCAGAGAACGGCAAGTGGCAAGAGGTAAAGAATAGGAAAAATAAGAAAGGTCGTGCGGGGTAATATTGATAACTATTTCCAGTCCCAGGAAGGGAAATAGTCTTTATTCGATGTTTTGGTCAAAGTTCTATGTTTCGTGAGCGTATTTTTTAATAAATCTGGGGGTATAGGCCCAACTGAGTTTAGCTATTTGTTAGGGGCTTTTAGACCTGGATTTCTAAAGGGAATAGATCCCTTCAACCCGCTTTATCAATTAAAAAAAAATACTAAATAGTATATTAAATTAGTTAATAATAATAAATTAGTAAATCTCTTAGTCAAATTTAATCACGATTTTTTTCTCAAATTTTTGTAGTAACGAATTTCTTACCAATTTTATATTCCACGAATTCGAATGCGGTGACTTAGGTGACTTAGGTTACAAGTCTCCACAGCACTAACTGGACAACGAAATAAGGTACAACTTATCTTCAAATTAGAGCTTTACTTATCCTTTTGGGCAATTTTAACAAGATTGACCTAAATGCAGTATTAGATGGATGTTTTAACTTCTATTTGCATATTTATTGTGTCATCAGTATTTTCCTGCCAAGCACATGGTTACATAGGTTTTCTAAAAACATCATGTAAAATATTTATAAGCGATCTCAAGTTTGAGAGATTATTGCGAAATATTTATCGACCCTCCCATATCTAATTAGCTTGGAAATAGTGTTAATACGGGCGACCCAATGGAATATATTTTACTATGCAAATAAAGACCATCGTTTTATTCATCTTCAGACTTTAAATAGCTTTCGGGAATTGGTTCACACAAGGGACCCAATGGTCCAACAAGGTCAACAACCTATGAAACTAATTAACCTTTCAAGTAATTAATGCAAATACATTAATTACCTTCTAATGTAAAACACTATGACAGGGGGTTTCTCATAAAGAGAAACATGCCCCATAACATACAACAATAAACATTTGGATCATAAATAACCCAACAAACCCCTCTTGATCCAAAGGGGTATAGAAGATGATTTGGCGCACATAACTATGAAGTCATCCAAGTAGTCCTTGCCACAACCTGCAAGTTAGAACACTTTACATCCTGGTACTGATCAAGCAATGTCCCTCCACACAGAAGCCTGTTAACCAAGTAAGTTTTGATACGAATGATGAACATCCTACTGGGATGCTTATCCCCCTAACCATCATATTCGTACAGCAGTATAAGCACAGTCATGATTTGCCCAACTACATCGAATAACATAAAGCCTCACATAGAAGCATGTCCAATGATAATTCAGTACACATGTATGGCACATCTACCTTGATGCCTAACAATGCTGACTCCACTTCGATCAACACTACATATGCTAGCAACACCATCAATTGTACAATCACCACCAACTGATCGAAGGCCACAATACAATATCTTTCCCCCTATCAAGAGAGAGATGAGAATACCAATCCAAACAACTCGGTTTGTTCCTTTTAAATGATTTCAAGAAACCAAAACAACAAGAAAACAAAATTTCAAAACCAAATTTACTACTATATCATAACCCTATCTTTGATTTAGCAGCTCACTCAAGATGGGTGAATCTCTATTCACTCAAAAAATGTAGTCAGGTCCATTTGGACCAGATGCTTCAGCCATGTATGAACATTCTACTTCATATGATGTGTCAGAATAACCAGAATAACTAGACTAACTAGAAGACGCTCCACTAGTGTTACCAACATAATGCGATTCTACCTTCTTTCTATGTTGGGAGGTCCTTCGTTTAGAAGGGCAGTTATGAGAAAAGTTTCCTATACCACCATAGTTAAAGCATTGTGCTTTTCTCTTGGAAAGTGATTTGTCACAATGGGTATTGGAAGATGATGAAGAGTCACTTGACCAATCAGGCAGCCAAGGAGAATTCCTATTTATGCTTATGTTTATGTTTGGAAGAAAGAGGAGAGCGTTGCGGAGAATTTTTTGGAGAGTGCTCCCGAAAATGCTTCATTCTCTAATGTCTCTTCACAACTTTCTGTTTTCTTGCCCGTGTCAAGTAGACATCTCTGCAGACTTACTGCTTTTCTTCTTTGCAAATTGTCTATCATGTGGAGTGAGAAATTTACAGATGGAGTCAAATGTTGCATTATTGATTTTGTCAGTGTTGCAACATTCCTAAAAAAATGTATAGCTTGTGTTGAGCCCATTCAAAATGATGGAGATAAGCATATTATCATCAATTTTCCCACCTTCAAGTCTTTCATCCTGGAAATGTATTCAAAATTTCATCGTCATCATTAAGTTTATTATTCAACTACATTAAGAGATAGATCTTCGCCATGAGTGATTTCCATGCTTTCCATGCCTAAGACTTAATAGCCTCTATGTGAATAATAATTTGTGCAGAACAAGAAGATTTTAACAAGGTGGTGTCCCCGAGATTTCACCCTCAAAATCTAGGACTACCCCTTTTAAAAAAAATCGTTCTTTTCAAAGGAACGGGTCGTTGTGTTTGGTTTGCCTGCAGTTGTTTGCATTGCTCTAAGGTATCCCCCACAGAGTCATAAAAGCCAAATTCGACAAATACCCATATGCCAAAACTCACTCTATCCCTTCGCCAGGTTTTGTCTGAGATAATTTTATTTATTAATTTATTAAATAAATAAAGTTCTTTTAAAAATAGATTGAGCTAAAATTGGAGGATTTAGGTTATATAAAGCACTTCACCCCCATCATTATTACCCACAAAACATTCACTCAGGGGGAAGAACTTTTGCAAATAAGCTAATTGGAGAAATTTTTCGAGCAATTGCCTGCAGCTTCTTTTTTTTTTTTTTTTTTTTTTTTTTTTTTCTGTGTTTTGGTTTGTTTTCTCCTGCAATTCCCGTAACCTATTCATTCTTCATACCAGACCTTTCCCCGGGCCTAAGCTTTTGAAAGTTGTCCAGTATTTTTAATTACTAATCTGTCTAAAGGCGATCAGAGCTCTAGATTCTTTCACGAGATTGCAAGAAGTTGCTTGGTCCAAAAAGGTGCAAAAATGGATTTTATGAAAATAAGAAAAATATTGCCATCAATGCATAGAGCTCAAGAAAATATGCACTTTTAGAGAAAACGACACCTAAAACGGACCCACGGAGTGAAAGTTATGGCACTTGCAAGTTTTTGCTGCTACATCTTCCCGGACCCTTTCCAAAAATGAAAATTTTTATTTTATGCTTGTATTTTTTCACTGAAAATCCAAAAATGGAAAGAAATGCAGTCTTCATGCTAGTTGTAATTTTCAAAGTTGCCCTTCCATTTGAATATCCACGCAGAACATAGAAGCAAGTCCTGGTGCAAGTTGTTGAAATTGGAGTTGCCTAGCAAGATGGAATTTTACGTTTTCACTTAAGTGAAAAACGTAAAATAAAGAGCTTCTGGCAGGTTGAAGTTTAACGCTGCCTTTCCTTTATGTTTTTTATGTTTTCACTTAAGTGAAAAACATAAAAAGGGAGTTTCCCGACAGGTTGAAAAACGTAAAAAATGAGCTTCGCGTCAGGGTGAAGTTTAACATTGCCCTTCTTTCATGTATTTCAGGGAAGCATTAGCCAAAAAGTGTGACCCATTCTGGCATAACTAAATGCCTAAAAGCTGATTTCTTTTAATTGTCGGGAAGCATCTAGTTTTGGCGCCTAGGGTTGGAAAGGCTTCCTTTTTATTATTCTGGCTATCTGCATGTTGATGTTCATGTGAGTGCACAGGTGAATAAAATAATATTTTTAGCTTGCTTGGCATGCAAACAAAGTCTAAAAATAGAGGGCAGCAGGCTTTATAATCAGATCTCGGTGAAGAAATTAGATATTCATGTTATGGACTACATACTTATATGAATTATTTGCAGGAATACTTCACTGGTGTTCATATTAGTGAAAAGAAGGCAAAGTCAATGTCAGATACATTGAATATATCTTTAGAATCAGAAGGAGAAATTGCAGGTTCTACACAAATAGATCCAGCTCTCATATTTGCAAGGTCTTCTAGCAGAAATAAAAAAAAAATCTCAGACAAAGGTTGATTCAGAAGCAACTCTCAGTCAGCTACTTCCAGATCCAGTTTGGTGAGAATCAAAGGAAAGGATTCAACATCATATGAGAGAAAAAGCATCTCAGATTCAATGCAGAGATATCATTCAGATCATTCATGAGGCAGAGGTGCAATAAAAGTTGAATCCGCATGCAGAGTATGGAAGAAGAACAAGACTGGGAGTGTTGCAGCAACTTTCTTCTAATTTTTTCTCCTCTTTCTTCTTATTTCTCTTATTTTCTCCGACAAAGTAATTGAGTAATCAATTAAATTGTAAAATTTAAGTGATTGGTTTAAAAGTCGTTACTTCAAGTTACTGGAAGAAGTCAATTACTTGGAAATAGGTGGCAAACATGCATAATAGAAAGTTTTATTTTCAGTTGTTAAGGCATGCATGTCATGCAAAGAGAAAGTCTAGAGGAGAATACTGCCAGTTGCTTCCCCTTTTCATAGTTTCCACACTTGGCAATTCATTGAAAGCTTCTTTTTTGTAATTGCTCTCTATACACTATAAATAGAGAAAGAGCCTACAGGTGAAAGGATCACAATTTTTCTAGAGCATTCTCGAGTCTTCAGACTTTGTGCCGTTATTTCTGTGAAAATTGGGGAATTAAATAAAAGGTGAATTTCCGGAGAAGTTTGCGTCTACGGTGCTTTGCTTCTTTCTTCTATTTTAATTTTTAGATAAACTTTGTGTTATCTAAAATTTAGGTTAAAAGTTATTCATTTTCTTTACCTGTGATTATTGTGAGATCTACTTGTTTATTTAATCTATGTGTATGAGACCAACTCTGTAAACTATTGGTTGAATTACATATCTTCCTTTCTTCTTTCCCAAATTGTATTATTTCCCCCTGTCTACAAATACTCCATAAACAATTGCTTACTTGTTGCAGAATTGTTAAGCTATGGTTCATGAATTTTACCATTAAAATAAAACCCCCTACAAATAGTTACTAGGATTCATACTTAACAGATTGAAAAACATCTTACACGGGAGCCTCGCCGTTAAATGAGGGAGATTTATCTCATGACTGCCTAGGTTTTATGTTGTGCATAAAATCTAGCCAACACTACAAGTAGCTTTTGCTTCTGCATCAGTAATATAGGACAAAAACCCTCATTTACACACAGATCTGAGAACGAAAACCCTCATACCTAAGCTTAGCAATTCCATCCATGGGTTGCAGTGATCATTTAGAATACAAATATTCATCTAGTTCAGCTAAGGCAACATATTTAGGGCTGTTTTAGCATCCAGAACAACAAGTACAGCTAGTACGTCCCTCCTTGGGAACAAAATACAATACAGGCGCCACGTCTGGGGGCAGATTTCAGTCAACTCAGTTTGCGTGCTTTTATCTTATGTTCATCTTTCCATCTAGTTCAACAGTTGTAAAAAATATAATTGTATTTAGACATTATGGTATTTTCATTAAAGCTAATTTGAAATAAATAAATAAAAGTATATTTTTTTATTGGGGTTTGTTATTTTTTATTAAAAATCAATTTAACGTTGTTGCCATAAAAGTTAAATTTTTATACAACTGCCCTAGGGTTTGATAAAATATCCCGATTTGTTAGAAATTATTATCAAAGATACTACAGTGGTTATTAGAGCTAATTTTTCTCCCAGCTTGTGGAAAAAGCAAAACAAAAAATTGCAGCTTTGAACTTCATGCAAGGTAGTGACAAAGAAGTCACGTACCACCAAAGGAAGAAAAAGAAAGCTACAGAATAGCCAGAAGTCATGGGTAATAGAGACCCAGAAGATGTACGTTTCGATAGGCTTGTGCAGGGACAGGAATGTTTAGAAGATATGATGGCTCAATCAATCCACACCATGCAAAACACGAATGCACAAAGAGCTCTAAAGGGTGAGGGAAGTTCTTCGGGGTGAACAATAACCAGCTCACTCTAATGAAAGCCATCGGTTCTATTGTTAGGCCCTTCCAACTTGACCTCCTTCATAGGGAGGAAGTAGTTCCGGAGATGGAAATTCAGCCATCTATAATGGATGATAATGCTGCCAACTATGACGAGTACAAGGTCCTTTCAGGTGAGATTTGAGAGGCTATATCACTCACAAATTTTATAAATCTGAAGAAAAACAGAAGTGGACCAAGAGTTGAACCTGGGCCACAAACTAATCAAAGAGACTTGAAGCAGGCATTAAGGAAGTTGTCACTCCCTACTTTTGATGGCTCTGGTAAAAGTACAACTCATGCATGGATACAAAAGCCGAATACCTTCTTATCACTCAGGCCAATGATAGAGGAAGCCATCACATTTGCAAACCTTCATTTGGAAGGTATAGCACATGAGTGGTGGTACCATGGGCTAATCACACAAAGACACAATCACGTCCACTCATATGGTGAATTTAGTGACAGGTTAATAGAAAGATTTGACAGAATTGATCCAAAAATCCATTTCCGGGAATTAACTCAGCTCATACAATATTCAGTGACTATGTAGCTGAATTTTAGAAGCTTTCTGTGATGGTACCCGATGTGACAGAGAGCAAATTGGTTGTTTTGTCCATGGAAGGTTTAATTGAATCTCTTAGGGGTTTAGTGAAAGCTTTCAGCCCTACCTCTCTACAAGAAGCCATCAAAAAGGCTTTGGATTTGGAGACTTCAGCCCCAAAAGGGAAATATCAGCCTATATGACAGCCTACAACACAACCAAAACCAGCACCTCATGGGCAACAGAAAAAGACATTTGAGCAAGATGGTTTTCAACAAAAGGAGTTGCCTAAAACCAGCAAGGAGATACAAACAAGAAATGAACTCAGGAGAAAGAAATTGTGTTTCACTTACAGAGATCCTTGGGGATTGGGTCATAAATGTGTTCCCAAAGGACAGGTGCACTATATAAAAGTGATATCAAATGATGAGGTAGAAGAAGAGGAATCAGAAGTGGAAAAAGAAAAGGAAGAACCGATAATTGAATATAAAGGAGATCAGATAAGATAATAATATGAAATGTCCAACAAGTGACCACAAAAATAGGTCAATGGGACTGTACCATACAAAGCAAAGCAAAAGTAGCGGGGAAACCCAAAAAGGTCTTCGAGAAAAACAAAAGAAGAAGAAAAAGAGTACAAAGGAGAGAAGGTGGAGGGAAAGGCCTTGACACCAACCCTCTCGACTGTCATCCAAGGCCTATCAGAAAGAATCTAGTGATGTGCTGATGTCTGGTGTCAGGTATTGGAAGATGTCTGGGATGCCTATGATCCGTGGAAAGTCGAGCTCTCTGAGTGAGCTTGGTGGACTGCCGCCTATGAGAGGGGGCCCTTAGCCGTGTCTGAGTCTGGATACCTCTGGTTTGGGAAGAAGCTCCTCTAGTCCTAACAGATCTAATCTGAGGATCTCCACTAGGGTCAAGTCCCTGCTTGGTGCCCCTCACACCCAGGAGCACAACAAAGAAAGATGTGATCCGTCGAGTAGTAGTCTCCTTGACAAGGGGATGGAGGGTCCCGTCACGGAGCTTAAGAGCTTCCTGTAAATAGAGAGCAAGATAACTGTGATCATAATACCTGAAGATTACGGTCCACGGTGACGCGTCCCCTATGTTTTTTAGCATCGTCCCCGTACCGGGGACATTTCAGAACCTCAGAGACGGGTAGAAATCATCCCCTTCCCGTCCCCAATCTCTATAAATTTTAGGATGCGTCCTTGGCACATGTAAAAAAACATGGGATAGTAGGGGGCGGTTTGTCGTCAATCGGTACCTGGAGGGGACTTCTAGAAGCTCCCTTGATCCTACTCGGGGACGTCCAGCCGTCCAACTGCAGTGATCGCTACTCATACAGCCTTAAAAAATGCATTGTAAAAAAAAAACACACACACTTTTAATTAAAAGTAAAGCAATGTGGGGGCCCACAGGGACCCCCACTTGCGATTTAGAGCATGCATCAAAACAAAATGACAAGCTTCAGATACTCCAGCCGCACGATGGGCTGTTGATCCCGACGATGCTTCACAGATTGTTGAGGATCGAGGCACATATGAGATTGGTTGGGGTTCCATTAGATGAGGCAGCCCCTCATAGTTCCAGTGCACTCAGACTCAGAGTCTGATTTTGATGCCACTTTAGCGGAGTTTGATTAGGTCCAAGCTATAGTATGCCGCATTTCGATTTTCTATGTTTCAGACATTTTGTCGCCGATGGGCATTAAATTCGTGAACTGAAACTTCGAATCTTATGTGTAATCTCAATTCAAATCCAGTTTTATGTATTAAAGTTCGTGATTAAATTCGACTGATGAGAAATGATGACATGTTTTATTAAATATATAAAAACAATGTGATATAATTCACATTTCAAAAGATTATTCGTATGAATATTTCACATTTCATATGATTTCATTAAGGTTAAAATCTTATCTGACATCTCGATTCAAAGCTCATGATTATTTCTATTAAGATTGCAAGAAGTTGCTTGTGTCGATGAAAGCTTTAGCAATGTTATCATATGGATTTTATGAAATTTCCTATATTTTTTAAATATTGCCTTATTTTTCAATAGTCGTAGAGCCCTTGTCATCCCCTAAAAATATGCACTTTTAGAGAAAACCGACACCTGAAACACGTCCCCCTGAGCCACAGACATCCCCCGTCCCAAAAGTTAGGTGGCACATAGCCTGAAGAAGGTCGTGAATGTTTGGCGTGCATACATCTTCCCGTGAAGCCTCTCTCTGATCTCATAGTAGATGGGGCACCGGCAAATGAAGTTTTTCTCTGTCTCTTTGTGTTTTTTTCAGCCAAACTGGTAGATCCTCTCAAAAAAGTCCAACTGGTGATCGCTCTCGACCCGAAGCCTGTGGGAGCCAACTCTGAATTGGCCCAGGGATATGCGAAGGAACATGCAATCCAATGACGGTAGATATAGGTGGGCCGAATGATGAGTCCATTGTTGACTTTGAGGAAGTGATTGTCGTAGAAGGACATCTTCGGCATAGCTCATCTCGAGGGTTGGTCCAAGTACTCTGGATGAACTGTCTATAAATATCGTCTCTAATGATTTTGTGCAGGTCCTCCTTGCTCAGGAGGTGTGCAGGAGCATCCATGGAGTAGCTGAAAGGGGGAGACGGTCCATGTTGATCCCAAGGGATCCAAGGAGACGAGAGGCCCCGGCATACCAACAGCGAGCACGGCCACTACGGTTCAGAAAGAGCAATGGCCTTAGAAGAACAGTAAGCAAGGTAGATGTACCTGTCTCTGCCTGTGGAAGAGACAGAAAGTCCCTGGATGCGGTGCAAGAGTGAGACGAGACCAAAGATGACCTCTAGTCTGAAAGGGCGAGCCCCAAACTTAGCAAGGATGATATTATGAGGAACAGTCTCTTTACATCTGATGATCCGTCTGAGCATAATGATCTGAACTCGCTCAATAGCAGCCCAATCCGACTCGAGCAGGGAGGGACCCCAAACCTCATAACCATAGAGAACGATGGGTCTCACAAGAGAGTCCAAGAGGGACATCTTGGACATGTCCTGAAAATGGTGGTGGAAGCACTGCCTCTCCAAGACCGCCAGGGAACCATACCCCTTGTTGATGCGGGGTTGAATAGTCGGGCGTAAACTGAAACAAGGTCCAGAGAAGAGTACTCCCAAATAAGTGTAGGAGCCGGTGATCTCCAGCTCCTCCCCCTGTAGAAGAAATGGAAATCAAAGGTCTTCTGCCCATTGAAAATCATAACCTTGGTTTTACCCAGGTTGACTGTAAGTTGTCTATGATCACAGAAGAGGGCTAAAGCATCCAGCTGTCTCTGTAGCACCTCTGCAAAAGAAGCCAAAAGGACCACATTGTCCACGAAGAGAAGAATGTAGATCAAAACCTGGTGAAGAAGACAACCGTCCCCATCTTGTATGTGGTCCCGGAAGAAATTCCTCCAACTCATCAATATAAATACCAAACAGAGTAGGAGAGAGAGGGCAGCCCTGCTTGACCCCGATGGTGCTCTTGATGAAGTCAGAAAACCCAGCAACAGTACGAAGGCGACCCAAGACCTCCTCATACAACCGAGTGATGGCGGCAAGAAGGGTTTCAGAAATACCAATGTCTCTAAGTTTGCGGAAAAGAGCTTCCTGCGGAACAGAGTCAAAGGCTTTCTGAAAGTCTACAAAGCAGCAGAAGACTCTAGATGAATGGTGACGTGCTTCCTCAATGATAGCACAAGAGGGTGAGAATGTGTAGTCTGGTGCCCTGTCCTAAAACCTACCTGTCCCCTGGCTCTGCACTAGTACTGCTCTAGAAACTCGGATAGCTGCAAGTGGAGGGCAGTGGCGTACAGCTTGGAGAAAGTGTGACCCACCATAATTGTCCTGTAATTATTAGGATCAGAAGTAGGACCGGATTTGTGAATAGGATGGATAATATGGTGGGACCAAGATTGCGGGAAACCAATGCACACCACCTGATTGAAAAGGTCTACCAAATAACTGTTGATGGTGTCAATCCCATGTTTGAAAAACTCTGCCTAGAAGCCTTCCTCATCTATTGTTTTACTGCAATTCATCATCGATATGGCCTTCTTAACATTTGTGTAGGTGAAGATGTGGCAAGTGGAGGGTCGGGACACAACTTGGATTTGGGGCTGACCAGGGATATCATAGAGGGTGGAGGTGTGGGTGGACATATTGTGGGGGTCAAGGTCCGAGGGTAAAGGGGAGCGTCGGGGAATGATGGTACGCCAAAAGTATTTGGGGGAGTACAAGAGCGAGGTACGGAAATCCCTTCTCCTATGGGCAATAAATGTACGCTTCTTGTGACAAAGGAGATGACGATAGGCAATTTTGAGGGAGGGGAAGGATGGGAGGGCATGGGTAAAGGCCAGGCGGAGCTGGCGGTGAAGGGTTTTGCAATCGTCGTCATACCATTGGTTCAGGGGGCACGTCCTAGTACCTAGCAGCCTGGAGGTGGAATGGGGGTAGGAAAGCAAGGCTGCCTCGTGAATAGCAGTGGCAAGAAGGTTGTACATCCTGTCAGTTGGGGAACATAGTGAATTGGGACAAGGAGGGGAGAAGCTGACGGAGATGAAAGGTGAAGTTTATGGGGTCACCCTCATCAAGTCTCAGAGTGGTACTTGGAGGGCAATGGGGGGGCTAGGGGCCTAGGGGGCTAGTCTACAAGGAGAAGGAAAGGGCCGCGTGGTCAGCAACGGGAATGGGGGAGACGGAAAAGTGGTGAATAAAGGGAAGAAGGTCAAGGGTAGTCATGACATAATCAACCACACTAGCGCCACCACAGTGAGGTTTGCAGGTGAAGAACTAGGAATCCAGGAAACAAGATATGCCATTAAGGATCAGCAAGTCATAAGATTCCCCCAACTGCAAAAGGTGTCGGCTATATGTCATCAAGGGCCCTACCACATCGTCAGACTCCCTCTAAAGACCAACTGAACCCGAGTCCACCTCAAAAGTACAAAGAGCATCAACACTCCTGTCATGCAAGGGAACTTGGGAGTTTTTGGCTCGAGCGTTGAAATCACCCAAAAGGATAACCTCACCAACTGCAGAGAACTAAGAGATGCCAGTAGAAATGTCAAAGGGGTCCCCATCCGGGCCATTCTCAATGGAAAAAGAAGAAGAGACAGGAGGGAAGTAACAAACTGCAATATAAATGTCTCGGGTGAGGTGTAGGGTCCGTCTAACCTTGATCCATAGAAAACGAGCAAACTCGTCCTCGGACGCCACATAAATCCTGTCGTGAAGAGTGTCCCTCACCAAACAAGCAACCCCGTCAGAACCTCTAACACCTCTAGAGCTCCTAGTATCTTGCCTGCAAACAGAGAGCCAGTAGTATCCCCTAAAGTCCAGGAGAGGACGAACGAGACTCATGAGTTTCTGTTACAAAAAGAATATCTGAGTGACCCAATGCATCTTGTAGGAGACCAGGTGAGGACCAATAAGACTCGTTTCCATTCCAACATGAAATGGAAATGCCCCTGTTAAGACGCCTCTCCCGGCGAGACCGTCATTTGGACTCGAGAGCCCAACCAGAGGGAAGGTGTCTCGAATCACTGGTCTGAGGTTCCGAATGACCGCCCATTTACCTGCCTTCCTAACTACCATGACAATCTCCTAGGATTGTTCCAGTTCTGCTACCTTGAGCTCTAGTGAGATCTTTATCAATGAAGATCTTATCCGAGAGTGAGAATAGTCTCTGTTTAGCCCTAAGAACACGAACCCTGTCTTCTGCTGATTTGAAGCGAAGGAAGAGGGTAGAATCAAGACCAAGCCATGCTCTATCAATTTGCACTTCCGGCAGCCCCAACTTGTTTGTGATGAAATCTGATGTGATGGCTAAAGGATCAGTAGGAGGTGTGGGCAGCCCTCTTACCTTGAGATTAAGCTCTCTTGCTCGTCTGTTTCTTTCTTCAACAAGTTTTGCCTGTACAACTTTCTCCACAAATGAAATAGGAGAGGTGTTTTGGTCCTTACCTTTCACTATTTGTGCCCATTAATCTGATTGTTTCCTGAGTTTTTCATGTTGGGGTTGGATCTCTTCCTGTTTGTGCTTCAAGTCTGAAATTTCTGCGTGTAATTGATTGTTAGTACCTATAGGAATGGCCTGGGTCGTGATATATGTAAGTTGTCTGGACAGTGAGATGTTGTCCGCTTCAGCTTTCTCCATTCGGGATGTCAATTGAAAAACCTCTGTCCGTAGCATTCCGTTAGATGATTCCACTATCTCAAGCTTGTGTAGTAATTCCGCTATGATGTTGGGTAAATCTTGTTGCCCCTGTTCATTCTTCCTAGCGGGAAGGGGTTACTACAACGGCGGAAGTGGGAGGAGATATCGATGAAGGATGAACTACTTGTAATGGTGTCGGCACGAGGGGAGAGCTGAGGGAGGGAATCCCCCAATTTATTCGTATTGTTGGCTGAGTACCTTTGCATAAGAGGCTTCGCAATGGGAGCAAAAACTTAGACCCTGCTAGGGTATTTTGAACTAAAAAATCTAAAAGCTTCAAAAGGAATGTAAGGGTTACAGATCCCGAGCCACAAAGGAGGGCACGCAAGTTGCAGGTTAACCATAGCCACGAAAAGAGAGGCCACGGACAAGCAAAACACGAGCCGCGAAGTTACAGGGACCCACGATTACAAGTATACTTCCACGAGCTACGAGCTTCGAGCTAGAGAAGCCATGAATCGAGCCAAAGAAAAGCCACGATTCGAGCCCACAAACAAACACGAGATTGTGGAAGAACCGAGTCACGAAAATAGTAGCCACGAACCCTGGAATCACGAGCCTCGAAAACCACGAGCCCACAAACCACGAGCAGTGAATGAACCTCGAGCCACGAAATTTGTAGTCAGAAAATCGCGAGCAGACAAAGGAATGAAAAAGAGATAGTGGAGATCAAGAGAGGGCACGAAAGATTCACGAAAAACGTTGCAGAAGGCTGGGGGTGTCAAGGGGGACATTACAGTTGCATGGGGGGGGAGCCATTGTTATCACAAGCTAGGACATCGTCGTGAGCCATCGTCAAAATCATGTTGTGGTGAAAAATAATAATTTAAAAAAAAAATTAAAAATCATCCTTTCAAAGACTTCAAAAGGTACTCATGCTACACTTTCAAGTGCTCCTCGATATCATCCTTTCAAAGTTCATGGAGTACTTCATGGGCATAAGGTAACTATTTAGATTGATAGTGGGGCAACTCACAACTTTATCAATGAGGGTTTGGTAACCCAAAGAGGGTTGAAAACAGTGGATTTCCAAGGTTTTAATGTTGTTTTAGATGATGACATTAATATTACATGCACCAGGAGGGTGGAGGGATTGGAGATTACTCTTGGTAGACACAAGGTTTATGATGATTTTTATGTGTGGTAGGAATAGGAGAAACCAATGTGGTTTTGGGAGTGCAATGGTTGCATCCAATTGGAGAATTCACATGGAATTACCAAACTATGGAGGCTAAAAGTCAAAACCAATGGAGAAGAGGTTGTACTTCATGGTATGTCCTATGGAAAACCTAAGGCTATCACAACAAAGCGGATGGAGAGAGCTTTCCATAAGGGACAAGTAACTTGGGCAGCCCATTGTTTAGTGAGTATTTCCACTTCTAATACTAATGATAGATATTATCAAGTGGATATAGAATCTATTTTGGACAGCCATGGTACAGTATTCAGTGATTTACCAACAGAAATTGCCACCGGATAGAGGATTCCAAAACATCATAGAGTTGTAAACGGACTCTAAACTTGCTAGGATTACTCCTTACTACCATCTTAGAGCTTACAAAGAGGAGCTTGAGAAGACAATCAAAGAGCTATTGAAGATGGGAGATATCCAGCCTAGTTCTATCCAATTTACTTCTTCCATTGTTTTGGTGAAGAATAAGGATGGGGCAATGAGGATGTGCATTTATTACCATGTTTTGAATAAGAAGACTATCAAAAACATGTACCCAATACCCAGGATTGATGATTTGATAGATGAATTGCATGGAGCAGTATATTTTTACAAAATTGATTTGAGATCCAGCTATCACCAAATCAAGATAAGAGATGAAGATGTGCAAAAAAACAGCTTTTCGTTGTCATTTTGGGCATTTTGAATTCTTAGTAATGCCTTTTGGTTTAACCAATGTTCCAGCTACTTTCTAGTCATGCATGAACCATGTTTTTAGTGAGCACTTGAGGAAATTTGTTCTAGTATTCTTTGATGACATTTTGGTGTACAATAAAACTTGGGAAGAACACCTAAAACACTTGGATATAGTGCTGGAAATTCTGGAACAGCAAGCTCTTTTTGAAAAAGAATCCAAGTGTGAGTTATAATGAATGAAAATTTATACTTGGGACATGTCATTAGTGCCCAAGGATTACATGTTGATCAAGAAAAGATCCAAGCAATATTGGATTGGTCTCCACCCACCACTTTGACACAGTTGAGGGGATTCTTTGGTCTTTGCAATTACTATAGGCAGTTTGTGAGAGGGTTTTCACAACTTCTTGTCCCATTGACTGATCTGACAAAGAATCTTTTAGTTGGTCCGGACCAGCCTAAACAACCTTTGATAAACTCAAAGAGGTAATGAGTTCTTGCCCATTATTTGTTGTTCCTGATTTTTCTATTCCTTTTGTGTTAGAATGTGATACATCAAGGGAAGGAGTAGAGGCAATTTTGAAGCAAAAGGGGAATCCCATAGCCTTTGAGAGCCAGAAACTTAGTGAAGTAGAGCATGGATTCTCTATTTATGACAAAGAGATGTTGGCCATCATGCATGCTTTGGCAAAATTCCGGCAATATTTGGTTTGTGCCTGGTCAAAACTGCTCACAATAGTTTGAAGTTATTTCTTGGCCAAAAGGACTTGAATGACAAGCAACAAAAGTGGGTGATTTGGCAAAATTCTGGCAATCACAATAGTTTGAAGTTATTTCTTGGCCAAAAGGACTTGAATGACAAGCAACAAAAGTGGGTGATTAAGCTCCAAACTTACAATTTTTACATAAGAGTATTTTAAAGGGAATAATAACATTGTAGCATATGCTTTATCTAGAAAACCTTTCCTATACTCTATATTTGAAATCTCTGTTGATTGGAAAGTTTTAAAAATAGCGGTGTACGTGAAGAATGGTTACACTAATGAGATCCTTGAGGGCAAAATATAGGATAACAAGTACAGGGTGGTTGATGATCTCATCCTCTACAAGGATAGAATCTATTCGGTACTCGAATCAAAGGTAAAAAGCAAAATCTTGGCGGTTGTACATGATACACCTTTGGCTGGTCACCCAAGTCACCCAGGGTATTTCAAGACCTACAAGCAGATCAAGGACAAATTCTTTTGGAAAGGACTCGAGGAAGAGGTCCTCCAATACATTAAAGAGTGTATTGTGTGCCAACAAAACAAGGTAGGGCATGTTTTTCCAGCGGGTTTGTTGCAGCCCTTACCCATTCCAAATCAAAAATAGGAAAGTATATCAATGGATTTCATCACAGGTCTTCCCAATGTTCAGGGTAAGAATTGTATTTATGTTGTGGTTGATCAACTCACTAAATATGCTCACTTCTTTGCTATTCCTTTTGAGTTGAAGGCTCTATAGATTGCTGATTTATTTTTCAAAGAGGTTTTTAGGCTACATGGATTGCCTAAAAATATTGTGAGCGATAAGGATTCCTTAGTTTGTTTTGGCAAGAGCTTTTCTGCTCGATAGGGACAAAGTTAACTCCAAATACCCGCTATCATATCCACGAACAGATGGGAAAACAGAGATTGTGAATAAGTGGATTTAGGGATATTTGAGAAATTATGTGACAGGGCAGCAATCAACTTAGGTAAAGTGGTTTTACATGGGAGAGCATTGCTAAAATACCACTCAACACATGACCATTGGTATGACTCCTTTCAGTGCTTTGTATGGTTATGATGCCCTTTCCTTTCCTTTTTGGATTTGGTATTTGCAGACAATAGAGTACCAAGGGCAAGAGACTTGGTTGCACAGAGCCAAGATATATTGGGGATACTCAAAGAAAATATCCAACATGCACAAAACCAATAGAAATTTCATGTGGACCAGCACCGCATTGAGAGGTCTTTTGAGGTTGGTGACATGGTTTTCTTGAGGTTGCGGCCCTATAGACAATCTTCTATGAAAAAGAGTTGAGTTGAAAAGCTCAAACCCCGTTTTTATGGACCATACAGCATTAAGCAGAGGATCGGAAAGGTCGCCTATGAGCTGGATTTTCCATAGCAGAATAAGATACATATGTCTTCCATGTCTCTTGCCTGAAAAAGGCTTTAAGACAACATATTGTTCCTTCCATTAAGTTGCCTCCTTTGGATGATGAGGTGAAAGTTGTTTTGCTTCCAGAAGTAATTTTGGATTTCAAAGAAAAGAAGTTATGGAGAAAGATCATCACAAAATATTTGGTACACTAGAAGGATTTACCTACAAAGGATGTTACTTGGGAGGGTACAAATATTCTTAAGCATCCTAGATTGCAATTGCTTAAGAGCAAGCAATTTTGGGAAGGGCAGATTTTCATGTCCCCTTTTCAGAATTAATTGATTCTAGATACCCAAAGCCTATTCTTTTTATTTCCCGTAGTCTAAGGAGAATTAAAGAGGGAAAAAAATTAATTTAAGTGATCCAAGAGTACTTCTATATTTTAATTTTGAAGAAAGACACTTAAATTATATTTTAATAACTAGGGCCAAAAAGCAGAAGTGGAATAAAATAATAATAAAATGATGAACTTCTATTATGGGGTGCCAAAGAATAATAATAAAATAAAGAACTTTTATAATGGGGGTGCCAAAGAAGTGTTGCATAAACATCAAGCTTCTATTTTAGGATGGGGCGCCCACATTGAAGATGCAATAAAATAATTTTTAATTGTTTATTGACCATGCATGAGACTCTAAAGATGGCGCCACTCTTGGAGAAGGCATTTAAAAATTATTAAAAAAAAATTGGGGGTTTCATTATTATTCATCTTGGAAATTTATCTACTACTTCATTGTCTACATATAGCTTCTGCTTCGGCATCAGTAGTAGAGGACGAAAACCCTCATTTACACACAGATCTAAGGACGGAAACCCTCATATCTAAGCTTGGCAATTACATCTAGGGGTTGAAGTGATCATTCAGAGTACAAATATTCATCCAGTTCAGTTAGGGCATCATATCCAGGGCTGTTTTAGCATCTAGAACAAGTACAGCTAGGACGTCCCCCTTTGGGAACAAAATACAGTGTTAGTGCCACATCTGGGGGCAAATTTCATTCAAATTAGTTTGCATGCTTTTATCTTATGTTCATCTTTCCATTTGATTCAACAATTGTAAAAAATAATTATATTCAGACATTCTGGTATTTTCATTAAAGCTGGTTTGAAATAACTGAATAAAAGTTTGTTTTTCTACATATTGGGGTTTGTTGTGTTTTATAAAAACAGCAGTTTATTGCTACTGCCATAAAAGTTCAAGTTTTTATATTGTTGCCATACTGCTTAATAAAATATCCTGATTTGTTACAAATTATTTATCAAGGATGACTACAAGTTATTAAAACTTCTATTGCATGACATGCTTTTTCCATGTTTCTTTGGGTAAAGCATGAGGTCACTTTGTAGTGTGAAGGCACTCTTCGTCTTGCACTTGTAACTATTACCATACAATAAAAACTTGGAAATATAAATAAATAGAGAGAGAGACATACACAACATTATTATCTATGATATTTAATTTACTTGAAACTAATCCACCCATATACACCATCTTGCTTGCCTACATACATCCTCTTGAACATTAGACTATGAATGAAATTAATATGTCTAACATCTATCCTATGTTCAACTACCCAACATAATAGCTCTTCGAGACTAATATTTTTAAATTGACACCCAACTCTACAATCTACACTCAATCTATTATCATCCTAATAAAGGATCATGGAGTGTGATCCACAATGTTGACCTAAAAATCACATAAACATTTTTATCCAGAAGCAATTCACCTACAATTTGAATATAGTTATTAAAATTTCTATTGCATGGCATGTTTTTTCCATACTTCTTTAGGTAAGCATGAGGTCACTTCGAAGTTTGAAGGCACTCTTCCTCTTGCATTTGTAACTATTACCATACAATAGAGATTTGCAAATATAAATACATACAGAGAGACATGCCACTTTATTATCTATGATATTTAATTTACTTGAAACTCATCCACCCATTTACAACATCTTGCTTGCCTACTATTTGAATGTAAGGCTTATTTATAAGGATGTTATCATATAGCCACAATTTATATACTAATTTGAGGGACTACAAGTCATTGAATATACCAGTCGACATTATAGTCACAACAGTCAAGGTTTTTCGAGCATTTTCAACTCATTTCCGTGGCATCTTGGTGGCTTTCGTGGGCTTCCTGAAGTATGTTGAAGATTTTGTGCTAGGGCTACGAACAGTATAACCATGAAAAATACAATCCTTTTGAGCACGAAATAGCCACAAAAACAAAAATGGATATAGTCGTGAATTGCAAATAAATACAATCATTTCCTGAAAAAGAAATCGTGAGGGCTAAAAAAACTGAGGTCGAGAAGCAAGGATAAATCACGAGCACCATCGTACAATTTATACAATCGTGAATAACAGTTGCAATCATAAATTTACAGTCACATTTTTCAGGAGAAAAATAGAGTTTTAAGTGAATACAAACTAGGGCACATTTTTAGTTTGGATGGTTCTATTCTTCCAATATCTAGGGATCGGAACAGTGCACATCACAGTTGCAGTAAAGGACCGGTATTTTTCTCTATTTACTCATTTAGGTAATATGCACTCGTATTTATTTTATTAAACGGAAATTCCCATAGAAAAATATTCTGGTCTAAATTTTCATACATGGAAAGTAAAAATACAAATGCGATTTATGAATAAAAATTTGTGAGGCATAGTAAACGGGAAAGAGAAAGCACCCACCAGATGCAGAAGGCAGTGAGGACAGTGACGAATACATAATATAAAGATGCTCTAAACTTTGAAGGCATGAAAGGATACAAGGTAGATGAAGCTTGGTATGGATGGTTGCTCAAATAGTTCGGAAGTCTGTGGATCTTAGGAATATATCCTCACGAGGGTCATGAGATAACTTGATGGAGCTTGTGGATGGCTCAATATAGATGGTTGTCCAATAATTCGGGAGATCTGTGATTCGGGAGTTCAGGAGGTGGAATCTAAGAACTCGAGAATTCAACTCGGGAGCTACACCTTTATGAAGGTCACACAGCAGCTTGATGGAGCCCTACCTAGTCAAACCACTGCTTTCAAAGTGAAAGCCTCTAAAGATTACGTAGTTCTATTTGGTTCTAGCTTTGTTAAAATGTTCATTTTTGCTTTATGTAGGATAAGCCTTAAGAGGGGGTATTAGAATGTAAGGCTTATTTACAAGGATGTCATTAGTTATCACCTAAAAGATGGTTGGTTGTAACCAATTGTAACTATATCATTAGCTACTGTAAGGCTTATTTACAAGGATGACATTACACATCTAATCTAAAAGATGGTTGTAACCAATCTGTAACTTTATTCAACCGTTTTGTAGCTACTTCATTCATAACATAATGACAGATACACTATATCCATAGTGTGCAATCTGCTTTCACTTCCATTTCTTCCTTGTGTGCATCTTCCAATAAACCTACATGCAACCTATTGAACATTATACTATGAATGCAATTAATTGTATGTTTGATATCCCAATTCTCTGGGACTTTGACCTATATTTATATTTATATTTATACTAAAAACAGTGAAGGCCCTTATGAAATCCATGGCTTACCTACTTCCTAATTTATAGCTTTCATTTTTGTGCGCTCTTAGAAATCGGGGACCCCACACAATGTCAAAATTGTCGATGTCATGTCTTCACTAATGGAAAAGTGCAACTGCCTATAAAAGTCTCTAGACAATTTACACGTTTTGAGGTACCATAGTTCCTATTTAACACTAACATGGACAATGTTTTTGATCGTCCCCATCTGCTTGACTATAGTAGTTGCATCCTGGCCAAAATCATAGTTACCAACTGATCCGAAATCCATTAATCTGTTCAGAGGTAAATAAAATCCAAAAAATACGGAATTCTTGAAAAGTTTTGGAAAAAACCAGTCCATATATACATATTAAATGTGACTCATAATGATATAACTATATGTCAAAATTGTATGTCATTTTTTTGAAAAAAAAACAATGAAAAAAATAAAGTAACATAATATAAACAATGACTCCATTTATTTTGTTTTAATATTAAATAATTTACAAGTTGTGAATTCTTTGCCCAATATATTTAAAATTACAAAAAATTGTAACAAAACTTACAAGGCGTCAAAAAATGCTGACGTCGCGATATTTGAGCTTGCTAGGGGAGAATAAATTAAATGCGGAAAGAAATTTCATGTCCCAAGGACATGTCCGGCCATATTTTCGGGTAATTTGGTATCCAAAATAAATTTAATGAAGTGGATATCACCACTTATAAATTAATGTTAACCATAGTTCAAACATCATAAATCAAGTTAACATTAGGTAATAAAGTAGGACTCGTACTCCATATCTTGTGATGACCATTAAAACAATTACTCGGCAATTTGTCAATACTTTTGCTACTTTAAAAAACATATTCATAGAAGAAAAGTGGATATAAAATCTTGAACATTGGTACTGATATGAATCTAAGTGACCACAACATGTAGAGAACCCCTAAGTATACATTTTTTATTAAAGTTATGAAAAGGGTACAAATGCAAAGTTACCATGCTTCATTCATAGAGTCATATGAATATCAAATATATGCATGATTGGCATTGTCATTTATAACATGCTAGTCTGTTGCCTGGTGGATTGTGGAAGGTAAAGATTTATCTACATTCAATAGGCATCTAGTTACAAGAATTAATTCCCATCCTTACCAAGCCGTGAATAGCAATTACTTCTTGTGCAAACTCAGAAAATCTGCAAATCTCCTCTGCAATAGAAGTTGCATGGGTAAACATCGACTAAAATCTAGTTTTTATAGATCGTATAATCATCCAAGTCAATAGGATCATAACCTACTAAAACTTCCACTATGTCTAAGTATTACCAATAACAGAACATTTTGTTTGCATGAAAAGACAAGGCATTTACGTTGTGAACATATAACATGTCTCAATACATACAATGGGACCATGAATTATAACATAAAGCTTCAACCATACATAGGTACACAGAGATATTACACAGCTAGCACAAAATATGAAACCAGTTTCAATAACCTATTGATGATTTGGAGCAATGTCGCACCATAATGTTCCTACTGAGTACATCTAGAAATTATACATTTGACAATACATTGTAGTCTCTAATACTCAGCTTCCAGAAATGGGACAAGAAGCAAGCTAATCACTATCAATGAGTAATAAAACATAAAAAGTAAAATATAAATGATACCATTTGTTGTCAATAATAAGAAATGTTCTTCTTTTAACGTCGCAAGCCTAAAGGACATAGATATTCATAGAATGCATTCTATGCAAATCTACAACATCAGTAAAATTATAGCTTTGAATGTCATCATCAGATGAATCGCCTCCAATGCATGGTAAAATTATGAGAGCCATTGATAACATATATTCCATACGAACAAAATGCATTCAAAATCAGTAAAATGCACAGCTATAGTAAGACAAAACCCATGCATATGACGGTAGCGTCTTTTCTGCACCTTTAATCAATTATGTGCAAATAGCCTTCATATTGGCTTCCATGATGAAATTAATGCTGCCAATTAGTTTGACTATGGCCTACAAAGTCAACATCAATCAAGTTTTGAACAACTTACAAATAACTTCAATTGAACTTTCTCAAAAAAGAACTATGGACAAGTATGCAGAAAAGCAAACTAAGAACCAGGGAAGGTTGTCACCTAAAATAATGTAATGCACAATATTTAAGGAGAATAATTTATAATTCTTAATGATAATCCCCCAAACAAGGAGTTTTAAAAAAATCTAATGTTAAGGATACTGAATAGATTCTCCTCAACATTGTTTTTGCCAGAACACAAGGAAATAGTCTTTACGGTCCTCTTTCACCTTCAGGCTATTGTAGAATGTCCGGACAATATTTAACAAATATGTAAATCTCATAAACATGCTATTAAATGATTTTAGTAGAAGGTAAGCAATACTTTAAATATTGATTAGTTGAATCGTGTAATTGTCAATCACATTCAAGCATCCTTAAAATCGGTTCTCATGTATCACAGTTTATATACCTTTTAGCGAAGTTGTTAGCATGTTCTTGGTGATATTTCTTTCCTTTCAACCACATTTTTCATCCCATCAGATCTTTCTTGAAACATCCTCGGATAGGTGTTCAATAGCATGATGCAGAAACATCCAATGTGATCGAGGACCATATTGCAAAACCATGAAGGGTTCCTCGTCAAAAAGTCTCCCACTACTGTGATAATGTTTCTGAGGCTGTCTTCACAACTTATGAAAAGCGTACAACATTTTAAAACATTCTACACGTGGATCAACGCTCATGGCTAGAATGTATCCCCACAACAGGTTTGCAAAGAAAGGTACCAAAATTGCATCGTGTATTGGGAATCATCAAGATGACATGTAAACAAGATCCATCTCAAGACAAGACCTTATACTAGATTCCGGCCATTCTCTATGACAAGGAATCATAGCAACATCAGTTTGCCTGAATCAGGTACAACATTCATCTAAAGCCATAGTAAAACAGAGTTTGCAACAATATGCAACGCTGCAACGATAGTTCGGCTTTTAATTCAATCAACAAATGAACAAAGGCCAAACTTAGTTCCCTTTCAAGCCAGTCAACATGAATAATCAATTTTTCAGTTAAAACAGCAGACCAATGGCAGACTACACTCAGTGCAAAGCATGGTACATTTTCTCTGTTATCATTGACATCATTTTTACATTCTGCCACATGACAGTTCTGAATTGCTTGGAGGGAATTCACAAGCTCGGTCAAATGGGGGGCAAGTTTAGCTATTCAATTGATAGCCTGTTGATATGATGAAGTGATATTACAGTGATATCATGATACAGAGTTATGGGAAAATGGAGGTAATTTGACAAAACAAAATCTGTATCAGCATAGCAAGTACGAAATAAAACAATCATAAATGCCAGGTCATCCAAGACAGGTATGATATGTTCTTAAGTGATGTGCATACTACAGTTAACGATACTCGGAATCAGCAAATTATTTGAAAATCTTATTTGACCCAATCACCAAATTCACACCAAAACGTTGTATCTTTTTTGAGGCTTTAGATTTATTTCATTAATCTCACTCCCTGCATTAATTGCAGGCAAATGTGCTTGAGCCATAGTTGGAAAACTTGACGAGTACTCGCCAAAGAAACTTGCAAACAAATTTCGAGAATTGCATTTAATCGAAAAACTCGCCATTTTCGGGAAAACTTGCCGAGTTTTGGCGAATATTCACCAAAACTTTCGAGTCCGATGCTAAAAACTCGTACGTTGGTAAAATGCGGACAGTACGCTTGCATTTTCGCAAAAAACACTCAAAAAACGTGGATTTTTTTTCTTTTTAAGGCCCCAAAGCACTTCATTGTCATTCACACAACCATTTGAGCTTGCATTGCATGTGTTGACGGATTTTTGAGCGAATTCGAAGAGGAAATTTTGAGAATTGCATTTGGAGGTAAGGTTTTTTTTTTTTTTTAAATTCTTTCAAGTTTTTTCAAATTTTGTGTATATTATATAAGTTTTATAGATTCATAATTGTGATTCTAAATACATGGTAATGTATTATATCGAATGCTTGTAATTTTTTCATACTCATTTGTCAGCCAAGGTATGTATTTTTTTTTTTACGCAAATTCATTCTAAATCTAGTTAAATTTTATGTATGTCGTATTGTAATCAATTCGTCGTTTTGTAATTCTAAATACATGTAATGTAAAATGGGAATGCTTGTTTTTTTTAATACTCATTTGGAACCCGAGGTACGTTATTTTTTTTAATTAATTATTACAGTAGTTAAATATTGTTATTTAAGCACGTTTTTTTAATTTAATTAAGCTTACAATTTTCTAATTTTTTAAATGTGCATTGTGTTGCAGATTAGAGCTTAACAATGGCATCAGGCTCGACATCAGGTTCAACATCTGGGTGGCATCACTAGCAGGGACCGTTCCTGCGAATGCCCATACCAAAGCATGGAAGTATGGTGTACGTGGAGCAGTTTCGAAACGGTTTTTTGCAATTTCTGTAGCACCAAAACATTGAATGGAGGCATCAATCGTTTGAAATATCACCTTGCATGTATTGTTTGTCGAGATGTTGTGGTTTGCCCCAATGTTACGGAAGAGGCAAAGCGAGAGATGAGAGCAGAGCTGGCAGAGCTAGAGGAGAAGAAACTTGAGAGGGAAAGGTTGAAGGTAGCCATAGCACAAGCTATTAGACCTGGGGCTGCAATGACAGAGAGATTTAGAGGATGATGCGGCAACAATTGTGGGCTCTACTCGTGGTCCACGCATACGAAGCGGAAGAGCCGGAAGAGGCACATCTTCATCGAGTTCGAGCAAAGGCATACCGAGCTTTTTTGTGGCAAGGAACACACCTGGAGCACAACCTTCATTGGAAGGTACAGCCTGGAACAAAGATATGCACGAGGAAGCGGATAAAGCTTGTGCAAATTTCTAGTACTACAACAACCTGCCATTCAATGTGGCAAAGAGCCCATACTGGGAGTACTTGGTGACAACGTTGACAGTTGCAGGGAAAGGGTACAAGGCACCCTCTCCAAAAAATTTGAGTGGGAAATTACTTGAGGGTGCAATTGCAGATGCCACTACCATGCTAGAAGAGCAAAAGAAACAATGGAAAAAATTCAGATGCACCATTCTTTCAGATGGGTGGACGGATGGAAGGAACCACACCCTCGTTAATTTTTTAGCATCTTCAAACGGTGAGATGGTGTTTTTAAAGTCTATTGATGCCTCTAACATAATAAAAAATGCAAGAGAATTTGAGTGTTATGTTAGAGACAGTTGTATTAGAGGTTGGTGTACAGAATGTTGTGCAAGTTGTCACAGACAATGCAGCAGCATATGTGGCGGCTGGGAGACTACTGCAGGAGAGACATCCATCACTCTTTTGGACTCCTTGTGCAGCTCATTGCATTGACCTTCTTTTGGACATAGGCATTTAATTGATTGGGTGAGGCCTTGCATTGTCCCCAGACATGGGATGCATTTTTCTCCTAGGGGAAAGTAACATATACAAGTCACCTTTTCCTTGGGTTCTTGAGCTTGATCTAGAGTACACACAAAGGGGAAAGAACTTGTTCGAGCTGGTGTCATTAAGGTTTGCATTACTAACTTAATATGACGTTGCTTTTTAGTAATATATATATATATCATGCACTATATATATATATATATATGTACTAGACGTATCCAAGACGTATCACCCCGTATCCGTTGGCAACAGAATAGGACTACAGGGTGTTCGACTACTGTGTCTCTGGTTGTATTAACTGCCTTGAATGGGTGGGAGTTTGGAAAAAGAATCTTGGATATGTGCCTGTAAAATAGAATAGACTGAGGAAGTTCCCATAGTTTTCTTCAGCCTGGTTATCAGAAGACACAGAAGTAAAGCATGAAAGTGTGTGTAATCGTCAAAGTAGTAATGTGCAGTTCATGGCCTCTCGGCTAAAGGGCTGAATACAGTAATACTATTTTAATGGAGATCCCCGAGATTTTTACTGGTCAATCCACCTTGAAAACCAATCAAATGAGGCTTAGTTTAGGTTGTTAGATTAGCCATGTATCTAAGTTCATAAGGATTTGCTAGGGACATATTTAGGTATCCTGCATCCATGGGCGGTTTATTGGCTTGCTCCACTGCAAAGTATTCAGATACTTAGTCTTAAATCCACTGGCATGGGCCAGCTGTGGGTTCATGTTAAATCTCCAACAGTGTGGGCACACCTTATATGTGTCATGTCGAGTTACATGATCTAAAGAAGATCTAATTTTAATTGTAGCACGTTTTTTTAACTTTTACTTTGCGTGATCAGTTTTAGATAAGATATTTATAAGTAGAATCCAGACCAAATTCAATAATTGGTTAGTGAAAAGGAAAAAGTCTTCTAGTGAACCTAAAATCATTTAAAGTTTCCTTGTGACAAGCTTTTTAATCACATGTGACCTAAATATATCTTACTAATTTTTTGCCCTAGTTATGTCACATGCCCTTCCTCGTGCGTTTGGCATGTTATGCATTCAGAGAGGTGTCATGAATAGTCATCTCCAACCTTATTCGTGAACAGCTACAGTTGTGAATTCAGGCTCTAACATTCTTAATCCTTTTGAGTGCAAGCTTGAATACTTCAAGCAATACAGGAAGTGAGGTTAGCTTACACTTCCTATGGTACTTCATTTGGTCCATCTCCGCCTCATTGCAGGTCATTGGATTGTTAGACCCATTGGCCCTGCAAAGTCTAATCAAACCAGAATAAGCCATTAAAAGTACAGTATAATGATCAAAGCAGAATCCAGATGAATACTGAAGTTGTTAAATGGTCTTTTGGACTGTTAGATAACGAAGTGAGCTCACAGCCATGTACCTTAAGCATGGGGTTTCAGCAACTCACTAGTCAGCTCATGCCTTCGGACTGTTGCGTGCCAATCTCAACTGCATTTAGTAGAACTAAAAATTCTAGAAACTAGAATAAAGCTACTGGAAAGTTAGTTTGGACATGAAATTCACCAGAGTGAACCCTATTTTGCATGTTGTCAAATTGAAACTTAAATGTAATGCTTAGACATCTCCTGGGATGCTTCTTTTGATGTGTTGTGTACTCTTGCATTTAACCAAAAAAAAACCTATTTGTAATTGTTTGAATCATGTTTTTTTTAGGGCATGACATAAACCTCCTTTTCCTTTTCTCTTACTTTATGCATATTGCTCCTTTCAATTTAAGATAAATAATGTTTTCCAATTCTTTGATGACAACTAGATTCTTTTGGTTTTCTGAGGTTTAGGGTTTAGGGTTTAGGGTTTTAGGGTTAACTTTTCTCCCTAGCCCTCTTCCAATCCGGCAGGTGCTCATAGGTGGGAAAAATTTGTGATTTCTTCTTCCACTACCAAAATTATGTCATTTTTCATGGGAGAGCCTTATAGAATAGCCCCAAAGTTTCCATCGATCTACAACTAGAGCTTTTGTCAACCTTAGAAATGGATCATGTTTCGTCCCTTTATTCTTTATGTGACTCTTATAAAATGATTTTGGGTCTTTAAACTTTGATGCGAGGCATTTTAGGGATAGTCTCACTTGGGAATTATTGCAAAGAGGCGTGATCTTCTCAAATGACCCACCTTATGGCATAAATGATATTTAAGCAGCAACCTCTCACAATCCAATTCTTGTGTGAATGTGCCACATGAAAACTCAATGTCCTTACAATAGGGAGGGGTTTTTTAATGTCCATGCATATGCAAACTTTGGCATAAGATGTTAGGATTTTATCCTATATAGCCCTAGTAATATCAATGAAACCACCCAAAGACTTTCCTGTGCTTGCTAGGATTTCTTTCCTCCAAATCTCAAAGGGCCGATCAAATAACCCAAACTAGTATTTTATCCAAAAACTTTGTTTCAAAGTTAAACAAGGGTGTACAAGGGCATAAGAAAAGACCAGAGTTATTTCAAGACCACAACACATTACCGAATTTTCATTCCTCCTTTCTTTGTTCTCAAAAATCATCACGAAGAATCCTATGAATAGGAATTAGATCTCCACAAAGTGTCTGCATTTCTATTCAATCCATAACATGACTTGATCCAAGGATGGTCGAATCCCTCCAAATTTCCCTAGGATTTCTTCCTTCCAAATCTCTCTAGCAGTTTTTCCCTTCAAATCTCTATGGGTCAATCAAATAATCCAAACTAGTATTTTATCCAATAACTTTGTTCCAGAGCTGAAAAGGATGTCCAAGGGCAAAGGAAAAGTGAAGAATTCTATCAAAACCACAAACCATTCCCCAAACTTTCATCCCTCCTTTATTTGTTCTCAAAAACCATCACAAAGAATCCTATGAATAGGAATTTGATCGCCACACTATATCTTCGTTTTTGTTTGATCCATAACATTACTTAATCTATAACACGGTCGAATCCCTCCAAATCTCCTTATGATTGCCCTTGCAAATAATCAATCTATTTCTAGACATAACATATAGTCGTCAATGAGCCATGTGGCTCGGCTGAGCCTCCTTATTCCTTCTACATCTCATAATGTGCATCCTTTAATTCCATTGTTCGATCTTCTTCGCATTGAATTCTTTCTTTGTTACTCGATATTAATCTCTTCACAAACATTTGCTTGTTCGTGCTACATCCTCACCCTCATTTCCATTACACACACTCCAACTATGACTTTGGAGTTGAGATCATCATCCACATTCCCCATCTTGGCAATTCTACTTATTCAAACCCACAACCTTTGTTCTTCAAGCTTCTTTATGGGATCCTAATACCATATTTGCTAGACAAATATGTTGTTTAAACTTTACACATGCATATCCCAATGGGTGTTGTGAGTAGGGTCCTTCTTAAGTATACCAATATTTACTACTTATTTAGTTTTTAAATTTAATTGCCCAAATTCTTGTTAGGGAGACCATGGATACTATGTTAAAGATATATGATATTGTGTCACCCAACAACTAGTTGAAAGTGAGTAAGAAAGTAAGGCTTATGATGGGATGAGTCGATCTTAAAGTTAGCTTTTTCGCATGTGAGTGAAAAGACTGACATCATCTAGAGAATTTAGAAATTGTAAGCATGTAAGTAAAGGCAAGGCGCTATATGATAATTTCCATAGAAATTGTAAGCATGTAAGTAAAGGCAAGGCACTATATGTAAGTATTTATCATTAGTCATTCATTTTAAATCTTATATCGTGCTTCATACCATCTCCTTAAGATTTTTAACTTTTGAAGTCTCTTTTATAGTTTACATTTTTTTTGTATATGACACTTTAACAATTTACCTTCATGTAATATTGTAGGTTGATTTTTAATAGTTATTGGCCAACATCTACAACCACAATATATTTCTTCCTTCTAATAAAAATACTCCAGTCACTTCAAAAACCAATTAATGCTTAATAAATGAAAATTAAAAATATTACTTTCTCCTCCCACCATGGATAGTCTTTTTTTCTTTTCAGGGACTTTCTGATTCTTCCACAGGTAGAGATAGGTACATCTACCTTGCCTACCGTTCTTTTAAGGCCATTGCTCTTTCTGACCGTAGTGGTCGTGTTCGCTGCTAGTATGTCGGGGTCTCTCGTCTCTTTGGATCCATTGGGATCGACATGGGACCGTCTCCCCCCCTTCAGGTACTCCATGGATACTCCTCGTCTCCTTCCACGCAAGCAGGACCTGCATAGAATCATCAGAGACTACATATACCGACAGTTCATTCAAATTACTTGGACCAACCCTCCTGACGAGCTACGCCCGAAGATGGCCTTTTATGCCAATCACTTACTTGATGTCAACAATGGACTCATCATTCGGCCCACCTATATCTCCTGTCATTGGATGCAAGCTCTTTGCATCTCCCTGGGCCAGTTCAGAGTTGGCTCTCACAAGCTTCGGGTCCAGAGTGATCACCAGTTGGATCGAACCGAGAGGATCTGCAAGATCTGCAAGCTTTGCTCGCTCCAGAAGATTGAGACAAAGGAACACTTCATTTTTCGATGCCCCACCTACTATGAGATCAGAGGGAGGTTTCATTGTCTATTCCGTAAATGTCCAACGTTCACGACCTTCTTCAGGTATTATGATCAGAGATGCCTTGCTCTCTATTTACAAGAAGCTCTTAAGCTTCGCGACGGGGTCTTCCATCCACCTTCTAGGGAGACTACTACTAGACGGATCACATCTTTCTTTGTTGTGGTCCTCGGTGAGAGGGGCACCAAGCGGAGACCTTATCCTTGTGGGGGACCCTCATTCTAGATCTGTCAGGACCAGAGGTGCTTCTTCCCAAGCCAGAGATTTATGGACTCAAACCCGGCCAAGGGCTCCTTCTCATGGATGTCAGACCACCAGGTTCATCTGGAGAACTCGGCTCTCCACAGATCATCGTCTCAAATAGCTTCCAATTCCCGACACCAAACATCAACACATCACCAATTTCTTTCCGGCTGAACTTGGGTGACGGTCTTGAGGGTTGGTTTCATTTAAAAATATAATATTGTCACCTTGGCATCACATTGTGTACCAAGTGGTGGGCCCAAAATCCTAAGTCCCATTAAAAATTAAAAATTTGGCCCCAAATTGGAAAATAACCCTTCTCGCATAAAAAAGTTACATATAACCACATAACTCATAGACAAAATTACATCCACATCTAAAACAAAACACATTCAATTCACTTAACTTCCCCTTATAAATCTACAATCCTCCATTATCATTCTAACCAATGCACCAATGTTGCATGCAATACGGACATTAACTGCTACACTTTGCATTTAGCAGTGCGCATAAGGGAATGAGAAGATGAACATTCATGACCCTTTAAACCCTGCAATGATGCCGAATAGATCACATAATTAGTAGATGGGGATGGGATCATGGTGATTTCTTGTGCTATCTCACTTTCCATTTTGATTTGCCAAGTGGGTCATGAGGTGATCCCATTTAATATTTGTTTGGATCATTTCTTTGTAGGTTTCATGCAATGAGCACATGGGCAAGAAATACCAAGATTACAAATGAATATTCATTGTATTTTTTAATTGAGTTATTTTGGTGCATGTTCTTGCTTTTTGATCTTTTATTTGGCATGAAATCCATTGATGTGGTGTTGCAAATGTCCAAAAAAATATGTGTTTTCAAGCATACATGTAGAACTGATGTTTTTTAATGTTTATTCACTTATTTCAATGCATTTTTTAATCTCCTGCTCATTAGTAAATCTACTAATATGGTGTAGTAAATGTCTAAAAAGGGATTTTTCACTCATGTGTCTCATAGTTTCATTTTACATTCATGTTATTGAATATACACTTACATTAATGGATATAGTTTTTATTTCAGTTACCATAATAAATGAAAAAAATGTTTTCTTCTGAAATAATGTTTCTTAAGAATGCACATTCTATTAATGTTTTTCAATGTATATTCACTTATTTCATTGCATGTTCTTATTTTCAGTACACATTGAATTGTTTTAGTGCATGTTATGAAAATAGAATGTTGTTGTCGACGACCCTTTCCATATCCTCTATCTATATAGAGAGGGAGGGATAGGGGATAGGGGAGGCTCGGGAGGCTAAGAGATATAGATAGATAAGCCCTCCATACTAGATATATAGGAGCCTATATAATCTATAATCCAAACCCCCATTAATGGATAGGGCTATAGATAGTACCCTTGCCCTCTTGATCTCTCTCCAAGCCCCTATAGATTTTATTTCCATAACAACTGTATATCTATATTTACAAGCCACATTGGCTCTCTATATAGATATAATCAGGAACTAGGCTATAACGAGAACACCTAATCATCTAAATATACAGTGTTGTTATTGAATATACAATGTTATTATTTAATATATAATTATATTAGCCGATATACTTTTGAGTTGAGTTACCTTAACAACTAACAAACATGTGTTTTTATGAATAATGTCTAGATATATATTGCATATGTGAAAATACATTGAGTGTCAGTCATCATAACAGATGAAGAATATATGAATATACAAAAGTGTTGCGCTTTTTATTTCAAGATGTTAAAACCTAAATATACATTAGTGTGTTTTTAAGCAGTTGATGTATGCATAACCACCATTTATTTTATGTTTTCTAGATGAATATACATTGGAATTATTGAATATATAATGAATTTGTCACACCTCACACTAACATAAATTAGTTCATTGAGCGCTTCGTGCTCAACAACTATTACATCTCCCCTAAGAAATTCAATTATTAAATATACGCCTGTAATTATGTCATGAAAATATGTTCAAAGGAAAATTTTACACACGTTTATTCAATGTACATTCAATAGTTTCATTGTATGCCAATAATTTGTAGCTACACCTAATGCATTCAAATTTTGTAATAATTGTTCTCCTGTCACTCTATGTGCCTCCTCCATCATTTGTAAATGTTCACCACTCCTCCATTCAATGCTACCATTAATTGTTATGGTTTATTCATAACACTTCTTAAGCCCTAGTTCTAACCTGTAATGGAACCATTGGGGAACAAAACCAAAGTGTCTCCGAGGATTTCATTATTTTTTATTGCTATATTTCGACATTCCAAGTGAGTCATCAAGTTAACTTAGTTTTAATTAATTGTTTGATTTCTTATTTACATTTTTCATACACTGAGCACATTTACAAGAACTAGTATTCCATCCATATTTTCAATGTGTATTCAGTACTTTTAGTTTTTTAATATGAAACAATTAAAAAGATTATGGACATGTAAAGAATAGTTGGCTATAGGATTCCATTTAATATGTGTTTGAATATACACTATAATTATTAAACATACATTGAATGTATGGATGAAATTTACAATTTTCAACTACAAATGTTTATCTTGGTGTTGCCTGTAAATCTTGGTGTTTCCTACAAATTCATTCATTGCTCTTGGGATCATTTTTTCTAGATTCCCTGACAGAAGAAGGTTTAAGGATTGTGCGATTGGGAGGATAGGGGAGAATGTCACAAACGTGTATTTCAACATCATTAATCTACATGAAATATTAAGGCTTCTTTTTATAGGTAAGGTCATATATGACCTTATTTAGGAAGTGAGCTATTTTCCTTTGTTTTCATTATTTTATAAAAAAATTCTAATCAGATAATGCAGGTTTTTGCATATTACAAAAATTTATATGTGTATGATAATAGGATGGGAAAAACTAAAAATATTATGTATAATGATAGGATGGAATAAACTATACATTTTTATGAAATAAATTAAAAACTTCTTGCATGTTTTCCCAAAAAAACTACATAAATATTGTCTTTGGTCTTCTACATTAAGGTTATAACTTCTTACGATAAAAAAAGGTTACACATATGGATACCACTCATATAAAAAGGTAGTGTATTCAATTACATGTACCACATTCATCTAAATTGTACCAAAGTTGAATTCTTCTTCATTTTTGTTTATGGTCTCGCTTCTTCTGTTGTTTTTTACTATCCCATTCTCCATTTGGGGTGTAATTAGCATGCCAGTAGAGTTTGGATATGGAATGTGTGGATTTCTTGCATGGCCTAACTGCATTTTCCTAGAAGTAGTGATATGCATAGGAATGGAAGTAGGAAATTGCATGTTTTTTGTACTTGTTAAAGAAAATTGTATATTACCTGCATGAGAAAACTACATTTGTGTTTATATAAATTGCATCATTATTGTTGAGCGAAACTACATTTGATTTGTAGAAGTAGAGGTGTTACAAACATATGGTTATTGGTCACATTTGGAAAATCTGGAATGTAAATGTTGTAGAAATCCATCATAATTGGATGTTGTGAAGGAATAGGATTTCCTAGAATACTAAAATGTCTTTGCCTTTACATTTCCTTTTTCTATCCTCTCTTTCTCCCATTGTAGCTTCTCATGTTCCATTTTTTCTCTTATTTATGTTGTTGTTTTATCTTCTCCATTTGCCTAATTTAATTTTTAAGTTTCCTTTTAAGTTTGTTTGCTTCCTTTTTTCTATTGAAATGATCATGTTTGCCTTTCTCTTATCTAGCTACTCTTTCTTCCTCACTTTCAACTCTTCTAGTTCCTTCCTCCACGCTTCTTTTTCATCAAAAATTTCAAGTTCAGTCAATTGATGTAAGAATTTTGGACCACCTTCTCAACCTTATATTTCCTTTGATTGCACGTTCCAATCTCTTTATTACCATTTGAATTGCAAGATTAATAAAATTATGCATTGACCTGCTAACCTGGTTTCCTAATTTTGCATTGCTTGTTTGTTTTACCATGTCTTATACAAATGTTTATGAGAACTCCAAGTATAAAACTTCCAAATGACTATCTTATTCATTTTTCTATTCGTTACATTATGCATAGTAGTGAAATATTCCACTTGGCATGTTAGGAGGAGGGGATAACATAGAAAGAAAAATTTCATCGTTGGGGATGTTGATTAGAATCCCTAAGTTTGTAAGCAGCTTATTTTTAGCATTTTGGCTTAGTGTTGGAATACTCATTCGTCATTTGAACAGGTTCTAAATTTGACTCAGCTTCTTATTAGATTTCTTCTCCATTATCTTTGATACAATAATGTTCAACTTTTATCTCTCAATTACTTAACCATACTCATGTCTTGTTGAGAATGTTACCCCATTGTTTTTATCCTTCATGTTGTCAGCTTCAACATTGAATGCATCATAGGGGTGCATGTCTTTGATTAACCAATGCATCTCTAGTTGAAAGGACAGAATGCTCTCCTATTGTTTCCTCTTAATCCTCAACTTGAATGCATCACTAGGGTGCATGGAGTTAATACATCTCTTGAGAAGCCATTGTTATCCTAAGAGATGCCAAATTTTGTATTCAATATTAATCTTGACATCTTCTACTAAGTGATGTTTGATCATCCATTTGGATCTCTCATCCTTGAATTAGGTTTTAAATGGTGAAAAAATGTACTGACATCTAAAGCTTGTAGCATGTGGCTGGTGTGGGTGGGAAATGTGATTAAATTTATGCCCAATGATATTTCCTCTTGATTTTCCGTATACGCCACGTGGCTTCCATGGCCATCAAATATGATTATATGTCTATTCGATGGTGAAACACCACCTAGGACTGATCTAGCAAAGTGGTGTAACTAATTTAGAAATAATTCCTTTATCATCCATGCATGTGGTTGGGTTCAATACATGCATCGGGATCAAAATTGGAAATGTAATTAGCTAATTCCTTGTGCTTTAAATAGGTAGAAACATGGTATACTTTTCCCTGGTACATTTACACAACAAAGTATTGTGATCCACTCTCTACTCTTTGGGAGTATGTGAGGTACACTTCTACTACCCATCTTTGCAATCACCCTCATCACATAATTCCTACTAGCTTGCACACCAATTTCATCATAGTTCCATATCCTTTATGGTCCATATTGCTCTATTTTATACATCTGATCCAAGTTTTCATAACAAAAAAACTATGTTAAGCCTAAACATGACTACTTTGTCATAGTCAAGCCTTCTACAGTCCTTAAAGACAAATCTTTGTGCCTCTTTCTGAACCTTGCCCACCAAGATTTTTAGGCATAGCATTAGTGAATGGAGTAGTCCTTGTCTCCCATATGTGTGCCACGTGATATTTTAATGAGTTTATTTGCAAACCATGACCCATATCAACCACATATTTACAATATTATATGATTCTAGAATCTTCTTGTTCTATTAAAATGGTTAGGTGACCTTTGTTTTGTAGTTTTGATACCATTTAGCCGTTTGATAATGAACCCACTGAGACTCCCCACTTTTTGCAACAGCCCTTATGGAAAAATCCATTGTCTTCAACATCTCTTATTTCTCCATCCATGTCTTCAGTCATCCACTCAATTCTAAAGCAAACTTTTTAGATTTTGTTGAAATATTTCCACTAACATTATCAACTACCTCCATTTGTGGTGTTATTTTTAGCTTTGTTTCGTGAAGTGGACTGGTCTGAAATTGTTGTTTTTTATTTTCTTTAGTTAACTCTTCCTATGAGTAGGTATATAATCAAGTTTGACACCCCTTTTTTAGGGTCCATTCGTGACTTCCTCCTTCTTGCTCTTCCTCTTGAATACCATGTTGGCCTAGAAGTATTTTGGAAAAATTAACATGAGTAAAAATGTGTTGAAATGTCATGTAAACAAGCATACTTGAAAAAAAATTAGTTTTGTGTGCATGCTTGAAAAAAACTTAGTTTTTGTGACAAAGTTCATTATCGAACTAAAGATTAAACAAGACCATGCACCGAAACAAAATCAATACAAAATGAATATATGTTGTAATATTGTTATTGCTTGCCAATGCACTCGTCGTATGAAATTTACAGAGAAAAGATCCAAACAAGAGCTAACTCTTCTTCTCATTCCCTTGTGCGCAACGCCAAATGCAAAGGGGGGCAATTAATGGAAGCATTGAATGTGGCATTAGTGCGCAATCCAGTTTTGAATGACACGGTGGATGTTTTGGAGTGATAAGGGGGGGAAGTGAAGTGAATTGAATGCATTTTGGTTTAGATTTGCAGAGAGGGAAGGGTTATTTGTCTGGTTCGCTGTCACGTAGTGATTTCTTAATGCAACTAATTTTTTTGATGGGGTATTTGTTCAATTACCACAAACTCATACTACGTGGGAAGAGTTATTTGTCAGTTTTCTATCAATTTTTTATTTTTTAATGTGAACAATTTTTTTGATGGGGTATTATATTCACTTCGCCACAAACTCATGTTGCATTCACATATTACATATACGTTGAAATTATTGAATATATAATTTGTTAGCGGTAAATACATTGAATTGATAGAGTTTGTGGCGATTTGAACATTGAATACACATACATACTAAAATTACTGAATATACATTGGCTATACGCCTGTAATTTTGTCATTGAATGCATTATTTAAAATTACAAAATTATTGTCGTATATTCAATGTATATTCATTAATTCTTGTATAGATACACACAGTAAATATAATACTAACTTGCAATCTTGGTATTACTTGCATATGAACTCATTGCATGAAAACCATTGAGAGTTGATTAAAAAGGCTCTAAAATCATTGCTCACCTGATGACGAACCTGGCGATTTGAAACAGACACCAAAATATTCAAAGGTGTATATTCTATGTGTAAATGCATAGCAGAAGATGACAAAATTAGACCATTGTATGTTATGTAAGTTCAACAGTTCTAGTGTCAACCTATACGCACTAGTTCAGCGTGCATGCATGAAAACACTATATTTTATGACATCTACGACACTATTCCAGCTGAGTTCGTGGTGAATGGAAGGTTAAAGGTGAACATGCACAAAAAGAACTCAATGTGAACTGAAAATACTAGAGCTCCTGGTGATTGGAAGGTTATATACGAACATGCACAGAAATAACTCTATGTAGACTGAAAATAAGTTTGTAATCTCGGTAATACTTACGTGAGTGCTCATATATAGAGGAACGTAAGTATATTCAATGTATTTTCGGTCATTTCAGTGTATAGGGCAGCGGCATTTTTAGTTTATATTCAACAATTTCAGTTATGGTGGGGTGTATTCAATTGACGTATAAAGTGTATATTCAGTTATGTTAATGCAAATGCAAAGTTTGAATGCGCTTAGTTCGAGCTACAAACCATTAGCATACACTAAAACTACTAAATATACACTATGAATATGTGTAAATTTTGTCTTTGAACACATTGTTTTCTATTGCATAATTACAATCATATATTCAATGTATATTCAGTCATTCAAGTGCTTAAGGTAGAAACAACAGTTGATGAGGATAGAGTAGTTGTTGAACTAATTTATGTTAGGGTGGGATGTATTCAGTTACTGTAATCAAGGTATATTCAGATTTTGACTGCCTGAAAAAAAAAAAAACATAACTCTGTATATTCAAATATTTTTCAGTTGTTATGTTGACAGACACAACGTATTTTCACATTTTCAATGTATATACAGACATTAGTTCATAACAAAACCCATTTTTCAGTTGTTATGGTAACTGAACTCAAAAGTATATCCGCTAATGCAAGTATATATTCAATTATAGCATTGTATATTCAATAACAAGATTGTAATATGAAACTATAAGATGCATGCGTGAAAAAACCTTTTTTGTAGACAGTTACTACACCGTATTAGCAAAGTTCGTGAAAAACTAGGGATTAAAAAATGCACTAAAATAAGTGAATATACACTGAAAAACATTAGTTCAACGTGCATGATTGAAAAAACATTAATTCATAATAGAACACATTTGTCAGTTGTTATGGTAACTGAACTCAAAAGTATATTCGTTAATAAGAGTGTATATTCAATAATAACATTGTACTTTCATAACATGCATTGAAACAACTCAATATATACTGAATATAAGAACATGCACTCAACTAGCTCAAATGTATTCAGTGTATATTCATTAATTTCTACTCAGATTAAAAGTTTAAATGTGTAGTAGAAAATAACAAAGTTACAGTTGTATATTCAAATGTTTGTTCAGCAATTTCAGTATATATTCAGCCAGTCAATATAAAGTTAACTATGGATATTCAAAGAGTAACTGCATAAACACAACACTTAATCATATTTTGATATTCTTTAGTTGTTAAGGTAAGTGATTCACATATTCATTACTTCTTCACATATTTAACAATCTTTCCATTTTTTGACATTCTTCAAATATTTATACATTCTTTCAATATTAAAAAGGTAAGTATCATTTACCTCCTGAATCTGTGGGCTCCCTACAAATCCGAATGTGATCTCTGTCAACTCTATTGTCTTTCAGTTTTGAGCTCTATCATTGTTGAAACAATTGGTTTGATAACTTTATTCATCCAATATATAAGACTAGATCCAATTAAAATTCAATTTTTGAGATTTTGGAGGAATTGTTCAAATTTTGGAGGGATATTTAATACTTTGCATTGATTCATAGCATTAATTGTGCATTTGTTTTTGGAAAAATGGTGAGTCTAATACAAATGTGTTGCAGGTGTTGGCTTTAATGAGGTGAAGGTGGCAAAGAAGGTGCAATTATGAGCAAAAAATTGGAGGCAAATTGTTTTTCAATATAAATTTACTTTTAAGTTGAATAAGACAACTTGACAAGTTGTACATTTATGTGCATAAAGGTGGACTTAGGGTACTTACATAGTAGAAAAATATTATAAATGTGAACAAGTTTGTCCCTACAAATGAATGTTGTCACTTGTAATTATGTACACTTTAGTACTTATGAAAATGATGTTGACATTTTAATGTTGTAAGATGGCTCTTAAATTGAGGCTTCAAACACTATTAAATAATGTTCTCGTTCCCAATGTGTCACAACAGCCATGATTTGCGTGGGAGAATGTATCGATTATGCAATTTTTATTAAATATTTTGAAGATATTTTATTTGTGCAAATATGTGCAGTTATTGGGTCCCTTCAACTATATTAATGCAAACTAATTTGTCCACTTAATGGACCCAGCCATCACAAATAGGGGCTCAACTATCGATGCATGTTCACCAACTGGTGCCTTTCCCCTATAAGGATGTGTAGCACTCATAAAAGATTCATATAGGTACAATATACTTGCAAAATATTAGCAGATGCTTAACTCATAACAATCATGACAAATAGATAACAATATTGGCCATTTTTTTTTCTTTATTGTTTGATATGGAGAAACGTCCACCAATGTGAGATTTCTTATAAACAAGAGAGCAATATTTACACAAGGAAATGTATTCACTGACAGAAAATAAATACTTTAATGAGGTCATTCATTCACTATCATTTAGAACTAAACGTTTAATCCTGAAAAAATATTGGTGCTTGTGAATTTAGTTTTCAAAATTCAATATAGGTAGCTAATACATAACATTTTGATACAAGAGCATCCCCAAATAGATAATGTGATCCTAAAGTTTGGAGACCATTTTGTGGTCTTGTAGAGACAAAATCATTTTCAAGACCATTTTGAGGCATTTTTAGTGAATCATATTTGAAATAATCTTGAGATGACCATGTTGGAGACCACCTTTTGGTCTCACAACAGTAACACCTTCTCAAAGACCTAAGACTTATAGAGGCCATACTTTGTCGTATGGACTCATAATTGAGAGCCGTTTTTTTGAAATCATATTATTTTTCAAGAAGAATCCAATGGTGCCCTTGGCATTGACACTAGGTGTGCTATAGCCAAGTCAACATCAATGTTGAAGCAAAGAATGTGGTACCATGGCAGTGATGCCTTGCAAAGGCCATAGCTTTATGCTACAAACTCCAAATTGAGACCCTTTTTTTAAACCGCGTGATTTTTCAAGAATAAAGTCCATAAAGATCCTCGTGGTGTGGTTTCATGGTCGCTTTATGGTCTAGCAACAGCAATTCTTTAGGCTCAAATCATGGTCCAACCTGAAAGATGTCATATGGTAAAAACAATAACTATCCCGATGATGGATCACAAAGTGCAATCCGAAACAAGATTAAAACCCTTTCACATTTTTTTCTAGAAACTCTCCTCTCTTTATGAATTAATATGTTGTGGTATCGCAAAAAGTGATATCATGTTGAATGCCTAAGTGTGAGCGGGTCGACAAATGCCAAGGTCATAATTATGCCATATGGTATTCACCATTTGACCCTTCATTAGATCCATTTCATGAACACTTTGGCAAATTAATTTGCCATCGTAAAGGTATGCCACGTTAGATTTAAGTGTTTAGACATATGTCAAGATGCCAAATTTAAAAAGTAGCGCATTTCATCCATTTGCGGTTATATATATATCATAGACGCGGGGACGCGTCCCCCCCAAAATTTAGGAGTCCGGGATGTCCCAAACATCTTGGGGACAACCGGAGGGGAGGGGGAACGTTTCCCCCACATTTCTGATTATGCAAAGAACAAAGGAAATGTCCCCGGGACGTTTGGCGAGAAGAAGAAACGTCACGGAGACGTGTGGGACGTTTGGGGGACTGGGGGGACAGTTGGAAGTCCCCGAAACGTTTCGGGGACTTTTGGTTTTTCTTTTAATAATGTTTTTTTAAATTAATTTGTTTATTGTTTTCTCTTTATAAATGGTTACCCATTAACCATAACCCAATTGTATTGTAATACAAAGACATATTAAGAAACAAGAGTGATATATGAATACAGAAATTTTCGAGCACAAATGCACATGGACTATAACAACATGCTATGAAAACCAGCAGCATAAATATTGATATTAAAAGTTATATAGACATATAACATTAGTATAGCTATATGTATGCTGCGAGTTTTTAATATGGACGTTTGCATGTGGATTGTATGCACATGGTGGACTGATATATAAATATGAATTGCTATTCATAAAAAATTTAAAATTATCTCTATATTTTTAATATTTATAATTTTTATATATTATTTTAATAGCCATCCCCCCACCGCCCCCAAAAATTTGGAAATTTTTTGTCGTCCCGGAGTCTTAGGTAACTCTAATTAATATATATATATATATGGAATTATATATATATATATATATATACCTGGTATGGGTACGGCCAAGATACGCACCAAGAAACAGCCAGATATGTCTGCAGACGTACCCAGCCGTACCCTGGCCATTTCCGGGCCTAAAACAGAAATTTTTTTTAAAATAATGTTTTTATACTTTGAATGTAAAATATCAGTACAGCAAAAACAGCATTATTCTATGGAAGGTACCAAATACAAGCCATCAGAAACATGGTCAAAGAATAGCATGTATGAGATAAATGTAATAAACACATCACCTGTTGCTATTAAACATGTTCCATCCATTCTCATGCACTGTACCCAGGTTCAAATTATAGTGTTTTAAGAACATACTTTAGCAAGTAAACAGGAAATTCATACTGCATAATTGTGGTTAATTCCTAAAAATGCAGGCTGGAATTTATATATTTTTACGCATTTTGCATAATTTTTGTAAGCCATATGGAATGCTATCATCCGACCTAGGAAATTTTTTTTTGACCATATTTAGAAGCATAGAAATCAGATACATCCTAACTGTAGCAGAACAAAACGTAATCAGCAACTAAGATGTTGACAAAAACTATTTTGTTAAGATAGCTGAAAGAAAATAATTTGGGGTATGTATCAATCCTTAAGAAGACATTTCAGGGCCTAGCCAAGGAAAACCCCCTTGTATGCAAAGCATTGATTTAAAACCATGAAAAACCTAAGAGGACCCCTCATATCTTTGCAAGCTTAAGTGGTGTAACAAACACAAAATGTATTCTTGTAGAAACTCGCAGAATCAGCTAAAAATGTTGTTTGGGGTAAACTTTCCTCAATGGAAATGAAACATAGGATTTGGTTACCACGAATCCCAATTGAACACCCTGATATCCATGAAGTTTATTCATGCCATGCTTCAGTATCGGATTGTAATAAGAAAATAACACAAGTGGAGCATCAAATGGGGAATCACCTTGCTACAGCAATAGCTTTTCAGAGTTGAATTTTAAATGATGCATGGCATTCTAACTTACCCATAATAAAACTTTTGTAGCACTAAGTGTCAATTAGCATTGCTTATCAGCTTCCATTTCCCTCACGTGAGACTAAGAAGATACAGTGACAATTCAAAAATTCTTACATGTCAGTAAAACCCTTGTTTTATACAATGAAAATATGATGTATGCAAAAGCACGTACATTTTCATAACCCACGAGAAAGCTAGATGTTAAACAACCTTGGGTATAAGCCATAACTCATCTATAAGCCCAGAAGAATCCATGGCTGGTAATTTCCTGAGGATCATTCAAGCATTTAACAAATTTCATTACCCAACTGGAAACTATTCTGTAGGGAACAAAAGTATGTAGCATCAACTCAAAAAACAATAATTTACAGATAAGACCACATCCAAGACTAGTAGTTCTAACCTCTCTGAGCATGTAAATAACTGTCCTCAAACTCTGGTACATGCAATTGTATGAGGTCTTGGTGTACCTGCCTGCAACAACAAGGCATTACAGTTTAGTTTACCATTCATCCAATTTTACATACAAAAGGCTAAGAGGATGATAAAAGAAAAATGTTGAGAACCTGAATGATAGGGCCATCAGCAAGAGGGTCTAGAAGTTGGCACTCCCATACTTGTCATATGCTTACCACTAAGAATCCTTAACACTTTCAGTGCATATTGGCTGATAGTCAACAAATCAGTGATCCCCTGGGCTGTTTATGTATGGAATAAGTTAGCTTATTGCAGTATCTAGGCAAAATTCAAACAGTTAAGAAGTGTGATGCTGCACTCTGGTCTTGCTCAGCTGTTCTTTTACAGGATTCCTGGAGATGTTTTCAGCATACACCATTATAATTGCAGTAGATCAAACCGCACACAATTATAAATTGGTTATATGTTCAGAGCCTAGATAGCTATGAATTGCTACTGAATAGAATGTATACTCTGGATGTAGCCTTGCAGTATTGGGCACATAGACATCCAATGAAGGCTTGTCAACCCAGTTATGCCTGCACAAGTTACCTTTCATCAAATTCAAAATCATGCAAAATGTATGGAGAATTGTCTATCGACAATATATCAGTATCGAAAGAAAAATGCAACTTCAAGCACATAAATTATTGATCACCCTGACAAAGTTCTCTGTTAAATATTAACCAGTCAACTAAAAGATTAGACTTGACTCTCCTGAGGCCAATGACATGCAATTGCCATGCATTTCATTGGGGAAATGAAAGTAATTTTGCATAAGATCTGGATAAAATGAAGATTGTCTTCCCAATGTATTCATTTATAAAGGGTAGAACACATACCCTGTACAATTACTAGAATCATCTCAACGTTTAAACAAAATAGAAGTATAGCAACAAGATTTTCTCTCAAGACAAGCAGTCAGATCACCAGCTGTTCAAATCCGTGACATATAACATGGATTAAGACAACTTCATAACAAATGAACATCTAAGCATTGTTATTGATAGAAAAATTAATATTGATCCTGTACATAGTGTTATTAATTACACTTGTGTAGCAATGAAAGCGAGTTAATTCATAATTGCCTTAAGAAAATTCAAATTCTACTCTTTATTCTTGCTCAATACATAGCGAAGTATTCACAACGTTCCATATTTAGCTTGTGGAGCATGTTGAATTCCTATATTTAAGCAGAAATAATCTCCATTTACGTTATTCCAACATAACTGACAAATCAACTCCATTATGTCCTTACGTGAGAGCTTTGTTTTCTCCCAAAACTAATGGTTTGGATAACCCATTTGCAAGTATAGTTTCAACACATTAACAACCTGTCCATTGTATTTCACCCACTACATAATTACATATACAATAATGTTTAATCTCCTACACACATCAGGGAGATGGGCTTATCCTAGATAATATACAATCACTTACCCTAATATTCTCTCACACTACAACATAGATATTCCTAACATTCGCCCCAACTTAGTCTTCCAACATGACTTACAGATATCCTGGATTAACATCAAAATAATGGAGCACTACTAAATAATTCCTAACATCCCCCCCAGTGCAAACATGGGGAGTCAGCATCACTTGAATTGGAAAAAGGAATCTTCATCGACTGACACATGCTTCTAGGTCTGCAGTACCTTGCTACTCAGGAAGTATGTTGCACGTGATCACCTACATACGGAAGCACAATTACGTAGACGATTTTCACCTCCAGCTGAATGCAGTTTGCTTTTCATCGGCCAATCACACACTTCCAAGGATCACTGTTGTTAGTCTATGAGAACACAACTTTAAAATCAAAACATTTACTAGTTTGCAAGCTTCTCATTGGTATAAACACACAACAGTAACTGAAAAAAATATCACAAAGGCATCTGCTCTGCGATTCATCGTTGGTGAATGACGAGAGGACACTTATTTTCCTCCTTCCTCCATTAGCCTCCTTACTCCAACTCTGATTTAGAGTCTACCATACAAATAGTCTTCATCACTAGGACAAGAAAGTTCTTCATCACCTTGAGTATGTTTTCTTCCCAATCAGTTTTCTTCAGCTAGATTAAGGCTTTTGATCTAGTTTATCATCAAGAAGATCATGTGCTCTCTTCTTACAATTCAAAATTACATGTCCCAATCTCATTACAATAGAAAGCACGTTTATTTTTCCATGTGAAGGAACCTTCTTTGGATTTGACATGTATTTTCCTTCTTAGATGAAGGAGCTTCGGTTATGTTTCCTACATATAGTGACTTCTTCATGATTCTTCATGATTGCTTTGATCCCCCTCATAAAGTAATGTAGAAATCACTCCTTCTAGACTAATAGTAATTTTACTCAAAGTCAAATACAATATTTGAGTAACTCTTGGGCATGCTATTCAGGAAGAATAGCTTTAGCATCATCATCTTTTACATGTTCTTTAATTCCAGCTAGTTGATTTAGCAAAGAACGAAACTTACTTATATGATCTGCCTTCTTTGCTCTTTCTTCTATCTTCAACCTATATAGTTTCTGCTTCAACTTGTCTTGGCGCTTTCTGCTTCGGATCCAAATAATTTGCTTAATGACTCCCATATCTCTTTGGAAGATTCGTAAAATCCACGTGAGGTAGGTAGGCTTTTGAGAGACCGAGACCAATAGTCCCCAATGCTTTCTTATCTTTGACGTTCCACTTGGCCAAATCGTTTGCATTTGTCGGTATGACCGCGGATGGTTTGACTACATCAAAAAGATCCTTTTCAGTCACAAGTAGTTACATTTGTATTTGCTAGGTAAGAAAATATTTTCCTTCAAATTTATCAATGAGACTCAATTTCTTCATTTTTGTCCTTTCCCTCACGATCTAAAAAGATATCCAAGATGTCAATTTTAACCGATGATGCATCTCAATACAAAGGTAAAGTTGATTTTATGAATTTTGATTCCCCTTCTCTCTTCCTTTTTTATCACATGACAAATAAACTATAACTAGAAACTAGTTATAAAATCCAATTAAAGATTGGGTTTTGACACAAGAATTTTCCCTGATTTATATAGACTTTTATTTGCAAGGAAGAATTTGATTATACTACAAACCTATTGATATCAAACTATTTAATAAGAATTTATATAAACGAAAAGACGTATAATAACCTTACGTATAATAACCTTTGCATATATAACTCACATCCTATGCCAAAGCACTCCACCACCACATGGTCAAAGCTTGCATTGACAGCATTTAATACTTCGTAAGGGCTGTTGTTATTGCATCTGCATGACTTGCCGTGGCTTGGTACATGGACGTGTACATATAAGAAGCAACAGTGATGGGATTTTCCATGCCAATTAACGGCTTTCGACTCCTCGAGTCTCGACAACCTCTACCATGGTACACAGGTAACAGAAGACTGAATACTCACGTACGAGACTGTCATAAGCTGTATGCAAAATGATATGTGTTTGTTCGAACAACACAAAACCGACAAGGACTGTCATTTAAAAAGAAGCACACGGCCTGTGACCAACGTTGCGAAAAATATTGTCTTACTACGGTTGATACAGGGAAGTAAATAAGCTTCACGTGTCCTGCATACAACTATAAAAGACCCTCACTTTGATATTATTTGCTCTAATAAAACTCTCATGACAAATTGCTAATGGCTCATATTTTTTAGTATACTTTCACACATTAAAAACCCATCTATTGTATTTCATATGCAAATATACATATAAATAAGTCTTGTAATCTACTATAATCAGGGAGATGGCCTTATCAATAATAAATACAATTCCAAACCCTAATATCTCTCACACAAATCTCTCACTCCAACAATATCTTCCAAATGCAATCTACGTTAAGTTGTTAGAACAAGCAACTTACAATATATTATTATTACACAAATAATGGAACACTACTAAATAATTCCTAACAGAAGATGGAGGACCAGATTATAGACCATTTCAAACTTCATCTTTGGGATGTAGAACCTAAGATTATTTTGAACAAAAGATTAGGTAAAGAATTTATTATAAAAAGATTGGGTTGCTTTCTAGTCAACATAGAATGGCTCGTATATGGTATCTTAGAAGAATCTGAAATTCTTTATAGAAATGATTAAATTATTAAAATCACTGACAAATCAGTCTTACTTTCAAAATGGATGAGGTCCCATCTATATACTTATATAACTGGATTTTAACACTTTTCATTGCCAGGGGCTTGTTGGCACGTTTCACATCCCTTCTAGTGACATATTGCAGGACTGGGTGTGAGGCCCAATTGTGAGATCATATTGTCTCTCATGTGTATATTGTTATTTTGCCTTCATCATATATATTCTACTTATGTTGTAGGCATGGGGTGCCAGTATCGTATATGTTTCATATTAACTCTGGACAGGATCAGTTCATTCTAGTTGTTATATTTCTCATGTGATGTTTAGTTGTATATTTCGCATGATGTTTATCTTAGTTGTTATTGCACATGTGATGTTAGTTAGATGTTTGTATCATTTTAAAACTTGGATATATGATTATTGAGAGATTATCACAAGCATATGATTTTGAGTTGAACCATATATTGATGATTCACTTCGCCTTGATGGATATGTGATTGGTGTTTGATTTCAATTACTAGTTTACTTCCGTGGGCACATTTAATGTTTGCAATGAATGTGTGGGCAATAGCGGGCCAAAGGCGGGTGTACAAGGAAATCAGACAAACCATTCACATTCATGTGCACTCCTAAATCCTTCTTGACCTTGTTCTGCCCCTTGAAATTTGAATTTTTACTTAACTAATTTCCTCGAATTTTTTATTAGCTAGTTTATGTGTTTTTACCCTTTTTGACCCTTTTTGGCTAAACCTTTAATTTTATTTTTACCCAAACCCTCTACAACCTCAAAAGAACCTATTTGACCCTAGGGTAAGGTTGGGTTGACCCTCAAACCCAACCCATGAGTGCAAATTCGAAATTGCACATACACCCACTTGTAACTTTGATTATTAGACAAGTTAAACCTTTCATGCAAGCTCTTTTAAATCCCAAGACATATACCTCAGGGGTAGGTTAGTTTTTATGGGCTTATTTTCCTTTTTGGGACTTCAAGGACCTTCGTTAATGGCCTTGGGCTTGAAATGAATGTGGTGAGAAGACCCGTGTGCTTTGTAAGAAATATGTAAAGAGGGTTTACTTGTGCAAGAAAACCCTTGTGCGTTATAATAAGAGTAAATGTGTTTGTAAGAAAATAGGATGAGTTTGTAAGACTGTTGGTTAGGTTCTTGGGAAGGGGTGTTTCCATGTGTCCAAACCTCAATGGTTGAGCATTTTGAGAGTTTTTATTTATATATGGCAACGTTTGGCTTGCATGAGGTTTATGCCTTTCGTTTAGGAGAGTTTTGCTCAAGGGAGAAGAAGGGAACTAGTAGGAGTCTCTGCAAGAGCGTTTTAAGAAAAGCTAAGAGGCTTAAGGTAAGCATCTCACATTCTTGTATTGTGCTTTCAAAATATAGTTAATAATATGCTCTGAGAATGAATATTAAAAAATCCCTTTTGAAATAATTGTTTCCAGTAGTATGTAAAGGGAAATTTTGGGAGTGTTAAAACATGGTTTTCAGTACTATTTATGAGTTTTCTTGGATCTCTTTGCAACCACTTAGGTTGCTGTTTTTGCTGTTGTATTTGTGAAAAAAATTGGCACCGTTATGCCACCCGTTTGGGGTTAGGCATATGGGCTTGCATGTGGAAAATGAAGGAAGTGCAGAGCATTTTATCTCAACTTGTGGAACAAAGCCTTTAGGGGGTTCATGAATGGGTTTGTATGGGCTAACTATAAGTCTTCACACCCCTCTCCACATTGGCTCTTCATATGGTTTTGGCTCTTGAAAAATGGAATCTTCCAAAAATTTGAAAACCCACTTTTACACTTCATAAACTCGGAGGTCCAAGAAGGATTTTGTGCTTGGAAAGTACCATTTTTATCGACTTGGAAAACCCAATTTGATACATAAAATAGTTAATATAAGAGCAAATCTGCTCCTCTTCTCTTTCTCCCTTTGAATGCCTCGGCATTTCTGTTGTGTTTTGGGTGAGGAATTTGTGTGGGTTTTGGATGAGGGTTTTAAGTGTGTTTGGGGATTGTTTTGTGGCTTGGTAAGCTTCTTCCTTGTCTGGTTTGACCTCTCTTTACCCTCTTTTTCCATCAAACCTTGAGCTTTTACAAATGGTGTGTTTGGCTTGCCTCTTCCCCTTGGGCTTGGGGGTGGCTGCATAAGGTTCTCGTGTAATGATGCCAATAGGATAGGAGGTGAACAACCTTCCTTTGGCATATTCTGGAGTATCTTGGAGCTTGTTATTTTCTTATTTTGTAGGCTCTATCTTGACACTTGGAGCTTGGAGTTTGAACCATTGTGTTGGCTAACCAAAGCTTTAAGACTTGTGAAGTGTGTTTGAAACTTATGAACCATGTGAAGAATGATATGAATCTTTTGTTGCATTATGATCTCCTTGATTACTTTGAATTCATGAGATGTTGTTGTAAGCAAAATGTTTTGTGAGGCTAGTATAATAAACTTGTTGGAATGTATGGCTGTGTAAAGCCATGATGCTTTAAGGAAGATCCATAAACATGTTCTTGATTTGCCAACAGTTCAAGGACAGGTGGTTATGTATGTGCTTATGTTGAAAGATGTCAATGAAAAAATGGATATTCTTGGGTGTTAATAACCTTCTCTCTCCTCTCAAATGGTGTAAAACTCAAAAATTTAAATGGATACATTCTTTCCCCTCAAACTGTATTTTAGATACCAAATTGGTATGGTTTATTTACTAAAATGAAAACGACCCCTCTTTATCAAAATATATCATATGTGGAAGTTATATTGCTTTGAAAATGATTTAATTTTCACATCCTAGTAGTCTAAATGGAGAGTTTATACAATTCACTTGCGAGCCCCAGTTTTCTTATATGAGATTCATTTCTCCCTTGCCATGGAAATCTCATCTTAGCCTTAAATATGACTGAGATATAAGGACTATTTTCCTCTTTTGCTTTACAGGTCAAAGGAAAGTTTGAAAGGAATCTAAGTTAAGTGGAATGAAATGGTAATCTTGTTCAAATGAAATTGGATGTTAGTTGCTGAATAAATTTTGTTTTGTAGACCAAAGGTCGTTTTAAGGATTAAGCAAATTGGAAGGTTATAAAATCCTTTCAAAATGGATATAATGTGGCTTTGCATTGTAGTGGGCTGTTACTTTCTATTGCAACTTTAGGATTTTGATAGTATACGTTCCCTTTTAGTCGTAAAATTAAGTAATTGTTAACATGATAGGATTCTATATAATTGTTTTCTCTTCCCTCTTAGTCTTTAAACTCTCTAACCCTCAATGGATTTTTTATTTTATATATATATATATATATACACACACACACTGGTAGATAAATGTATACATACACCTGGGTATAACATCTTGTTTGTCTTTATAATTTTAGATATACATATACACATCTCTTTTCCATAGGTCAATCCATTGCTTGAAGCCATCTTGTAATCTAATCTTATTTGCACCAATAAGCAAAAGAAAGAAAATGGAAAATTCCTACACAAAAGGAATTTATACAATAATGGAATATGAAAACAAAAGAAAAAACATTGAACACAAAAAGAATTTATACAACAATGGAGTATAAAAACGAAACAAAAAAGCCTTAGTTTTGGAGAGAGACCATTAGGGCTCTTTGGCTCCTAACAAACAACTAATCTCGCTCCTCTCCTCCCCCTTCACAAATGGCAAATGAGCCAAATTGGATCAGGAAACCCTTTTGTGTGCATCCATAAGGATGTTTAGGGAAATCATGGCTTGGATCTATAGTTACTAGGAGGCGGGTACTAATACCAGTTCCAGTATGAGGAGACGGATGGGTATGCCTTTTTTCAAAAAAAAACAAAAAAAACTGGTATTCAGAGGCAGCACAATATTTGTGCGTGTGCGCATGTTTGTGTGTGTTAAACATATATGTCAATTTTGGAGAAAACAATAACTAGATTAGACAAGTCTATATGATTAGAGGCAATCGAGAGCATTCTATTCAAACACCCCTTATAGCTTAAGAAAAACATTATTAACTTTTTAAAGTAAAGATATCAGATGTTGACAAAAAATAAATTATCCCATCATATCTAGGATCGAGTAAAAAATATATTTGAAGAAAAACATTGGGATACCAATCTTCGTGACACATTTTTGTGGTAGAGACGGGTTTCTATACAACACTGCTTGGAACTAATCCAGGGTGGAGAAGGATTAGATCTAAGGATGGAGGTTAAATCCACCATTAAGAGAACTTTTATTGAAATTAGTCTTTGATATCTCATCATATCTAGGATCGAGTAAAAAATATATTTGAAAAAAAAAGCATTGAGATATCGATCTCCCAAACGAGTAACAATCTTTGTGACACATTTTTAAGGTAGAGACGGGTCTCTATACAACATTGTTTGGAACTAATCCAATGGTGGAAGGATTAGAACTAAGGATGGAGGTTAAATCCACCATTTTAGTGGGAAGCCCTAATTGAATTTTAAGTTGTTTTAACTTTATTTGCCTTAGTTGTTTTTAAACCTTTAAAGTTGTCAACGTGCCCAAGTATTAGGTGGCTTTTAAAAGGCGGGCATAGCTAAACACTAGAAAATAGAAATTGAAATTAGAAAACTATAGTGCAACTTTTAGCATTTCTTGAACCTAGTTAGAACCTTGCTCAACTAAACTAAACTAACCTTACACCTGGGTAAGACCCTTCTTCACATATTCACTTGTCGTTAGTGTAAGTTGGGCACATGCATTTTTAATATAATAATAAGTAAAACAAAACAAAACTTACCCTGTTTTAAAAAAAAATTGTGCACAAATTTTTAAACATGACATAGGGATGCACTTAACTAGAGCAAACAGGTTACCTTGAAACTTAGATGGTAATAGGTGTCTCAGCATGCCTTAGGTCCCTCATATCACCTTCACATTGTCCTCATTCCAATTTTCCATGGCATGTTTGACCCTCTTTCAATTTCCCCTTTTCTTGCGATCCGGCTGATAGTCAAATAGCCGCCCTCGATCTATCGGTTGAGCCGCTTCACCTGCTCTATATAGTTATAGTAGAGTAGAGTAGGCTGCCTATAGATCTATACACGAGAATCGGGACAACCTACTGACTAACCGGGTTGCATGATCAATCTTCGGATGAACGTTTCATTCAAATAGTCTCATTCAGATATGGCGACCCAGCTAGCAATATCTCCCCAAACACACTAGTCCCCATCAATTGGTATACCTTTTTTGAGTCTTAGGTATAGATTTGTCCTAGACCAAACTCGTTGCCAACAAAATCATCTTAGACTGAAGCTATCCCTATGACTCGTTTTTACCTTTTAGCAAGCTAACGAGTACACCCATATCTGAACCCATTTGCTTGTAGCAGTTGCAACCTAGGATTTCACACATATATATAGGGGTTTCACATTGTTGATTCCGGCATAAAATCGTTAAACTATCATGGAACAAGGAATTTACAATGAATTTACAACAAAACATGGAACAAGGATTTTACAAGGAAAAGGGGACTTCACTTAGAATTAAAGAATAGGTGAACATTGATGACAAATATCAAAGTCTTAGGTTGTCTACCTACCTGGTATGTTAAGTCTCTTCTATACTTACTAACTCCACATAACGACACTTCTTCCACAACATGGTTGGTCCAGCCCGGGGGGATCAATATGCCAACAAGTCTAAGGTAAGTACCCATGTCCTTGTCTTTTACATCTTTTTTTTTTTAATTTATTGAATGTTGACACTCATTGCAAGTCTACAACAAACCTCACGCTTAAGCAGTGTTTTAAAAACCGGTCAAACCGGAACCGGAACCGGCCAGTTTGACCGGTTTAACCTTTAAAATGACGAACCGTTTTGAAAATCGGATCGTTTGACCAGTTTTAGCCCAAACAGGTCAAACCGGTCCGGTTTCGTCCTAAACCGGCCAGTTTGGGCTTGTTTTGCCGTATACAGCGGCTAGCTTAAAAAAACATTTTTTTAATTGTTTTCTTTTATTTTTTTTGGTCTCTAAACCCTAATTTGGTGTTATAAATACACCCCCCTCTATTCACTTCACACCTCTCTCATTGAGAATTTGTGAGCATTTGTGAGCATAAGATTGAAGAGTTTAGTTTTTGTAGTGAGCTTGGAAGTTGGAGGCTTGGAGCTTGTTTGGCATTGCTTGTGGGCTCTTTGTGGTGATATTGGCATCCATTTGTGAGCACCTCTCTTATTTGCAAGGATTTGGAGGATTGGGGCAGCCTTGAATAGTGTTCATTTGGAGTTGTTTGGCATCAAGTGTGGGCTCTTTGTGGTGGCATTTACATCTACATTTGGAGTGTGGGCTCTTTGTGGTGCCATATACAAGCTTGGAGCATTTCTTCACCTCATTTGTGTGCAAATTGAAAGGCATGTTACATTTTAAACTTGCCCCGTATTTGTAAATTTTATTAAAAAAAAATAGGAAATTTATTTTGTTTTTATTTGCATTTTCAGATTTGTTTGCATTTGCAATGGCCCCCAAATCAAAAGACCCTACATGGGCCCATGCAGACACAATTGATGATCAAGTTTTTTGTAAATATTGTAAGAAACACATCAGCGGGGGGATTCATAGGTTGAAACAACACTTGGCTGGTCAAAGAGGCCAAGTTACCCCATGTGAGGCACCTGATATTGATGATATTAGGTTGGAAATGACAACCATGCTCGAAAAACATAGAGAAGAGAAGGCTAGGCAAAAAGAGATGGAAGTTGAAATAGGGAGGAGGGAACATGCCTTGAGTGTTGAAGGATCTTGCTCTGACCTTCTGTGACTGTTAGAGACCCCTTTCGGTATATGCCTCCCCCATCCACTCATAGTCAAGAAAACCGGCCTCAAAAAAGAAAGACCATTCAAAGCTTTTTTCCATCTTCCACACCTGCTATTGCCAGTGCCTCCATGCCAACACAAAATCAGCCTACCTTGGATAACCATTGGAAGAAGCAATACAAAGAAGCAGCTTTTGAGTACATTGCTAGATGGTGGTATGATGCAGATATCCCTTTCAATGCTGCCTGCTCACCTTATTACCAGCCGATGTTTGATTCCATTGTTGTTGCTGATAAGGGCTTCAAAGGCCCTAGTATGCATGACTTGAGAGGATCACTTTTGAAGAAAGAAGTTGCATTCATAGATGAATATTTGAAAGGTTGCAAAGCTTCATGGGCCAAAACAGGATGCACTATCATGTCAGATGGGTGGAGTGATGGCAAGAACCGCACAATAACAAATTTTCTTGCCTCTTGTCCACAAGGTACAATGTTTTTGAAATCAGCAAATGCATCTGATAGGGTGAAAGATGCAAATTTATTGTTTGAGTTGTTGGATGAGATTGTTTTAGAGGTGGAGGTGGAAAATGTTGTACAAATCATAACAGATAATGCATCTAACTATGTTCTTGCTGGGTAAGCTGTCAGAGGCTAAACACAAAACAATATATTTGGACTCCATGTGCTTGCACATTGCATAGACCTCATGCTTGAGGATATAGGGAAAAACGATTGGATCAAGAACACTGTAGAGCATGGCAACGAGCATCACCAAATACATCTATAATCACTCATGGGTATTGAACCTAATGAAGAAGAACACTGATGGCAGAGAACTTGTTAGGCCAGCTCATCACGAGATTTGTAACAAACTTCCTCACGTTGCAATCTCTTATTTTCCAACAACAAAACTTGAAAAAGATGTTTTCAAGTGATGAATGGAATGCATCAAAGTGGAGCCAGAAACAGGATGGGAAAGACACAAAGAAGAAACTTTTTGATAATTTATTTTGGAAAAAAACAACAGAGAGTGAAAGTTGCCAAGCCTCTTGTTAAGGTTTTGCAGTTGGTGGATGGGGAAAAATTAGCCATAGGCTATATTTATGAGGCTATGGATCAGGCAAAGGAGTAGATAAGGGCAGCATACAAAGACAGGGTAACTAAGTATGGGCCTACACGGGAGATCATATATAATAGATGGAACAATCAACTCCATCGGCCTATACATGCAGCTGGGTATTTCTTGAACCTGAAATATCATTACAGAGCTCAGCTTGGAGAAGATCAAACAGGAGAAGTAAAAGATGGTTTGTACAAGTGCCTAGAGCGCATGGTCCCTGATGAGATGCAACATCTTGAGGTTCACCGACAGATCAACTTCTTCAGGAGAGCCACAAGTACCTTTGGGAAAAACCTTCCAAAGATTGCAAGGAATGTGGCCCAACCAGGTAAGAAATTATAAATTTTTTGAAGTTCATTTGATTAAAATTTTTGATGAATAATCATGAATTTTTAGCATAAGACAATCTTTATCTAATTTTGTTGAATTACGCTTTAATCTTTAAGTTATGTTTATGTTTTACTTTCAATTTTTAACTGTGTTTTTAACTTTTTATCGTCATTGTTTACTAATTAAACATTTACACTTTTTATCACAGCACATTGGTGGGATTCGTTTGGTAGTCAGTGTCCTCAATTGCAAAAGTTTGCAATTAGGATCCTGAGACAAACTTGCAATGCTTCTGGGTGCGAGCGCAACTGGTCCGTCTTTGAGCGGATTCACAAGAAGAGAAATCGTTTAGAACAACAACGGTTGAATGATCTTGTCTTTGTGCAGTACAACCTTTGGTTAAGGCGCAACCAATTGTTGAACCGAAGACCTGATACTGATCCCATTGTCTTGGATGATATAGATCCAACCTCAGAATGGGTAGAGGAGAGTGAGCCAGCAGAGTTTGATCCCGATGACTTGGGGTGGATGGGTTTGGATCAAGAATCTAATGAGCCATTAGCAACACCGCCGCCATCGTCACGAGACACAGCAGGCACTAGTCGCACTTGTGCTACTCCCCGACCCCGTGCAGCCCCAGTTGTTGCAGATGTACCTGAGGATTTGAATGAGTCCGAGTCAAAGCCAGAGGTCGATGATGATATTGATGAGGATGACCTTGAGGATCCCATTTCTAGCAGCGGTGCAAAGTTTGATGATTGATCATTGATGTCATCTAGTTTATTCTAGAGTTTTGTAACTTGTAGTATTTGTAATGTATCAATGATCATATCATGTTGCTTGTTTGGAGTCTTGAACTATAGAGGCCATTTAGAGCCTCATTGTTTATGTATTTTGTTTCGGAATCTCATCTATGATATATGACATGTATTGTGTATTGGACTTGGAGTTCGTGCCATTTTGCTATTAACACCTTTCTTGCATATATATATAAGAGAAAAACTTTGCATATTCTGTGTTTAATTGTTTGGAAATTATGGTTTTTCACCTTTCAAATATATTATTTTCATTAAAAATATAAAATTTTATGTATTGTTTGGTAAACTGGTTCATTAAGTTTGAACCGGTCCAATTCCGGTTTGGTTCCGGTTCCGGACCTCGGCTGGTTCCGAGTCCAGTTCCGATTTTTAAAACATTGCGCGTAGGTCATCTAGCCATACCCATTTAGAATCTAAGTGTATGTACATTTACAGAGGCTCCTCTCTTTAATAAGTTTAATGACTTGCCTAGGAGGACCTTCACAAGTGCATACATTTTGGTAAACTTGACTATGAATCATCCGATCGATTTATGACTACTTTTGAGCCACTTTTATCCTTACCTTCCAAATGTATCTTTTCTCTCTCATACCACATCTATCACATTTCAAAGCTCCTAACAGCTACAACCCAATCCCTTTAACGGGAAGCTATTAACAAAGGAATGGAAAAACAACTTTGAATGCATTTACTCAAGCTGAAATTGTATTGAGCCCAAAAATGTGTCTTTGCGTACACAAGCCTCTAAATAGCTAAAAGGTAAAAAGAAGTTCAAAATGCAATACATAAACATGACGATCTGTAGGCTGTAGGAAAGAGAGTCAGTATTATGTAATATAGTAAATAATCTAGATTGTAACTAAGGGTCGTGATGGGTCTAGTTATAGCTATCTACACATGCAACCTCTATTTCAAGAGGAGGATAAAAGACCATACTAGAACCATAATATAACAAGGTTATAAGCTAGAGATACAGCATTTAGGTCAGGGACCTGATAAAAGAATGTTGGGTCTTTTGATCCAAAGTATTGTGGTGTGTGTTATATTATTTCATAAATGTAAAAGAGGCGTGCTTCTTTATAAAAGACAACCCCTTTCCTTTAGATAAGTTGTTTAGTAGTTATTAATAATGGTGTAGCTTGTATTATGGGTAACATTCCCATATTGAATTAGGTTCTTCGTAGTTATGAGGTAGGTTGATTTACTGGTCCACGGGAAAATTAACAAATAAGGCTTGTCTTGTCATTTGGGGTTGACCGAGTAAAAGGCACCCCTCATGTACCCCTTTTTTGAAGATTAATAAAATATGGCTTTTGTCTCTCATTATACCTATGTCTACATGTTAACAATGGTATCTGAGCATTGTGATGCGAGGCCTGTGAAGAATAGTTATATGTGGACAGATTACTTGTGCTGGAGCAATGGAAAATTCCCTGGGAAGTAGAAGAAGCCACTACACATTCCATATGGAGCGCAATTTGTGTTGAAGCATTGAATGGTGGGCGATGCAAATTTGAAGTTCAGATTTTACAGTGAATGGCGTCTGATCTAGCCGAGAGCGTTGAATAAACAAAAAATATTGTTGGAGATGAATGTAGAGTGCTGAAGTTTGTCTGAAGCACGGTCCAGATCAGACTCTACATGGTGCGAGGCATTGGAACTTAGTGGCGCATTGAAACAGTTGAAAACTACAAAATAGTTTTGTCTAGAGCACAATTTTTGTTTTTTTATATATACTGCACATTATTTTATTTGTTTTTCTATCTGAGGCACTAGAACAGAGTAGAATTTTGTCAGAAAAGAGGCGCTAAAACTAAGCAAATCATTCTTGAGGAGGTGCTGAAAGGAGTTTTGTATGGCCCCGGAACCTAGAAAAGCAAGTCAAAAATCTCTGAGTGGCTGTTTGGTGCTGCATAGTTGATAAAGGGCGTGTTTTTATTTCTTTTGGCAAGCTGGCGTGATCATCTTAGAGGGGTGATTGAATCCATTTGGGTGGCGTTCGCGTTTATCATAACTCCAAAAGTACCAAAATCAAACACAAGGCATGGCGTTGAAACTGTTTCTTTTGACATTTCAAACGGCTGGAAAACAGCGGTGTGGCATCCCTGTTAGCATCAAAAACAGTGTTAATAACAAAATTGAAAATATTGTGCTAAAGTTGAATGATAAACATCCAAAGTTTAAATTTGTCCTGTAAATTGGCATTGGAAGCAAGCTCCAGTTGGCCCCATCGACTGCAGCCAAAAGACATTCCCAGGTATGTGTATAATTGAATAAAAACTAACCTCTTTAAAAAACACAGAAAACTGCAAGTTAAATATAATAGTTTCATTTTAAATTTTCTAAATGCTTGTAGAGGAAGTGGTTAGACTAATTTTGTAAGTCATTGGCAAGTGGGAGGTACAAGCTTCAAATCACCTCCAAATAAATTTTGGTCAAGGTCATTCTTTTTAAAAAGGAATCTTTTTTAGCATTCTTTTAAGTTGAATGCATTACGGTCAAACAAGCATGCAAAAGCTTACAGGTGGAAGGATCAAACCATTAAAATATTTACAAGCATTGTAATAAGGTGTTACTAGAAGGTAAAGGAAAAACCCCAGTAATCTACCTAGTGTTTTTTGGTTTGTTATTTCTTTTCCGTATCGTTATTATTAAAATATAAGGCTTATTTATTTGTGTTATGTTAATATTAGTTAATTGTTAACTAATAAATAGTTGGAACCATAGTTTGCATACTCAGCGAGTACTCACCAAAAAAAAAACTGAAATGAATAATCACCGCGAAAACACGACGAAATGACTCACCGAGTATTGGCGAATATTCGCCGAGAATATTCAGCGAATATTTGCCAATACTCAGCGAGCCCGTGCACAGAACTCGCTAGACGCGGGCTGTACGCGGAACACGCCAAAAACGCTGCAAAAAAAACTCCTTTTTTTCTTTTTAAGGCACCATAGCACTTCATTTTTATTCACACAACCATTTGAGCTTGCATTGTATGACTTGAATGGATTTTTGAGCGAATTTGAAAAGGAAATTTGGGAGAATTGCTTTTGGAGGTAATTTTGCAAATTCGGTCTATATTATTTAAGTTTTATAAATTCATATCGTATTGTTAAATACATCTAATTTAAAAAGCGAATGATTTTAAATTTTTAATAGTCATTTGGAGCCGGAGGTATGTTTTTTTTTCGCAAATTCGTTCTAAATTATTTAAATTTTATATATTAGTATTGTACTCGATTCTTCGAATATGTTTTGTAATTTTAAATGCATTCAATTAATTGTGAATCATTTTAATTTTTTAATAGTCATTTGGAACCGGAGGCATGTTATTTTTATTAAATTACGTTAAATAGGGTTATCCAAACACATTTTTTTAATTTTAATTAAGTTTACGTTTTTTTAATTTTTTAAATGTGCATTGTGTTGCAAATTAGAGCTTACCAATGGCAGAGTTCCGGGAATAGTGGTTTGCATTTTTTGTGGCAAAACATTTTCTGGAGGCATCAATCGCCTGAAGTATCATCTTGCATGTATTGTTTGCTTGGGACATTGTGGTATGCCCTAATGTTACAGAAGAGGCAAAGCGAGAGATAAAAGCAGAGTTGGCAAAACTAGAGGAGAAGAAACTAGAGAGGGAAAGGGTGCATATGCAGTCATAGCAAAAGTTATTAGACCCGGGGGTGGAATGACAGAGGATTCATAGGATGATGCGGAAACAATTGTGGACTCTACTCGCGGTCCACGCATACGAAGCGAAAGAGGCACATTTGCTTCATCAAATTCGAGTAAAGGCATACATAGTTTATTTGTACCAAAGAACATACCTGGAGCACAACCTTTATTGCAAGGTACAACCTGTAATGGCAGAAATACGGATGCACCATTCTTTGAGATGGGTGGACGGATGGAAGGAACCGCACCCTCATTAATTTTTAAACGGCTTCAAATGGTGAGGATGGTGTTTTTGAAGTCTATTGATGCCTCTAACATAGTTAAAAATGCAAAGAATTTGAAGTCTTATGTTGGAGAAGGTTGTATTAGAGGTGTGTATACAAAATGTTGTGCAAGTTGTCACATACAATGCAACAGCATATGTGGCGGCTGGGAGACTACTAGAGGAGAGACCCGTCACTCTTTTGGACTCCTTGTGCAACTCATTGCCTTGACCTTCTTTTGGAGGACATAGCAAAATTGATTGGGTGAGGCCGGTTGTACAAGACGCAAGAAACATAACCAAGTACATATAATAATCACCCTTGGGTTCTTAGCTTGATGAGAGATCACGCAAAGGGGAAAGAGCTTGTACAAGCCTGGGTGTCACATGGTTTGCAACTAACTTCTTGACGTTCCAAAGTATTTCTTGTTTGTTGTCATCAGTTAAGCAAATGTTTGTGAGTCAAGCATGGCTAGATTCACAATATTCAAAGAAAGTTGGAGAGAGAACTACAAATATAGTTTTTGATGATATCTTTGAAAGAGAGGTATAAAGATCATCAAGGTAATTTCAAACTTTGATTTATATTTCAAATTGATTCCTTTATTTTAATTTGTTAAATTATAAATATATTGTTAGTTACTTTTTTACTTTATTTGTAAGTTTGTAACCTTAAATTTTAATTTGTGTGTAGGTGTCAGCCATTGGTGAGGGTTTTGCGTTTGGTTTATGGGGAACAAAACTCTATAGCGTACATTTATGAGGTCATGGATAGAGCCAAAGAGGCTATCCAAAACTATTATAAGGGGGGATATCGTCAAATATGGTCCCTTTTGGGAGATAATTGATCGGAGGTGGAACAATCAACTCCACCAACCTATTCATGCAGCGGGTGGTACTACCTTAATGGGATTTTTTCTTCTCTGACGGCTTCACAGATGTGAACGGAGAGGTTATGGAGGGCATTTCAATATGTATTGAGAGGATGATACCAGAGGTTGAGATAAGGGACTTCATTATTTTAGAGCTACAAAATTACAAACATGTAAGAGGGAGGCTCTTTTCTTCAAGGTTAGCTATCCGAAGGAGAACCACGCAGTCACTAGGTAATAAAATGACAGTGCTACTAGTTGTTGGTTCATTGAATGCGACACATCGAAATGTTTTTCACGTCGAAGATGACTAGTTATGCAACATATATTGCAAATATAAAATTTCTAATTCAGTTACATTAGATGATGGAACATCACTTGCAATAGAAGGAATAGGAGACATGCGCATTGTATTAAATAATGCTCAAAAACTCTTAGTAAGAAATGTTAGGCATGTTCTTAGCATGCATAGAAATCTCATCTATTCTCATGTTAACAAAAAATCCCAATGTTATTGTAAATTTCTTTGAGCAAAAGTGCATTGTGTCTAATGTGACAAAAGACAAGGTAATTGTCCTAGGCCTTGGGTAAGGTGGCATGTATAGGCTTGTTGACCCTACCACAAACAACTTAAAAGAGCGCATGGAGGAAAACTATAGCATACATGATGTGTTGGAGGATGAAATTCCTCATAGAGTTGTTGACCCTACTCCAATCAGCTTGCATGCACTACTTGTGGATGGTATATCCACTATACAGGATGTGCAAGAGGCTACAATGCCTCGTGTGTGAGCCGATGAAATACCCCAATTACAAGATGTGTAGGAGGCACATGGTGAGCTAGCAAAGAAAGTCACTCAAAAAAATTTGGAGGGTGACTCCACTATCCACAATGCACAGGAGGAACATATTGAGATGGCGGATCCACTTAAAAAATTGTGGTGACTCCACTATCCAGGATGTGCAAGAGGCGCAAGGTGAGATGGCAAGAAAGCCACTAGCAATGAGATGATAGGAAAAGTCATTCAAAGAAAGGCATTGGCTCAAAGGACTGAAAACAAGGTCTATTATCCAGCAAAGCATGTTCATGTTTCTCTCACATATGACCTTTTAACAATACTTGCACTACAGTGATATTCTAAACCAGAAGGCATAGTTGAGTGGGTGACTGCAATGCATGCAAGCAAAATATGATGACTTGTTAGAGAACCATACATGCAAGCATAGTTACCATGTTCTTACAAACTATATGAAACTTTTGTTCAAATTGTACTTTTTGGTCTGGCCAAACAAGTTCGATAGAACATTATTTTTCCTAATTTAAATTAAACAAACTTCAACATAAAACAAAAACAAAACAAAAAACACTAATACCTACACACGTAATGGAAAAAATGTATAGGGAATATATTTATTTAGTATTATGTGTATAAGAGATTTTTCTTAACAAATATCACATATGTATAATATTTATTTTTTATATAAATATTTTATATTTGTAAATTTTCTGAACCAAACCGAATCTTTTGCGAAATTCCGAACTTCCAATTTTTTTTCTCCTTCTGAACTTTTCAAACATGGTAACTATGCATGGAAGACCGAGGAATTACCACCAAGTGCACCAATGGAATCACCCATTAGATACAGTCAAAAGCAAAGCCGATAATACTATGGACAAGTACAAGGCATGCCATGTTGTGAAAGGTTTTTCACATCAGGAGGGAAAAGACTATGAAGAGTTCTTTGCTCCTATTACGAACATTGCAAAGACGGTCACATTTTGATTGCTTCTCTCCAGATATATGGAGGATTTTTACATGGTGCAGCGTGATATATCTTATGCCTACACGACCAGACCTGTGTTGTTATTAGCGATCTTTCTTAGCTGTTGTCTCAACCATATCTCATAAATTGGACAGCAACAAAGCATCAGAGAATGAAAGATTTCAAATTACCATCTAAACAGCAGTCCGTTGATTTAATGACTCAATCCCTTGGTCTCATTGTGCCTGTAAAATTTTGGGACAAACTTGGAGTATTTTCCGGATAAGTCATTAAGGAGGGTATTAAAGTTATTAAGTCATTGCATAAACATTACCCATTAGATGACGTACTTTAGTTATACAATATATAGCTACCTCACTTAATGTAACTTGTTATGACACATATAACTTTTAAGTGTTTCATGTGCCATTTGCCTTCCATTTCTCTTCATTCTCTGTCTTATCATTTTCTAGCACATTATCATGTCATTCCCAAGGAAAACCCTAGCCAATAGGGACGGCCAAGGAGACAATAAGTACCTACAATTGAAAAAATAGTTCAACCTATTCAAAACAATGCAACTGATTAGGAAACAACGTTCCTAAAGGAAAAGCAATAGACGATTAAGGATTTTGAATATTTGTTGCATCTATTAGATTCATCAAAAGACTAGGACATTCAAAAGTCAACATCAAAACCACAAGACTGAACTTCATGGATTCAACAAGAAAAATCAGCTACCCAATGGTTGCATTTGGCTACCTATCAACGTTGGCCCCAAAATGGCTAGAGCGAAAACCATGATCCTAGACTTTTCTCTATCATATAATATTTTTCTTCGCAGGTTTTGGACCCATTGCATGAGAGTCAACGCATCTTACAAATTCCAACATGTCAAATTTACACATTTGAGTCATATAGTTTGCATACTCATACTTGACAAATACTCAACAAACGAAAAAATATCGACTAGGCAAATACTCAACAATACTCAACTTAAAAAATACTTGAATTTCTTTCAAAAACATATATTTTATATAAAATGTATCAAATGAATCCGTAAAACGTTGGGGAAGTTTTTTTAATTAGATTTGAATACAAATAGAGTACAAAATCGCATCATCGTGCGAATACAATGGCCAGCTGATACTTATGAATTTATGTTGATTCTCATTGAAAATCATCATCATAAATTGGATATCTATGCAAGTTACAAATTACAAGAATTTGCAATCTCCTCTTCCATGTTCTACTAAAAAATTGAGGAGAGGTTCTATTGACTCTAATTCTCACACTCAGTTGCAGCTCCTTCTAACCCTATTACTAGATGGCAGTGACTCGTCCTCTACCTCATGTTCAATGTCATCTACAGTGATGTCATCTAATCTAACCTCTCATGCTTCCATTATACCTACACCCTCCATAACTTCCGTCTCAAAATCAGCAGTCCTCTGCAAAGATGGGGATCTCTTCTTGCAAAACTCAATCTCATCCAAATCAATAGGCTCTTGTGATGGGTTCCCACTTTTCTCATGCAAAGCCAAAGATTATATTGGACAAAAACTAAGTCATTGAGGCATCGCTGAATCAACTTATTGCACTTTTTCATGTGAATGGCCTCAAACAAACTCCAGTTACACTCACATCCAATAGCGCTAAAAGATTGAGATAAAATTCGAAGGGTTATCTCTTAAAGATTTGAAGCATTTCCACCCCAACCTTCCCACCAAAAACCTACAAACAAGATATTCAAAAGTTTGTACGTAATTAATAATTATAAATTTGTAACTTGGAAGATATAAATAAAGACTCCATTTTTTGTTACCTGATGTCTAGGTGGACCTCCCTCAAATTACTAGCGGTGAAGATAAGAGCCTCCCCTTAGCCTACTTGCAATTCTAAAACTCTGAAATAATGAGGTCGTTCACCTCAACCTCGAGTGTCAACATCTTAATGCATGTTAAAAGGCCCTCCATAACCTCCCCATTAACATTTGTGAAGCCATCATAAAAGAAAATCTTGGGGTTGAGGTGGTACCTCACTGTATGAAAAGGTTGGAGTAGTTGATTGTTCTGCCTCCGATCAATTAACTCCCAAATGCAACCAAATATGTTTATATCCCCTGTAAATGTTTTAGATGGCCTCATAAATGTATCCCATTGGATTTTTCTCCCCATCCACCAAGAGCAAAATCCTCACCAACGGCTTTGACACCTACAAAAAAAAAAGTTACAAACTTACAATTAAAATAAATAGTAATACTTTCGAAAATAAAAGAATCGACTTGAAATTTAAATTAAAGTTACCTTGATGATCTTTGGAACAACATTATCAAAAATTGTCTTTGCAGTCCTCTCTCCAACTTTCTATGAATATGTTAAGTCTAGTCATGCGTGTCTCACAAAAATCTATTTCAACGGGGTCAACATACTATAAGTCTTTGCAACGTTAACTAGTTACAAACCTTTTAACATCTACTCGCATAAGCTCTTTCCCCTTGGTGTGATCTCTTATCAAGCTGAGAACCCAAGGATGATTGTAACTGTATTTTGTGATGTTTCTTGCACCTTCTACAACAGGTCTCACCTAATCAATTTTTCCTATATCCTTCAAAAGAAGGTAAAGGCAATGGGTCGTGCAAGGGGTCCAAAAGAGTGATGAATGTTTGCCCTGAAGTCGTCTCCCAATTGTCACATATGTTGTTGCATTGTCAATGACAATTTGCACAACATTCTCGATGTCCACCTCTAAGACAACCTCCTTTAGCCTCAAGCTCAAATTTTTTGCACTATTTTCTTTGATAAAGGTATCAATTGACTTTTAAAAAACCACTTCACTACTTAAAAGCCACTAAAAAATTGATGAGGATATAATTCCTTCCATTTGTCCACCATGTAAAAGAATGATGCATCCGACCTTTCGCCACTACTTCTTTTGTTCTCCCAAAATTAACTTTGCATCTACAATTGCATTTTGGAGAAACCTCCCACTTAAGTCTCTTAGAGAGGGTGTCTTGTACCCTTTTCCTATAACTGTCAATGTCGTCGCCAAATACTCCCAGTACAGGCTCTTCACCGCATTGAAGGGAAGATGGTTGTACTACCAGAAGTTTGTACGTGCCTTATATGCTTCCTCATGTACCTCTTTGTTCTACCTGTGCTCTAGATGTGCGCAAAAAAATTATGTGACTACCCTTTGCTCGAATAAGATGAGGTGGATGTACCTCGTATGCATGGACCACGACTACAGCCCATAATCGATGCCATATATATCTTGTTTCTACTACCATTTGGAAAGCTACAGTTGTTGCAATGGCTACTTGCACCCATGCCCTCTCTATTTTCTTCTCATCCAACAATACAAGCTATACCTACAACTCCCATTTTGCATCTTTTGTGGTGTTCAGACACAGTATGACATCGCAACAAAATACCAAAAAAAACATTAAAAAAACCTAAGCTGTAAAGTTGTAAATCCCATGTATATGAAAAAAACTAGCAATTCCGTTCATAAATTATGAAAAACAAATGTAGATCACAAATGAAAATTATAGGAATTTAGTGGAATGCATGAAAATTTGTTATCATGCTTAGAAACCTAATATTAACATTTTCGAAAGAATTTATATGCTTGGGGAAAAAAGTTTAAAAAGAACTAACCTGGAAATCGAAATTCTTCAAATCGGTCCACTGTAAACTCCCTCCAATTCACTCAAAGCATGCACAAATGTTGTGTGAAAGGAATGTGTGCTATTGTGGGGCTTAAACAGAAACTTCCACATTTTTCACACATTTTACCCGCATTTAACTATGAAACAATGTTTTTTGCACGTAGGACTCGCCGCTGGTACTCTCCTAAAACTTGCCAAAGCTCGAGATTGCATACTTGCAAGTATAAGTGGAAAAAACTCGCCCAGGTTAAATTTTAGTGATTACTCGCAGTCTCGCTGAGTATGAAAACTATGATCTAGATCATACTTGCTTATCCCAACCCATACAAAACCCCATGCTTGAGTCATAACCCTCTATTCCATTCATGGAGATCAATTGCACAAAAAACAAATGTCGTCTTAAACTAGTAGATTCCAATGATGATAAGCCTAATGAACTACAAACTAAAGTCAACACCTCACACCTGCCCGAGCATACTGTTGCAGGCCTACAACCTAGCCTACATCCACGATCAAGGTGCACACCTTTTCAAGAAGATAGCATTGAAGAAGATGAAATACCTATCATTAATTTTGCTACTCAAGGACACAACAATGAGGTTTGTTACAATGATTCTTTATTTGATTGTAATGACACTGGTATTGCCATCCTATTTCAAAATCCAACCATTCTCGTTCCACATATTTTCAGCAAACTAGCCATTGTTAATAATTGAGTTGTTAGAGCAGCTCAGAAAGAACTCATGAATAAACATATGATGGAGAATATGATAATGAATACATGATTATATACACTTAAGACAGACATATGAATGTTTTACCCTATAAACAACAACTCAAAGAATGCAAGAAGCAACGTGAATTTTAAAAAAACTGAGCATAGTTCAATGTTCTTCATATTATAATGATGGACCACACTACTACAACAATGACGATGAAGTCCAAGAGCAAGCCGATTTCAATCCCATCAATCCTCTTGCAGAAGATTCAAGCTATCATTGATTGAATGAATGAACTAAAAGACTAAAAGGTCTATGGGACCCTCGCTCAAAAACCAAAAGGAAGTAAACACCATATAATCCATGCAACTAATGAACAATGACCAATTACCGCATAGCACAAGCCCATTACTTTTATGAGGTGGGTTCTCGTACTGTTGATTTTAGTGAGAAATTCTCATGTTTTTGTTAATATAGCCTCCTCAAATAGGGTGGTCAAAGAGTCAACCACCAGCATGTCCATGTAATTGATTCTAATCTTTCTAGGCCAAAGATTCCATAATATAGTGCCACCATCTCCACTGTCCTTGAGCTACAAAATATGCATATTCTATTTTCTGACTCTTTCTTTGGCATTGCATATTCAGCACATTGTTCAAGAAACAAAATAAAAAGTCCACAACACTCCCAACACAATTGAGGATGACATCCAACTTTAACATTCAGCTTTAGCAGCCATAGGGACAAGTTTGTCCATGGTCGAACTTGCTAGGCAAACATGGGAGGGCAATGGATTCATTCTAGACCAAATTTGTCGCTAGGATCCATAATTGCATGCAACCACCTTTAAAAGCTTCAAGATTATCTACCACAGCTATTCCAGATAATACATTTGACCAACTCCATTATCAAACAACCAAGATACAAGCTCAAGTCACAAGTCTTCATGAAATCAATGATGTGGCAGATGCATCAAGTGCTCAATAAATTGATTTATAGGTTCACATCAGGTATGATGGACCTCTGCTTACTCTCCTTAGTGATGAAGCCAGTCTAGAGCTTCTTAATGCCTGCGAAGCACAACTACCTAGGCAACATTATAAGCCAGGCATCTTTTAAGGCAAAGGCATCTCTTCTGGTAATGTCATGGATACCTTTGATCATTTTGTTGCCACCGTGGATACTCGGGGCAAGAGTGTACAAGATCTGTCACCAGCCCCGTATAATTTTTAAGGCAATAATACCATGCTAGTTGAAGACACCATTGATATCAATCGAGGAACAAAGGATAAACCAAGCATTGCCAAGATCGGGGCATCTCTCTCACAAGAAGAACAAAATCTTGATCATGCCTTACTCATGGAGCATGAAGATGTTTTTGCTTGGGAACTCACTATTATGTATGGCATCAATTCCGAAACTGTTGTACATCACATTGTTACTCATGATGATGATGCAGCCCCTGTCCACCAAAAGCAATGGAAATTCCCCGGGAAAATCTATGATTTATGTTACATTAAGATTCAAAAGTTGTTTTAGACTCACTTCCCCAACTTGGTAGCTTATTTAGAATGGGTCTCTAACATGGTGCCAATCAACTAACTAAAATGTCTGGCATCAATTCCGAAATTGTTGTCCATACAACTGTTGATGCAGCCGTGGTCCACCAAAAGCAATGGACATTTGGCAAAAATTGGCTTCCCCAAGTCGGTAGATACTATTCAGAATGATTCTCCGAAATGGTGCCAGTCAACTCAATGACATGTCCGGCATCAATTCAGAAATTGTTGTCCATAACATCGTTACTTATGATGATGCAACCCCTATCCACTAAAAGCAAAGGAAATACCACAAGCAAATATAAGACTTGTATTTCATTGAGATTCAAAAGTTGTTGAAGGTTGGCTTCCCCACACCAGTATATTATTCAGAATGGCTCTCCAACATGGTACCAATGGGCAAAATTCGCATCTAGACTTCAACAACATCAATGCAGCCTGCCCAAATGACAACTTTCCACTTCTGTTAATAAAAGTTGTTGATTATACAGCTGGGCATGAGATGTTTTCCCTTATAGATGGATGCTCAGGCAATATTCAGATCAGAATCACCCGAAGATGAGCATAAGACAGCATTTACAAATGAATGGGGCACATATTTTTATGTGGTTAGGCTTTCTGGCCTAAAGAGTGCAGGGGCAAGGAAAACATATCAATGCACCACAAGCTACATTTTTTATGGTCTCATTCACAAAACTGTGGAGTCTTATGTCAATGACTTGCTTGCTGAATCCAGCTCATACAGGATCGTGCTGATGACTTGAGACTCATATTTGAGTTCCTTCACAAGCATATAGTCCATCTCAATCCTAACAAATGTGTTTTCAGAACTTCATTGGGAAAATTGTTGGGATCCATGTTATCTAAATGAACATGGACCCTTCTGTAGTCAAAGTCGTTGTTTTAATGCCACCATCCAGGAGAGTACACAATATCAAGTCCTTTTTGGGAAAACTGAATGCCGTTAGATGCTTTGTACCTAACTTTTAATTCTCTACTACCAGCTTGCTAAAGAATGATGCCGAAATCAAATGGACTGAAAGTTTCCAAAAAGCCTTTGATGCTCACAAAAAAGTCTCCTCAAATCTCCTTCTTCGGGTCCCCTATCATCTAAACACACTTTGATCACATTACTTCCACGACTCATATTTTATTTGGGGCAGGGTTTCTACAAGGTGATGAATCTAGAAAGGAATACATAGTTTCTTACATCAATCATACTTTTCCGGACTATGAGACACGCTCCACTTCTATTGAGAAAGAATGCCTCACCATCTACTTTGCTGCCAGTAATGTTCCTTCCTATATGCTGTATCAGATTAAATTTGTCATCATGAGGACCGAACCATCGCATTATTTCTTTCAGAAGGCATTTCTGCTGAGGGATTGAGTAGGCAAATGGATGGCTTTTTCGCAGGAACTTGACTTAAGAATCATTAACCAAAAGCAGCCAAAGGACAGAATAACTAATTAACTTGCAGCTGCTCCTATCCAAACTGAGACGAAGATATCATGCATATTGAAGATACAACATACGCCATGTCCCTTGCTGATTATTTCCATAGTTTCACGTCAGAATTATAAGCTCAAATGATGGGTTCATGCATGAACGAACTCGTCACTAACTCATTGGGGGAAAGGTCGTCCAAGAGCAAACTCCTTGTCTCGCCATATAGCTGCATGAAGGCACCTGGACTCTTTATTTTGATGGGGCTAAGTAGCAAACAGGGGTGTAGATAGGCATTGTCCTCAACAATCGTCATGGACACATCACTTGCTTTCCGACTAAGCTTCAATGTTTCCAATGATATGGCAGAAATATGAAACCTTGATTCCGGGAATGAAAGCTGCCCACAAGATGGAGTCTATTATCTACATGCTCTATAGGTGATTCATGACTGGTAAGTTGTCGGTCGACATGTCAGTGGAGATTACCGATGCATAAGTAACAAGTTATAAAAGTATCATTAGGCTGCTATTGAGTTGGCAAAGAGTTTGCATCCTTTGCCATCCCATCTATTCCAAGGGAGCAGAATTTATTGTTGATTCATTGGCATCTTGATCCCAGAAAAGGCTCTTCAGGACAGAATTTTTCATCAAGGTACGGCATTCATCTTGTATTTCATATTCTTGTACTGATTCTTTGATGTGTGTCATAGAAGCAAAATATCATTGTACCAAAGTCCATGGTACAAGGACATCAATCAGTTGGTATAAAATCAGTCATATACACCTTCAACCTATCACAAAGAATGCACAAAAATTGGCAAAAAATGCATTAAGAAATATTATTACCGACAACATGCTACTACCTCTCTTGACATTTTGTTCCAAACCTTACCAAAGTTGTGTACTCTTCAAGCATCCTTTTGACTTTAATGGAATTTAGTAATAATTTGGATATTATCAGTTGAGCAATCCCATTTATAGGATGTTTTGAAACTGACCATATTTACTTTGCAAGAGTTCAAGTCCTTTTGAGTTGTGGGTATTATTCCTCTAATTTTGTGCAAGCAAAAGCATGATTCACTAAATATATGCACAGGAAGTGTCCAAGAGTATGGCTTAAGTATAGAGCTTTGTAGCATGTGGAAACTTGTGAGCTTGAAAGACCACATTGGCAAATGGCTTTCTATAGCTTCCAATATCTAGTATAAATCAAGGCGGCCCCAACCCTTCCTTAATGATCATGTCTTAATACACCGCTTCAAAAATTTCTTCAAAATCCCTTACTCAAAGTTTGTTGTGTGTATGCATATTCGACACAATTTGAAGTTGCTCATTCATCAAAATTTATTCAGTAAAACATTGTTTTCGTATTCTTGATGCAGAATATGATGGAAAGTTGGGGCAAAAAATGTCGTATAGCCGTGGAAACCCCGATTTGAGTCCACCCATGGGGATAAGGGAACACAATTCAGAATATTGCTTCATTTCATTAAATGTTGTACCATGTTATTCATTAAATAGATTTCAGCAATGAGAGCCCACAGGTCCATGTTATTTCAACTCTTTACATATGGCACAAGGATAGCAAAGTTTGGCAATGGGTACAATCTAAGTCACAAGGTTCGCATTTGTTTTTGAGTTTGGCAAAGCTATAATTCGGATTAAGTTCGGCAAAGATAAAATTTGAAAAGAAAAAAAAACGTGACTAAATTCGACTAATATAAACTTGCAAAAAAATTAATATAAGAAATAAATCCACAAATTTGTCAAAATAGATAAACATTACTAAATAGATTTGAAATCTATATAAAAAGATGCCACATTTATAAACCATGATAAACTTATCAAAGTTAAACTATAAGAAACATATGAAATCACTATTATAAAGATGTTTGTTTGGCAGAAAGTGATAATTAGAAGTCAAGACTCTAAAACTTCAAAAAAAAACAAGTCATCAAGAGCACTTCGGTTGAGTTGATGCAGTATCATCATCATTAGATGCACTACTCAATTCATTATCAAAAAATTCAGGCTCACCTTCAACTGATATGTCTTCTAAAATTTGTTGGAGTTGTGAAGAAGAGGTGGAGTCTTTTTTTGCTTTGTTCATACACAATTGCAAATTACTATGAATATAAACAAGATCCCCAACTTTCCAAATAAGAACGCGTTCCTCTTTTTGGAATTATTGTGATCAATGCAGCTCCAATTCCTCTCACAAGTTGATGACCATACTCCCTGGCTCAATATTCGAAAAGCAAAGCATTGTCGTTTAGAAGTATGTGCTCCATAGGACCTACACCATCTATACCCAAACATGCCAACTCATGACGTCATATTTGGTTGTTGACATTCCAAACACCCCTTCTCCTATCTTGTATTCCTAGCACTAGTCTCTAATTAGACTTGCAATTGCTAGAGATAATTCAAACCTATCAATGGCTTCATAAAGCGCCCCACCATAACTTCACAATCATTGTCTATCAATTTGAAATAACTTAGGCTCCAAATAACGCATTTTTGCATGCAAAGGCATGTGCATCATTTTCCATCTAGAATCAACCATATCTCATCTCCATGTAATTTGTTGTTGCGGTATTTCGTGTTTTTTGAATAGCTTCCTCACAACAATCAATGCTATCATAAAGCATGTCCAAAGAAGGAGAGATCACCTTCAACCATGCAAAAAACATTAACAATTGGTCCGCACACATTTAGAACCTTTGTTGCACTTTCCAAAAAAAGTTGTTTAAATAATTTGCTCTATGTTATTCCCCTTATGACCAATAGAAAGCACATAATTTTCCCATTCATTAGAACAAATAACAAACCTCATAGTTTCTTTCTCTTCAACCACTCTTTTCAAAGAGATAAAATGAAGCAAACCTTCTTTCACTCGACCTGAACAACTTCCTCAATGCATGTTGCCAGTAAATATTCAATTTGAGACAGTGATTTCTTATAAAATTTGCAATCGTGTCATGTACCCATGGGAATTTACTCAAGTCATGAAGCAACAATACTAGATAATGTGTTGCACGTGGGATCTAATATATTTTGGGTATTGTTCTACAATCAACTTCCCAACTCCCACACAATTTGTGGCATTACCAATAACCACTTGAACCACATTCTCCACACCTACTTCAAGAATGGTTTCCTCTAATATTTGAAAAATATACTTTGAAGTATTCTCATGGTTCATGGTGTCAATCACCTTCAAAAACCCATCTTGAGGGCAAGCCACCAAACATTAATTAGTGGCCTCTAACATATATCTAACCATCCATCACTCAATATAATGCAACATGTTACACTCGAAGAGGCTTTGACCTCGACTAATTTCTCAGTTGCCCTATATTTTGACCTCTGCCAAAAAGTTGTTCTAAAAACCTTTAAAAAGGGGGTGTAGCCTTTTTCAAACTCTCCAACTTTTTGAATTGCATTTTGAAAATGTGGATTCCTAGCTACATTGAATGGAATGGCATTTGAATCAAACAAATTAGCTAATGCATAATCCACATGTTTTTCTACTCATTTCCATAAGTTATTCAATGTTCCGCTCCCTGTCGATTCACTTGTCATTGCCTTGGGCATACTGGAAAAGGACGCACAAAAGATGTCGTGAACCTAGACATGTCCTTTTGGATTCTCTATTTCTTTTGCGTTGATTTCATCTTTTCCTATAATCGAAGGGGATTGGTCTTTCTTTAAAGCAGTTATAATCTCTGAAGTAACTGATCCACATGGAGCAACACCCCCTCCCCAACCCCCTAAAATGCCAAGTGGTCCATTATCCTTGACAAACTTCTAGTAAAAGGATGACCACACGAACAACATTTGACATTGTTACCATCGAGGGTCACATGTCTCCATCCCTCAACAATTGATTTTTGAGGAGCCGTTGAATTACATTTTGCATTTAAATAAAATAACAAGATATGAAATTTAAATACATTATTATAAATTTAAAAATATTAAATATAAATAAGTTTCAAAAAAATGTAAATATGTGAATTTTATATAATAAATATATTAATAATTAAAAATATAACTGCAATTTTTTACAATATTAATTAAATTTTTAAATATTATATATTATTAAATTTAAAATATTTTAAACATTATAGATGTCAAATCTAAATTTTTTGAAATATTAAAAAGTAAAAAACTACATCACAAAATATACATAAATAAAAAAAATTAATAAATTTAAAAGCATTTAAAGAAATTAATTAAAAACTAAAGAAATTATTAAAAAATGAAAAAGTAAAGATTTAAGAAAATGTTTCAAAGTCAAAAATCTAAACATAAGTGTCACAACAACCTACCTAGGTTTCAATTATTTGTTGCTGGAAAATGGGTTGGAAAGAATAAGAGTCTTTCATAAAATAGTGCTTTTCTCCTTCCACAGACATGGTATATGTTAATCTTTTGTTGGCAAAAATCTATGCCTTTCAATGAGATGTCAAGTTTAGTACAATAGTCGAGTGTATTGTGAGCATCCACCAAATTGCATGTTAAAAGAAATAAATCCCCTCTGCTTGAAATAATTGTTTTGGGAGTTTAAAATCGGATCATGTAAATGGATTATTGCCTCAAACCTAACCGAGACACCTTCCAGCAATGTTATAGTTTATTTCCCAATGGTATCAGTCCTCTCTTCAATTTTCATGCATGTAAATTTGTTCGAGAAAAGAATTTTCAATTGGTTTTATCAAATACATGTCATCAACAAACTTTTTTCCGACTGCATGTGTTCAAAAACCCCTTTAGGGTCTTTGATTTTACTCACGTATAGCAAAGCATATGTCATGTCCCCTTTTCAAATAAAGTTTAATAGATTAATAATTTAAGCGCAAAAATAACATTAATTAAAAGCACTTATGTTTTGTTATTAAACTAAAAAGGGGACTTTCTATTTTAAGTAACTCAACACTTAAATAGAAATTAAAAGTCACTTTATTAATTAAAGTGAAATTCCCCCATTTGGAGCGCCCCACTTTGGAGATTGTGCTAGGAAAAGTATAAAGAAGGATGAAGGGGTTCATTTGTGATGAAGAAAGATAAATCTATCATTTGATTTTTATGAGTTGAACACTCTTGCTTCTACTTTCAGCTATTAAGGACGGAAACCCTCCATTGCAAAAAGGTTAGAGGATGAAAACCCTCCAAATCTTTAGAGGTGACTCCATAACCGAGGTTACATTTGTGCTTCAATCAAGGATCTTCATTTTTTAGACCCGATTTATCAGCTAGGGCACATTTCAAGGCAATTTTCAGAATTTCTATAGCCAGGGAAGCCACCAATTAGTTGGGACTTCATTTGGGTGGGTTGTTGGAGAATTTTGAAGACCTCCTAGGGGTGGGAAAATACCTTGAAGAGTTGGATGGCCCCCTTTGGAAGCCATTACAACTGCAATCTAAGATGCAATGGGTGCTAGGGTTTGCACCAAGTCATGATCTGCCCTAAAGGCTAAGGCATCATTTGCAACCAGCTGAAGCCGTTCATTTACTATATTTTTTCCCATACGGTTAGCTGTACTTGTTGCTTATTTTCAGATGGAAAATTAAAATTAAATAAATTTCAGAACTGTTGTTTGTTGGTTCATTGTAGTTGGGTGAAGTGAAATATCCATTTCTAGATATTTATCAAGGTGTTTTCTATTTTTACAAATTGATATAGTTTGGTTGAGAATTAAAAATCAGTTTTCAGTGTTTTTTTCATAAGGGTTTCAAGGGAAAACCATAATTTTATAGATCTGTCCTATAAGGGACTTTACAAATTCTCTATTCATGAACTTTGAGAGCTTATAACCATGCTTTGAAAGGTTGTATAATTTTGAAGGCTTATGACCTTACTTTGGAAATATTTAAAATAGATGTTTATTTATTTAATGCCTTTTATCATATCGTCTCTAGAGAGGCAAAGGCTTGGATTAAAGACATGTAGTCTCTAGAGAGACCAAATTCATATTCTCTCTAGAGATAGATTCTTGAAATCTATGTCGTCGCACGAGAGAATTTTTTGAGAAATTATTGGAGACAGTCGCTTTGAGACAATATTTAAGACGACACATTTTTTTGTCTCAACTTGAAATAGTTTGGTCAAGTATTGTCTCAAAACCCCTTTGTGTAGTAGTGAATTGGCCTAGTTTGTAGAATCTCCTTAGACTTGAATATGCACTCCATACTTCTCAACAGCTTACTTTCAGACAATTCACAACTTTAGTTTGTCCAACTGGAGACAATTTGGTCAATCATCATCTCAAAATCCCCTCTGTGTAGTAGTGAATTAGCCTAGTATGTAGAATCCCCATAGACTTGAATATGCACTCCTCCATACTTTTCAATTGCTCGCCTTGAGACAATATACAACTTTTTTTTGGCTCCACCAGAGACAATTTGGTCAAGTTTTGTCTCAAAAACCCCCACTTTCTATATTAGGGAACCTAGTTTATAAAATCCCCGTAGACTCAAATATGCACTCCTCCATACTTTCCAACAACTCCAAACCACTAGGAACGAACTCCTTCTTGGACAACTGCATGAATATTAGTTTTTGCAGATACAGTATGGCTCCCTCCCACAATCTCAGAAACTGCTTCAATTTATTGGACTGCCTAATTTAGAAAAAGCCGAGCTTACTGAAATTTCCAAACTCTTTATTTGGGTGTAAAATCCTATAACAGTTGCTACGTCCTAAGGAAAATTTCTTGAAGGCTTCTCCAAAAGCAAATGCACATTTATTTTCTTTAGAAATGCTTATAGCCAAATCAAACAACAAATCATACAATTTGCAAAATTTGTTTCTTATGTGATGTTCCTATAGCCTCTCTACCACCTCAACCAAACATAGATTGCTGAATTGAGATATACAATCCCATCCAATATTCCACTGTTCTTCTCCTCGTGGAATAAATCCTTCACCTGATCACAGATTTATGACATATTCACAATCTATTTCATCATATTTGGGAAAGAAAGAAAATCAGGCAAGACAAGGTTCAACTTTCAAGAGCAGCAGGCATTCAGTCATAAGTCAACTTGAAAATCTGCATAATAGAGTCATTGCTATATAGTACATCTTTTAGCTGCTGATATTTGAAAACCCACTCCTTAAGCAGTCTCTTGCATTGATTTCCATCTCAGGGGAATCGCGTATCTTGCCAATGAGTTTGGATTTCCATCTCAGTAGGTTTAAATATGCCAGCTTTACATTTAGCACTATTGTGTGTAGTTTAGAGAAGTTGGTAAGGTATGAAGAAAGCATCTATACAGTGGGTATTTTAGCTTGATCAATGGTCAAAGATATTACATATTTTAAAATCACTAGAGTTGGAAAGTCAACTGCTTGCTAATTAGCAATTGCACATGAGGTTGCAAAGTTCATCTTAGGGATGTCTGTTTTTATTTTATTTTTTTGTTCGATATAGTTTTTTTATATGTTATGTACTCTTAACATTTTACATAAATGTATGTCAGGGAATTCATCACAGAAATGTTAGATTGAAAGCCATATTTAATGGATTTTTTGTTTTAAAGACCATCTAGGTAAGTTTTAGTAGCGAGATATTGAAATCCACATCTTAGAAATCATTTTTGTAAGTTTTGTAGTAGAACGGGGAATAGGAATATAATGTTAATATCATAGTTGGCATACTCACTGAGTGCTTGGTATAAAATTTGAAAACACTCTTTTTTGCACATGCTTGCCGCTGAGCATTTGGGACGGTCCTCGTGAGTATTCACATGATGATGTGATTTTGTACTCTATTCGTATTCAAATCTAATATTATCAAGTACTCAGTCCCTTTGATGATGAATTGCTTGGATTCGACTCGCTGCCAACCTAGTTACCCATAAAAGGTCTATGGCCCATTTCACAATTGCATTAACACCAATACCAAGCTCAAAGGCATCTCATCTCTTCGGTTTGGTTTATCCACTCTCTAGCAAACATCTTGTGATGATAATCCCTCTAATAGTGGTCTTCTTTCTTGTAAATAACACAGTCATTTTAATTATCTCACATGCACACTCAGCCCAGTTCATTGGAGCCTCATCAACTGCATTTAAGTTAGAAGCAAAAGAAATCCAGTTCACTAACTGCATTTCAGTTAGACTGAATTCACAAACTGCACTTACGTAAGACACTAGAGGTATGTATTCATGCTCGAATCAAGGGCAGTTTGCATCCACTTAACCTCATCATTGTAAATTTATTATTCTACATCCACTCCTTGGGCATCCAGACGTTGTAATAATGTTCCTATACAACAAATTTGCAGTTATTTTAGCAGTGCAATCCTTCATTAGTACCAACTCAGCTCATATTATCAAGTACTCAGTCCCTTTGATGATGAATCTTGCTTGGATTCTTCTCGCTGCCAGCCTAATTAACATATAAAGTCTATGGTCCATTTCTCAAATGCATTAATATCAATACTGGGCTCAAAGGCATCTCATTTCTTTGGTTTGGTTTATCCACTCTCTAACAAGTATCTTGTGATGAGAATCCCTCTATAGTGGTTTTTTTCTCATAAATATCACTATCAATTTAATTACATCACATGCACATTCAGCCCAGTTCATTGAAGCCTCATTGACTGCATGTAAGTTAAACTAACAAGAATTCCAGTTCACTGGAGTTCACTAACTGCATTTCTGTTAGACTGAATTACAAACTGCGCTTAAGCAAGACTAGTTCAGGTATATATGCATGCTTAATTCAAGGCAGTTTGTATCCACTTAACCTCATCACTGTAAATTTATTTATTCTACATTGATGAAGAGAGGATATAAACAACTTTGGCAGCACCAGTCATTTTTTTTAGCTGTCCACTTTCAAATCAGATGGCATTCACTTTCTACAGTCTGTGAGGTTATATCACACCTCAAGGACAATATGTGTTCACTGTAACAGTTTCGCTTGTTTTGAGTCAAAACCAATTCTACCAAAGGTGTCAAGAATTATGGTATAAATGCAGCGGAAACTAATATCCTGATAAAGGATCACAGAAGGTGATTGGATACATCAATCATAAATCACTCGTACGGGTTTTTTCAAAAACTTCCTCATACAGATTTTTCAAAAACTTTGTTCCATTAAGATATTAGTTTAAAATCCAAACGATTAATAGTTAATGCTAATGGTGGGCAATTGTAAGAGCTTGACTCAATTTCAATTCACCGTTATGACAATGAGACCACCCACAACTCTAGCAGACATATGGGAAGAGTCTGACGAACCTTAAGAATGTGCAGCCCGTTACCACCGAGATTTATAAAAAATAGAACAAATACTCAACTAAACTGCTAAATCTATCTGGCCTAAGTAAGATCCACTAAACCAACTTTATTATAGATTGAGGAAATCAATAATCTTAAACCGTATGGGGTTTCTGGAGTGCATTATTATCTCATATCATTTTTTGAGATCAACAAAGCAACGGATCATCTTGTTAGTTTCAATCCCACTGCTTCAATCCTGTGGGAATCAACGACTGCCAAGTGGATCATTCAAGCTCACACAATACAAGGGTTCTTGTGAACTATCCATTAAAACAACCAGGCAGTTGATCCCAAAACTAACTAAAATTAATAATGGGAAACAGTAAAATATACGAGAAAAGAGACTTTTTTTTTGTTGATCAGTAGTGCGCACTCATTGGGCACTAGATTACATAGATTGGCGGCATCTTTGCGGATGAAGAATATAGCAGATTTACATTACGACTAAGCCTACAACTAATGATCACCCTCAGTCTAAGCAGCTAACAGTAAGGGGCATCCACGCCATCAAAGAAATGAGACTTTTGGAAAATCCGTGCCCAAAAAACATTTGATCAAAGTCTATACACGCGGTTTTTTCGAAAAGCCAAAGAGTACTTGTGCACATTTTTTTGCAAAAAGTGAAAGCCTTAAATCTCTACTGAAACATACCTTTCCCCGGCTTTTCAGATTGGCAAAAGTGTCAGAAATGGAAAGACTTTGGGTATGGATGGCTTGCGCGGTTCCTCCGACTGCCACGGACCTGCAAATGAGCTTGCCCTTTCCCTTTCCCTTCGATGAATTCAAACTTTTGGGAACGCGCCTCATCGAAGAAGAGGTGCAGACTAATCTGGACGTAGGCTGTGAACATTTTAGTCCGCACAATGGCGAAAGCAAAATGGTATGAATTGCCATCACTAAACCCTCTCTGCTTCAAGCCAATCAATCGCAATGGAGATTCTGCTAGTATACTCAGAATGTGGGCCAAACAGTATATTTAATTTTGGAAATATTTAATAAAGATATCTAATAGACTGTGTTTTAAGATTCTTCCCTCTTCCGTGCTGCCATTTCCATTTCTGACGCGGGATTTGCAACTGTCATATATTCGTTTATCATGTTGCCCTAACACGCTTGAGAAGAGAGCGTAGGGAGGAGTAACAGAGGGAAAGCAGCTTAGTTTTGAACATGGTAATATCTTATGGATAAAAGAGACATCCAAGTATTCGTTTTGATTTTAACTGCTTCTCTTTGATTTTCACTTTTGATCATGATTTTTAATTACTTCGTTTTCTTTTACTTTTATTTAGTTTCTTTCTTAGATATTAAAATTTGAGATTTTATAAAAAAGTTGGAATTTGAAGGTTGGACTTGAAAGTTTGAAGAACTCGTTTTATATATATGTACTAACAATTGCTTTCGAATGATGCAATAGAGACGCAGAAGGGGATGCGCCGAAGAAATTAAACTTGAGGGAGTGAAAGATTGCAGGAGGAAGAGTGGTGATGAAGAAGAGGTTTTAAGGACGAGAAGTCTAAGAGTGGGGGAAATGATGTGGGAAACCTATGTGAACTCTTTTTTCTAACACCAAGCACTTGTGAACCACATGTCATTGTTGTCAATCATTGGAAGGAGACAGGAGGTGTGGTACAAGATGTTATTTTTAATGTTAACCCCACCAACGTAATTAATGTTCGATGCATTAGAAAAAGAGAAAAAATAATTTATGTGTGCATTCATGAGTCCTTAAATGTACTAGGTCATATAAAGTTATAAATAGGAAACACTTTAGCTTGAAAATTATAATTCAGTTAATCATTTTGAAGATTATAATTTGGTTTATTTATCATGGCGTTTTGTACTTGATTGAGATTTATTAATTTGGTCATGGTGGTGTCAGTCATAGTGCAATGGACACGCCAAAGGGGATGTGTCAAAGAATTTAAACTTGGTGGAGAGAAACATTGCAAGAGGAAGAGAGGAAATTAAGAAGGGGTTTTGGGGAGGAGAAGTCCATGGGTGGAGAAAATGGTGGGGAAACCCATGCGAAACTCATATTCTTACGACCAGGCACATATGAACCATGTTCTATTTCTATCAATCATTTGAAGGAGGAAGGGGTGTGGTACAAGATGTTATTTGCAATGTCATCCCTATCAACATAATTAATATTTGATGCATTGGAAGAAAAAGAAAATAAATTTGTGTGTGCCCTCTTAGGTCCTCTTGAATGCACTAGGTAATCTTAGGTTATAAACAGGGAAAACTTTAGTTTAAATATTATCATTTGATTGATGAGTTTGAAGATTATAATTTAGTTTATTTATGGTGGCACTTTGTACTTGTTTGAGATTTAAATTAGTTTGGTCATTGTGGTTTGTGTCATGAATTTGGGAGCGGAGATGTTATACAAGCATGTTCGTCACCAAATTGAAATGAAAATGCAAATGCTAGATTGTTCATCTCATGCCTAGGTGGAAGTAGAAAAAAATATGATATTGACCGACTCGTCGTCATCATCATCTTTCACCATCAGCAAACTATGATTCTCTGCTCAACTTTTCTCTTCAAAATATGTAATATGTGGAATCAAGTGTTCCCAAAACATATGTTTTGATTGAAACTATATTGAGATGACATTTTGATGTGGGACCTCAAATTTACAATCGAGTATTCGACACAAGTATTATTTACCATTTTTTATAGTTAGAATGTTTGTTTAGCTTCTTACCCTAAGTGAGAAGACGTTAGGCTATGGGAGCCATCTTTGCACCTTCGATTAGAAAGCCTACCTTTTTAATGGATTCATGACTTTTTTGGATCATTACAATTACATTATTATGTGTTTGAATAGCATAAGCCATTAAACTAATAAAACCAACAAAATCTTACATTATCACATGTTTTATTAACATAAGCACTGAAAATAGAAATTACTTTTAAATTTAATCAAATGCGGCATATTAAGAATACATTTTGAGACATTATAAGGGCCGGAGTAAATTATAAAACTTAAAATATTATTAATAAAATATAGGTCATATGCATCACAATGTATGGACATATACCCAACATTAAATCCCAACACACAAGCAATTAAAAAGATGATGTAGTTGTTGCCAATAGTAAAAAATGCCAAAGCACAAATGAAACTTTATTGTTGCTCAACAGATTAAGAAGCCAAACCACGTGTGCTTATTATTCATTACTATATTAGTCAGGACATCAACAATCATTGGAAAGCAAATTTAGTTGTAATCAAAATTAAATTGACACTCACAAAAATAAAAATAAAAAACTTGTGATGGTTATAGCATCGCATGGGCCCATATAATTAACACTTCATATTCACAATTAACATTACAATCTGAATTTCAAGGTAGGCAACGGTGACCTAAATTTCAAGGCAGGTGAGGTCACAGGGGATTTCTTTTAGATGTCCTCATTCCCATATAAATATTTCCACTGTCCAAAACTAAAACATCATGCAAAACACATAGCTACTTAGTTGAAATGAAATGAAATAAAAGATTTTAATGACGTCCACAAGACTGAAGAGTCTATGGGACCACAAAAACTGAGATTTTTAATCAGATTTCAGACTCCTTTCAATATCCGCTATTTGGTTGTGGACCTTGAGGATGAAACCCGCGGTCGCTTGAAGTTTTGTTCCTTCGAAGAGTTCCTCTAGTTTGTCCACCCTTAGGTTGTTTTCGTACTGAATACGAATGTCATCGTATGCTAAACACTCCATGACGAAATGCCATTTTGTCTTGATGACCCCTTTGCTGCAGAAAAGACAAATTCTCCTTTCCCAATCTTCCTTTGGAATAGTCCATCTACCAGTTTCCCATCGAAGATGATGCGATCTAGTTCTTAACTGTGCCACTAGAATCCTTGCTTTACCCTTGATAGTTGCCCCTAGATAAGCTTTTTCAGCATGTTCCCCAGTGGGATTGAACTCTCTAATATAATGTGCTTTCTTTCGACCAATCTGACCCGTCCACATGGCAATCCTGAAATTTTCTATCACATAAAATTTTATTTCTCCCTATTGCTGTTAGGACACTCTTGCAAAATTGATGCCCCCGTTTGTTCATCCATTTAGTATTTTGATTCATCTAGGTTTTCTTTCTACACTCCAAAGTGTCGTCCACAACTATTTTGGGCCAGCAAAGATTATCCATGCTTTCAACTTTTTTTTAGATAGCTTATCATCTGAGATATTGCCAAAGCTTCCAGCGAGAAAGTACCCGCTTCAACCAACAAGATCTCATAAGGAACAGTTAATTTGACTTTAAGGGTGCTTGTGAAAGGGAAGGCATAAAAAATAATGGAGATATCTTTCGTTCAAGTCTTATGATTTGTGATTTGTCGTCGGGTGTTGAGCTTCAAGACGAAAGTGATGAACCCAATGGGTTAAATGTCAAAGGAAATTTCGGCCAACATAAAAAAACATCACGAGTTTTATTTTATTTATCGTAAAATACTCTCCATGTCATTTTTCCTCTTTACATACTTGCATTAATAGTTTTCATTTCTTCTTCTAAAAATAATAATTAGAGGGATAGATAAAGAAATGGAGGTTAATGGAGCAAAACATTGCAGGAGGAAGAGGGGAAAGGAAGAAGGGGATTGAGGGAGGAGAAGTCGATGGGTGGGGTAAATGTTGGGGGGACAAATGTTGGTACTCTTATTTCTTACATGAGAAAATGACATGGCATTTTTGTCAATCCTTGAAGCAAAAAGTGGGTGTGGTGCATAGATCATCAAGTAAAAGTACTTGGGAGATATCTCAAAAAGCACAACCTTGATAATCAATACCTCCAATGTCAATAGTTGCTTTTTGCAATGTCATCCCTTTTATTTTGTGGGTATTTATGACACCTGACAATTTTAGGGTAATTCTCTTGCATTGGCCGCAATGAGGGATTTATTATATGAATAATGCTCCACCAGAAGGAGGGGCAGCAACAACCCAAAAGCTTGATGAGATCCTTACTGCCCTATTGGACACAAGAGATCGTTTTGGATGTACTTGAACAGCAAGTAATGGGAAATGAGGAGGAAGATGAAGCTGGTAATAACAATCAGCAACCTCATGAGGACAACCCCAATATGGGTGTTGATAATAATGCTGGAAATGCACCTGTCCAACTAGAAAACAAAAAGGCCAGGTTAGCAGCAGAAACTCACTAATGATCTAAAAAGGATAAGCCCACCTAAATATGATGGCACCACATTAGGAGATGGAGCTGAGAACTGGTTCAGCGAAATGGAGAAGTACTTTGCAATAAGAAACTTCTCAGAGGAAACCAAAGCTATTTGGGGAGCCTATCAGCTTTCCCACAAAGCATCTTCGTGGTGGGGATAGCCATAAAGCTGAGCTAAATATTGATGAGACCAATATTACTTGGGATCAATTTAAGGGCTATTTTAGGCAACGTTGGCTGCCACAAACTTTTCTATGATCAGAAAATGACAAAATTCCAGAACTTTAGCTCAAGGAAAGCTAACAGTAACTGAATACTGGGAGCGATTTACAAAACTCCTCGAGTATGTACCCGCAGTATCAAACTGACGAGAAGTTCAGAATATGGAAATTCATCATGGGATTGAATCTCGTGATAGGGGAGAGGTCGATGTTCACAGTCCAACCACTATGGAAGGAGTTGTTGAAAAGACCATACGACGAGAACAGAAATTAAAGGCTATTTCTGCTCATAAAGAGGAAGTGCGGAAGAAGATTGCAAACCCTTCTTCAACTTCACTTGCACCCAAAAAGGGACCATGGAAAAAGTTTGGAAACAGAAGTAAGTTTCCAGGGGATAATAGTAAGAAAACAGTAGCAAATAAGCCTGCTGGAAATGTAAGGGATAAATTTTGCCAAAAATTATAACAATAGGCAGAGCCCTATGGAGGACAACGTGATAATTACAAGGCTGGAGGCAATTTTGAGACTAAAAAGGGACCTGTAGGAGGCTGCTACAATTGTGGCAAAGACCACTACGCAAATCAGTGCCCTTTGAAGAAGGATGATCGTAATCAGCAGCATAAGATACATGCTGCAGTAGCAGACAAGCAAGCTGAAAAGCACGTGACACCTATAGAAGTTCTGGGTAAGTTATTTGGCATACTTGTCACTATCCTTTTTGACACAGGAGCTATTAAATGTTTTTATTTCTAGTAAACTTGCTTCTAAACTTAAGAGAAAAGCTGAAAAAATGGATAAATCTTGGACTGTATAGTATGGTAATAATTCTGTTCATACAGTGAGTATGTGTCTTTTTGGGGTAGTCCTTGACTTACCTAACTTTTCCACGGAAGTTGACCTCTATGTTACACCTTTGGGATCATATGACATTGTCATCGGTGTCAATTGGTTAGCTGACCATAAAGCAAAAGTAGACTGCTATAAAAAGAATATAAAATGTTTAGATGATCGGCTGGAAATAGCAGAGATTCAAGGGGCGAAACGGGAAATTTCAGTTAGAAAATTGTCAGCTATGCAGCTTAAAAAGGCTAAAAACAAAGGATGCACCCTTTATGCAGTAAAGATATCTGAATTTTCAGAAGAAGATGGTGATTCCATGAAACTATTTCCTCTGTTACTAAGTTTCAAAGATGTTTTTCCGGAGGAATTACCAGGGTTACCACCGAAGAGGGAATTTGACTTCACCATCGAAATCAAACCAGGAATGGAACCTATTTCCAAAGCACCTTATCGGATGACTACTACAAAGTTAGTCGATCTTAAGGCTCAATTGCAAGAACTTTTGTCTAAAGGTTTGATTAGACTAAGTGTTTCACCTTGGGGAGCACCAGTAATATTTGTGAAAAAGAAGGATGGAACACTTAGGCTGTGTATCGGTTATCGGATCGGATATTGAACAAAGCAACAATCAAGAGCAGATACCCACTTCCAAGGATCGACAATCTATTTGATCAGATGCGTGGGGCAGCGGTTTATTCTAAGATAGATATTTGATCTGGTTATCATCAGTTAAGGATTAGAGAAGAAGATATTCATAAAATAACTTTCTGAACAAGGTACGGACATTATGAATTCACCGTTCTACCCTTTGGATTAACTAATGCACCCACAACTTTTATGAACTTAATGAATAATATCTTTCAAGAATATTTGGACAAGTTTGTACTTGTATTCTTGGACGATATTCTCATTTATTCTAAAAGTGTTGAAGAGCACAATGAGCATTTGAAGATAGTTTTGGGAATTTTGAGAAAAAGAAAGTTGTATGGTAAGTTATCCAAATGTTCTTTCTTTGACACAGAAGTTCACTATTTGGGTCATGTCATTAGTAAAGAAGGAATTGCAGTAGATCCTTCAAAAATAGTGGCAATAACTGAGTGGCCTGCACCAAAGAATGTGCACGAAGTAAGAAGCTTCATGGGTCTTGCTGGTTATTATAGAAAATTTGTTAAGGATTTTTCTAAAGTGGTTGCACCAATAACTTCATTACAGAAGAAGGATAAGAAATTTAATTGGAATGAAAAGTGTGAAACTGCTTTCAAAATTCTGACAAAGCCAGTTGACTTCCGCACCTATATTAGTTGTACCAGACCCTAATGGGAGCTTTACTGTGGTAACAGATGCTTCTGGGGAAGGCCTTGGAGGTGTTTTGTTACAAAATGATCAAGTCATAGCATATGAAAGTAGAAAACTTAAGTTACATGAGTTGAATTATGCCCCTCATCATTTGGAGCTTGCTGCCATTGTTCATCGCGCTTCAAGTCTGGAGACACTATTTACTTGGGAAACCTTTTGAGCTGAAAACTGATCACTTAGGACTGAAATATATTTTCACTCAGCCTAATCTAAATGCCAGACAGAGAAGGTGGTTAGAGTTTTTATCTCAATATGATTTTAATATTAGCTACATCAAAGGGAAAGAGAATAGGGTAGCAGATGCTCTAAGTCGTAGGAAGCACATTTCTGCTCTTATAACATTAAGAACTCAGTTTAAGGATGAGGTAAAAAGTGCCTCAGAATCTGATATATACTTTCAGCAAGTAAAAGTAGTGCTTGCTGCAGAACCTAATGATGAAAGGTATAAAGGTTTTCATTTTGATAATGAAGGAATCTTACGTTATGAAAACAGGGTATACGTACCTATGCTGAACGATTTGAGAAAGAAGTTGTTAGTTGAATTTCATAATTCTCCTTTCTCTGGACACCCGGGTATCACAAAAATGCTTGCTGATCTGAAACAACAATACTTTTGGAAAGGTATGAAAAAGGATGTTATTGATTTTGTGACTCATTGTCTGGAATGTCAGCGGGTTAAGGCAGAACACATGCACCCTCCTGGACTATTATATCCCCATAGCATACCGCAGTACAAATGGCAAGTAATAAGCATGGACTTTGTACAAGGGTTACCTATGTCCAGGAATAAACATGATGTTATCCTGGTAGTTGTGGATAAACTAACTAAGGTAGCTCATTTCATCGCTGGAAATCTAAAGGATGATTCACCAGTGTTGTCCAAAAGATTCGTGCATGAAATTTTCAGGTTACATGGTGTACCAGAATTGATTATATCTGACAGGGATCCTAGAATGATGTCAAGATTTTGGCAAATGCTTAATACAGCTCTTGGAACGAAACTAAACTTCAGTTCTGCTTATCATCCGGAAACGGATGGACAAACAGAGAGAGTAAATCAAGTGTTGGAAGATATGTTGCGAATGTATTGCATGGATCAACAGTATAAATGGGAAGAGTATCTTCCACTAGTTGAATTCGCATACAACAACACTTATCACTCATCTCTTAAAATGGCACCTTTTGAAGCACTTTATGGAAGGAAGTGCAGAACCCCTGTTAGTTGGGATAGTATTGAGGATAGAGTGGTAATTGGACCAGAGATCCTCACTGAAATGGAACAGCAAGTAAAGTTGATTCGTGAACGATTAAAGGAAGCAGTAGATAGGCAGAAGAGCTATGCTGACCTTAAGCGGGTTGATCGAAGGTTTGAGCTTGGTGAGAAGGTTTTCCTTCGTGTTAAACCCAGAAAGAGTTCTATAACTTTTGGCAAGGCTGCCAAGTTGTCACCTCGTTATGTGGGACCTTTCGAAATTGTTGAGATAATCAATCCTGTAGCTTACCGATTAGCATTACCACCTGCTTTGTCTCGCATGCATGATGTTTTCCATATTTCTTTGCTTAAGAAATACGTTTCAGATTTGTCACATGTTTTAAATTGGAATTCCTTGCAGGTCCAAGACCCAGGAATAATCGTGGTTAAACCCACACGAGTGCTGGAAACTCGCCAATTGCATTTGAGAAATCATGAAATACAGCAATGTAAGGTCCAGTGGGACTAGTTTAACGAAGAAAAGTGCAACTTGGGAAAATCTGGAAGAGATGAAAATTGCTTTTCCTTTTCCTTTTCAACAGAATGAAATCTGTTGACAAAACATTTTTTTTATGAACTTATCTTTTTCATGTCTATATGAAAGCCAGATTGAGGCAAACATTATTCAGGCTGAATAAAATGTATCGTGACATTGATTTCTGGAACTATTCAAGTTGGAAATAGTCTTATTGTATTGTGAACTAATAAATTGGTTGACCTGAAGGTAAATCAAATATGTAATCATCGGGACGATGAATCTTTTAGGAGGGAAGCATGTAACACCCTGAACTATTGTTACTTCCTCCTGAGCATTCAAGTGTTGATATATGATTTCTTCTGTAAAAGGATGTGTTCCTTTGATTGTGAAGTCATGCTTGATATGGATTTTATCTTCTTTGCTCTTGAAGATCTTTGACTGAGTCAGGATATGCTTGGACTCTTTTATTTCTTTCATTTTTAGCACCTGAGTTTAATTTGATTTCGGGATGAATTGTGGATTTACCCATCTTTATGACTCAGCCTTGGATCAGTTGCATTGATCCAAGAGATGTTTTAAGTTTATTCTGGATGAACAAAAATTATAGACCTTCGGGAAGGTCTAGCCAGGTAATAAATTCAGGTGTATACTGCAAACTTTTTATCAATGCCGGATGGAATCCATTTCGGGAATGTTATACCTGTTGATTCTTATACTGAACGATCCTACTTCGGAAACCTAGACTAGATTTATTAAGGTTAATAACCTAAACCTAAACTGTAACCTATTGGTTAAATTATTAGTAATCTAACCTAGCCCTAAACTATAAGCTAAATGTTCCTAAGGTTAGCCACCTAGCACTATGGAAATTAAGGCTAAAGTATTACCTTATGATCTAACCTATGTTTCTAACCTAACTAATGATAGTGGATGAAGGGGGACCTATGAAGGGGTGCGAGCCATGGGCGGTAGTTTCTATGGCATTAAATGAAGTGGATAAGCATGAAGGACAAGGGATTTAGCGGAGATTTCAAACGGCCATCGAGACCGACGTGGCAGAGTCACCAAATCTGGTAATGGTCTTTGGTTTGCTTTTGTCCATCGCCAACTATGGCGGTCAGTGGCAATGGAGGTTAGGCGGGAATTTTGGAGTTAATGTCATTGATGAACTTCGGTTCCCGAGCGTGGATTGCTTGGGAAGGCATGCAAATGGAAAATTTGTTGGTATTTTGGTTTTCCATTCGCTCCGTTTTTCTCTCTGTTTGATCACTGGTTCTTCGAACCAGTCTACTATGTGTTGCATGGCAACTATGAGATTATCTAGCTCTTTTCTCTATCGGGGAAAGTTTATAAGACATGGTAGTAACAAATTATTGTTGTTGAATCTATCGTGGAAGAGGAGAAGAAGGCTCGAGCTCATTCAGAGGTCTTCTTCGGATTTTTAAGCGACATTACCAGGCATGTTAGGCCCTAACTTTTAAAAATCTTGCTTTCCTTCAAATGATTTCATTAGAACAACTCTGTTCAGATGATTTTTGGTTCAGTTGGTTTTAATGGTATCAATGTATGAATTATCTTGCTGTGTTTTCATGCTGGCTCGACTATTCAGTTGATTCCTTGCTGGGTGTACATTTGGTTTCGTGTTGTTGAATTATCTTGCTGTGTTTTGCATTTTGGTAGATTCCGAAGAAATGCTTGCAAGGATAATGTATGAAATTGACTCTGTTGGAGTCCATGAAATGTTTTCTTGTTTGATATCGACTTCAGTCGAAGCCTTGCTGTTTACACTTGTTGAAACTGATACTGTTGGAATTCTAGAAATGTATAGTATGTTTCGACTTCTGTAGAATTTTAGTCATGAATACTATATGTTATTGTTGTTGTTGGAATCCTTGAAATGATAGTATGTTTTGGCTTCTATAGAAGTTTAGTCGTGAATACTATATGTTATTGATATTGTTGGAATTCTTGAAATAGATAGTATTTTCGACTTCTGTAGAAGTTTAATTGAGAATACTATATGGGCTCGACTCCTTTTGAGTCCTTGAAATGTAATTAATGTTTCGACTTCGGTAAGAAGTTTTGTTGTGAATTTTTTTGGAATCCTTGTAATGTATAGTATGTTTTTTACTTCTGAAGAAGTTTTGCTGTGAATGCTTAATGGTTTTGACTCTGTGGGAGTCCTTGAATTGTTTTCATATGAATTCGACTCCAATCAAACCTTGGTTGTGAGTATTAGTTGGATTTGACACTGTCAGAGTCCTTGCGATATTCCCATTTAAACACGACTCCTGATAAATTCCTTGATATGTTGTGTGTTGGCTCGATTCCTGATTTAAGTCTTCACTGTGCATGCATATTGATATTGATTCTTCTTATTATTATTGTGTTTATGTTCAGTTCATTTTATAAGGAATTAAGGGATGGGTTTTCTTTATAGAAATCGACTCTATATGAGTCTCTGTTATATTCGTATTAGCTCGATTTTGGATGAAATTTTGATGAAATTAATGATACGATGACGTCTTCTATGAAGTCCTTGTAGTGGTTATTCTTTCTTGATTTCGGCTTCTGATTTAAGTCCTGGTTGTATTTTAGTAGGGATTAGATTCAGGTGTATGTTGCTTAGTGTTTCGACTCAGTGGGAATGTCACTGTGTTTGCACATGGTTACCTCTTTTGTTATTGTGTTATCTAGTCTTGTGCTTGACTAGGGTAAAGAGTTACTAGTTGTGCCATGACAGGCGATGGCGTTGGATATTTTTCATGTTTGTTGAATAATATGGAAAGTTTTTTTTGAGCCTATTGGAGTTGGATTATTTATTATTGCTTGTCGCGTGAACTCTTGTATTGCTCAATAAGCTACAAGTGATTTTTATATTTGGAATTATGATGATGATGTAGTTCTTCTTGTAATATCGACTGTTTAGTCGCATGCGTAAATGTATTAGCATTATTCAAGGATTTGGTACAGTCCAGAACATTGTTGTTTCAGGAATCTAATTGACTCTGTTTCTTTCTTCTAGACTGTAATTTATATGTTGATGTATAATAAGTTGAATAAGAAATTTTTCTCTCTCCTAGTCAGAGGAAACCTTATGTGCTTTCTTCTTGCATCCTTTTGCGATTTCTATGGTAAGGGCATAACAAGAATAAACTGAGGTATTATATGGAGAGACTAGTATAAAATGTGAGCTGCTGTTTAAATAGGTATACTTGTCAATAACATTGAAATGTGTTATGATGATACAAGAATTAAGACAGTTAGCTTGTTGAATGTTTTAACTTCCTTGAGAAATTGATAGAAACAATTTTGTAGGAGTTTTGTTGTCTTTAGATTGGTTGTATTCATTTGTTCTTAGTCTCTAACATATAAGATGAATAGCTTGATTTATGTTTGGAATTTAAATAAATGATTTCATTTAAACAGGTTGTTTAATGAGAACAATTGGTGGATTGCAATTGTTTTAAGAATTAGTGCTTATCATGCTCAGTTCACCGAACTGACCCATGTTGACAATTTTTGCAGATGGTTTCCGTAAGTGGTAAAGACACACAGATATGATATGATGTTCAAATCGTTTAATTTGGTTTTATGATGAATTCCAATTTGATTCTCTAAATGTACTACTTGAAGAAAGATGTTCTTTTGCTATTGAGTATTGTATCCAATATGCTGAATGCATAAAATGTATTTGATTAGCTTAGAAATGAATGAAATGAGGTATTTGTTACTTATGTGTTTGCATTCATATCTTGATGGATTGAACTTCTTCGGTTCAAATGATTTTAAAGAGCATTGTTATTATTGTATACCTTGGAGACATTTGGGATTCTCTAAGTAAGCTTTGAAAAGATTATGTGACTGAATACTTGTGAATGTTTAGTAGATTTGTTATGTTCTATCTAAAGCTAAATTGGAAATTAGATCACTATCTTTCGAGAAGCTAAGGTTAAAATAAACCTCAACAGGAAGCTAAACGGGCTGAATAAATTATTACTTCCTAGTCTTGATCTAAGTCAAGACAACGTTTAATTGGATTTTTAACCACTATATCTCAATTTTAATAAGTAAGATATATTTCATTTATGAGAACTGATATAAACCTAAAAGGGTATGGTTAGCAACCTTGTGTGAAGATTTAGGGCTATTGCCTAGTTTCGTTGATTTAGATTACTGTTTTTCGATGAACTCCTTGATGAGACCTCAATTCTTAATAACTTCTCTTTGCGTAATGGGTTTTATTGAGAAAGGCAATTCTAAGGTAAGGAACCCAGGGGTTGGGAAAAGAATACCCAAAAAGGAGTGTTTTTAAATATAACTTTATCTCAACGGAGGTAACACCCTAAAGTTAAGTAGATCTTTTCGAGGCGGTTTTGGAAGGTTGATGACACAAGTCAACTGCAGGGTAGTACCTTCAAGAAGATTAGGATCTTCTCGAAGATACAACAATGCAAGTGACTTATGGCAACACCCTTTGCGTTGATCGTTAAGATTTACATCTTAAACTTGAACAAGTTTTACTCTGGGACTGGTTAGGAATGTGGTCATGTTATAAGGCTGCCCCCTGGAGACTCGGGGTATCTTGACACACTGGGTTAAACTAGGGTTGACCCAGTATGTCAGCGTATCCCTAGTCCTCGAGAGCATCCCTATAACGTTGTCATATTATTAATCCATTCCTAAGTGAATAACTTGGGGCAGGAGAGACTGACAGAAGTCAATATAAGAAATTATACATAACATAGGAATGGGGTGAAGGACGTATTCCAGAATGACGAGTATGTTGTCAAGGAATACGAGACATAAGTAGCATGTTTCAAATCTTTGGCCAAAGTATCGCGAGCTGCTGATTGTGTTGTCCTATGTCACCTAGTCTAAGGGATGAGATGCCGATGAATAATGGTAACAATTATTCAGATAGGTTCCTTGGACAGAGCATTCTGAATCCTAGATTAGGGAAGAGAACCACAAGAGTGATGTGTTAAAATAAAAATGCCAACTGTCGATACTCATAAATAGATCGGTAGATTACCAAGTCATGGAATGAATAGATCGGAGGTACTCCGAGTCATTACAGCTGCATATGGTTATCTGTTATAAGAATGGTTGTTTTTGATTTGTTAGTTCTAAATTATGTATTTAGAACTAGGAAGAATTTATCAAGTGTAAGAAAATAAAATTTACTTGTTCTAATGTACTAAAATGGGGATGTTACACATCATTTGTCATTCAAGCATGGGACGTGAAGTTGTGTGGAGCTATTTTTTATAAGGGAGTTGAAACTATATATAGACAACATTTTGATGTGAGACCTCAAATTTTACAGCAAGGTTTTTTTAGACTATTGTTATTTGCCCATAATTTTGATAAGATTTTTTTGTCAGCTTCTTACATTACGCGAGAACACAATAGGATCTAGGAAACATCTTTGGTATTTTAATCATATTTCCAATGGAGGATGTCATGCATGACACAAGGCAAACAAAAAATGAGTTGATGCAAAGGGGGTTTCAATAATTTAATTCAGGGGAGACAGTTAACCCGATCTCAATTCATTAATGTGTAAACATATAAACATGAGTTGTGAGGTTGTCTAGATATATGTACACTTAATAATTAAAAAACAATCTTAAAGTTTATGAGCAAAACAAATATAATTTATTTAATTTAAAATATATTTTCCCTTTTAACATTTCCATTTTAGTTGGTCATACTTTGCCTCATGAGCACACTAATATTTAGATTAAAATTATTTCATAACTTCACAATTAAAAACTTAGCTATTATTATGTAATACAAACGATGGTCATATTTTATGCAAGTTGAGTGTTAAATATGTCTTAATAGAGGGAAAAAGGCTTTCCAACATTTCGAGATTATTACAACTATGTCATTATGTGTTTTAAAAACATAAGCATCAAATAAAATAAAAATTGTAAACATTGTAAGGGGTTCCGTGAGGTTTGACACATGTTGAACAAGGAGGTGGTGTCAATCGGAACAAAAAAACTTTATTGTACACACATTGGTGTCTATGATAAGAAGGGACCGTGTGGATGAATTCATAGTCTCCTTCATTATTGCCTCTAGATAGGGAACCACACATATGTCTAAATTTTTCGTGCTTCTACCCTTATCCACCACCCTACACAATAATGTTCATGAATGAATTCCTAACCAAAAATAAAGAAAGTAGAAAATTATAGAGAAAATTAAATAATATGGTGTGTTGTACCCCAAGATTAGAGATCATCTCCTCATCTTGCAACTTTTACTCTCTGGTATGTTGATTTATTTATGGGCGAGAATTCATTGGGTGCCTTCCACAACAAACTTTAGTACAAGAACATAGATTGGTCATAGTATTATTATGTTGAGTGGAGACGAGGATGATGTGTATGTGCTCAGGAACCATGACCCCCATTTCTATCTTATATTCAACAATCACTTAGGTTTTTCTTGCAAGCCTCAATTATGGGCAATCATCTTTATTTCTGGTCTCAAGAAACTTGGCAGGTGAAATATCAAGGCGAGACAAGCTAAATCAACCTTAAGAATCTTGACATATCTTTTATGAATTGAAATGTAAAATATACAATGTGTTGGAATTTAATGGTGATTCTCATGCGGTCACCCTAAAATATACAAATGAAGATGGTGATGTTATTTGTTTTGGAAATGAAGATGACTTAAATGAAGTTATTAGACAAAAACTAAACCCTTTGGATCATACAAGTGGGACAATGGAACATTTCAAGGCATAAATGCAATCATTGTAACCATGAATTCATATTGTTTTTGTTTCATTCATGTTGATTTTGTCTGGGAGATTCAATTCATATGCATCTCACATGTTCTCACATTATTTTATAATCTTATTATGTCTTTATTGTTGTATGGTATGCATATTTAGTTCAAATGTTCCATTGAGAAACTACGAAAGATAAGAAGTTACTTTGGAGTTGTCTGCGAGAAATGGACTATCATCTAAGGTCTGATTTAAAACTAATATTAGAAAATATGGGTTGTTTATAGTGAGAGGATGGATTCCTTTGAAGCTAATATTGATGGAGAGGTTGTTTGATTTTACGGGCAATCTAATATTGGATACTTAGACTCTATCATCCTCACAATACACTTATTAATGAGTGGATCTATATTTATTTAATGTCTAGGGTAGAAAACTGGGGTATTTTTTAATCCCCTGGTTTAAAGGTTTTTTAAATTAATATTATGGAATGCAAAAGCTAATGAATATGACCAAAAAATCGTGAAAATGCACGTGAATTTAGACTCATAAGTGACAACCGCTTTGATTTTGTAATCCATATAGATCCCGTCAAGGGATTCACACAACGATGAATAAATCTCAATCATTGTGTGATTATTATTAATTAACATTTTAAACTAGTTTTTGGACTAAATTTTCTCTAAGGTTTTTCCCTCTCCTTGCGTCTTTCCTCCCTTAATATGGTAGTTCCACACACATATGTAGACACTAAAATATAGTAACTTGTCCTTATGCAATGTCAAGTTTGACCTTATATCCTTGTTAAGACAAATGTTTGCATTTGAAATCCAATCTCATCATCTCTTTAACCAGTCTACAACTTCCTTATCTTTACAACATGCTCTGCAGATAATTTTGGAAATATCATTCGATCAAAGAAGCATAAAACATCTAATATCCATTACACAAATTTCAGTTTATGGGTTTCTCTCTCCTATTCAAAACCATATAGAAGCGTCGAGATGTGGGGTCTATTCCTAGTTAACCTATATGGTCCTATCCCTTCTTAATCACTAACTTTAGTTTTTATGCTAAATCATTATTCGAGTCGTCTCATCTTCCTAAGCTCGACCTTATCGTAATATCTCACCTTTGGAAGACTATATAAGCGAGTCATTATCACATTATAATTCACCTAGCATTTTTACAAGCTCCTATTGCAAACATCATTCCAAAAGCACTCTACTCAGATCAACTACACATCATTTAGTGAAGTCCCTACTACAAGTTTGAAGCACTCAACCAAGTCAAGGAGTCTAGCTTTATCCAACTATAAGAATTCAAAGAGTCATAGATCTATTTCCTAAGGAAGAGAAAATTCACTCCAAAGCATTACATAAAGGGTTTTAATGAAAACAAGGGTAAGGTCACATAGATAAAGTCACACCACTAACTCAAAACTACCATGCATTGGGTACATTATATAATACAAACTTAGCCTACTCATATTGTATGTCAGGGATAGACACAAGTGAACCTCTAAAGGGTTGGTTAGACTTTACACACTCAGCACAAGAACTTAGGATAAATAAGCATCCAAGCATAATACCACATGGAGGATATGTAGTGCACCACTTGGTATTGTTTCAATAACTAGGAGTCTGACCACTGCTAAGGGTTGTCTAAACCTCAATCACAAACACACATATTTTTTTCCTTTACTTCGTGAATGACTTTGATGAAGGGTTTCATGTAGAAATATTCATATTATTACTCACTATGATTACAGGTTATCCTAATGTCGTTGAAAGTAAGAACGATTTGTTAATGAGCACCATTGTATGTTGTCAAGTGAAGCAATTATAAAACTCACATAACCTTAACTAGTCTTCTGGTTCAAGACATTCGTACAGTGCTTGACTCCTATTATCAAGAATATACACAATCATAACTATATGTGCCATATAGTTATTTGTATAATATTATACATGAAGTATATGATATTTGTTTCTAATTCCAAAAGCTTCTGTACCATTTCAATATAGATTATCATAATTATTTTGTCCCACTACCTTGTCAGATATTATGATGTTTTTAATATTATTATCTAGGTCATAAGCCATATAAGTCTCTACTAGTCCTGTTAAATTTTGAGTAAGTTCAAATATTTTTTATCAATTGCTCCTAACATGATTTTCTAAAGCATAAGGAATGTATTATTGTTGTCCTATCATTGTTGTTGGACCAGTCTAGATATCCATGATCCTAGTTCAATATACTTGTTTGGCTCATGGATTATGCACAGCTGACTATGTGGTAGCAAGATACAATAGACTAGAATCTTCTAATCTATTTAGGGTGTTAATATTTCCTATGAGCTTGCATCTCTTACTCAGTGCACAGTTATGCGTATTAGAAGCATATTAGCCATTGGATTCTGATACATTGTTTAGCATCATCATTTGTATCCCTAAATAACATCACAACTGTGGCATAGTTACAATATCATATGATGTAATAGTGCACAAAAAATGTCCCATAATTGCATGAAAAATATATTTCCCATGATACTGTATTACAATTTTCTAGTTAAGCATTTGTCATTAGTGGTGGTTGTTTTCATCATGTGTCTAACATCGATATTTTTTATGGAATAATTATTTATCTCCATGCTAAACTGGACAAGTCTATCCAAGGTGAGGAGACCCACGACATGGATTATAACCATATTTAGTATTTAGATGACATAACAGTGTATTTTCAATTAAGAATATCTACAATTAGAATCCTATCAATTGATCAATAATTTCCTTGGTATATTAGTGTGGTCAACTCAAGAATGTATTTTAAATATTAGATGGTTGATCTTAATCATACAGGTTATCATCTAATAAGAGGGATAGGGCTGAGGTAACTAGTCCCCAGTTGGGTGTAAGTGGGGATTTCATAAGGGAGACTAAGAGGTAAGACCGAGTCTGCATGAGTAACTCGGTTGGGGATGAAAAGTGTGTACCTAGGGGAGGGATGGTTATCCCTAGGTCATCTAGCGTGGGCACTGGCAGGAAGGTTAGGTAACATATGATGAGTCTTCTAATGGAAAGAATCAACTGGGTAATGTCGTGTGAATGCGGGTAATTGGGTGAGGAGCTGAGATCTGATAACTACAGGGATTGGGTGCATACATTTGGGGTCAGTATCAGGGTACTCAATGGAGATTGAGGCAGTAACCCAAGTGCGGCACAGAGAAAGGATTCATAGTCCTTTGCCTAATGGATTTGTTGCTCTTAAATGGGACGTGTGGATGATGAGAGGTGGGTTAGATCCTGAGGACCGCATGTGTAGGGTGATGGAAAAAGGGTTAGGGTGGGGCTCGGGAGAGAGACAATATGTGAGAAATGGAGTTGAGTGGTGAGTCGCAGGGGTGAATCACCTGGAAGGACTAGTGGGGTGTATGGGATTAGGTGGATGCCTCACACGAGTGAGTTGGTTGGGAAAAGTGGCTTGGTGATGAGGTGAAAACAACTAAGTGAGTTGTTAAAGTGACTTGTTGGGGTATGTTCAAGCCAAAAGACCAAGTTAGTTGAGGAGGTAGATAGTAGTGGGGTGGTTATGGGGTATAGATAATAGTGTAATGGAGTGCTAGTGTGGGAGAAGTGATATAATATGAAAATGAGGTAGGGTGTGATGCAAATGATGTGAAGAAGAAAATACCAAAAACATTATAAGATATAATAATCCCAAAAAAATAAAATAATCCCACAAAAGCAAATAAAAAATATAAAACCCCAAAAAATGCGATAAAAGATGTATCATCACTCATTTACTAACCCTCGCTAACTCACATTTAATTTTCTTCATCCTACCTACCTATTTGCATCCTAAATGCACTATGGGCCCTTATCATCTCACCCATCTACGTACATTACACCCATATGTGTCACAATATTTTATGCACTCAAAATCTATAAAACACTACTCACCACCATCATTCTAACCCCTTGACTCTTGGTACACTTGAGCTCATACTTTAGTTTTTGCCTCTTTACTCACATATTTTGTTATTGTATTTTTTGGAGAGGTGAAGGCAGATCATAAAAGATTGTGCAACCCGCAACATCACTATTTTAGTGATATTTCAATGTAGGCATCAATCGCACATGCGACTAACCTATAACCTTCTTGTGATTTTCAAGGAATCATAGTCATGAATGGTTCACGAATAAGTCAGGTATATCATTCATTTATATGCATTGTTTTGATATTTTTCTGAAAATAAATGTCTTTTATCTCCTTAAATGGTTACGGATATAACCGAGGTATGTCCCCTAACCACAAAAAAATAACTAATCTTTTTCAAGTGTTTGCATGCATATTTTAGATTCAGATCTAGAAGAGTTTACCCACTTTAGTCATTAAAAGAACCCATGATTGTCCTTCTCATTTTCAATGATAGTGTAAGCCCATTTATTTAAGTAGCATTAATTTGGGGGTTTTTATATCGACTAACACATATTGCAAGTGATCCAAATCTAGGCATATATTTTTGTGAATGTTGTCCAAAATTACAACCAATGTAATTTTGAACAACTCATCAAAGATAGACTTAGCTACATTTTTTCTCCAGAAAATTAGCGGGACATTGAGTTAGTCTTTTGTAGAATGTGAAAATGTGGTGTTTTGTGGGTTCTTCTAACCTGCAAAACAAAGTATCCCTTGTTGGGATCTTACAAAAAAATTGACAAAATACAGAAATTTGCAGCAAATAACAATCTGATTTTTATGACAGCAGTATATAGAAAAATATGACAGCAAAGTACAGTTATGGCAGCAAGGTATAAAATCATAAAATAACCAATATATTCACTTTTATTGCAATTAAACCAACATGCAACAACATGCAAGTAACATGCATCAACATGCAATGACATGCAAGTAACATGCATCAACATGCAATGACATGCAATATCAAAAAGTTTCCACTGATAAAATAAATGATCTCTCTTACTGAATATGGTTGTCTTCTCTTTCTGGACTTGAAACTGGATCAACAAGCCTCTGAAACTCTGAATCTGACAACCCGATCTGAATAAACTCCACAATAGCAAACTAGGGCTGGATCTTTCACCACCGAAGAGTGCTCTACTAGCTAGGGATAGATCTTTCACTACCGAAGCTAGGGTTCCTGTGGAATTTCACCTCCACAAGCAAGGAAAGCAAGCTGAAAGCTCCAACATAAGATGGAAAAATGAACCAAGATCCTTTTTCCTCCCCAAACACCACCTTTTATAACTTTTTCCATCATAAAAGTGGCCATAAAACCCTAATTCGACCCCCCTTGGAGATATGTCATATTTTAATCGTCACTTAAAGTGACTTTATTTCTCCTAGGCCAAAAAGGTACTTTAAGTGGCCCCAATGAAGAAACATAACATTAAATGCCAAAAGTGTCCACTTAAGTGATCCCAATGACAAAATAGAACACAAAGGGCCCATTAGACCCTCCCAACGCCCAAAAAATAACAAAAACATAGTAGGAAATCAGACAACCATCCCCAATAACCTCCAAAGTCGTTAGTCCCTTGGGAATGACCAAGGGCTAAGACCAAAATAGGGCCGTTAGGCCAACTGCTCGGAATTGGGGACATTACAATCCTCCCCTCCCGAAAAATGCTTGACCCCAAGCATTATCCTCCTGTGCTGTAGAAACTGAATACCACAAAGTAAGTGCCTCCATCTCACCCTGCAGTCAACCAAAGATCGGTGTGATCCTAAGTGACCAAAACACCACATATAGTCATCATGCTCTCCATGCAGTGTAGACAACAATGTTGTCCCTGAAGTAGAATAATGCCCACATCGATTCTCTACTGGTACCCATATTGAAACTGTCAATCTGTCCAATCCCTGCCACTGCAAAACTATCATCATGTGATCACTCACTGCATCTCCTGTCGACTCCGTCCCTCGGCTAGCTAGCACATGCTCGTCATCCTCATAAGCAGTAAAACATATAGGAGTGTTATCCCCTATCAACTCCAGAAATAAGGAACATGCAGACTCTGATTTGTCACCATGACAAACTACACATCCCTGCACAAAGTTGAGGATATCCTCCCTCAACCCATGCCATCTGACCCTTTCCCATATGAAGTTGAAGGTCTCATCAAAGCTCAAGTGTCCAGACATGGAAGAATAATGCACATGTCGCAGTATCTCCATCCTCAACCATGAATCCAACACGAGGTACAATCTGTCCTGATAGAAGATCATCTCATCCTCCAATCTGTAGTTGTCATCTATGTATGTGACCATCCAAAATCTCACAAGTGTGTCGGTTCTTGGAGTACTCAACAAGCAAATGAGATCTCCAGTCTACCGAAACCTCAGACAACCAACATAATGATAAACTCAGATGATCTGAACCTGTAATCCCAATCTCTGTAACTGCCTTATGTGCAACACTACTGGTCACACCCACATCCATCATACTCCACATCGATCCGCAATAATAAAACCCCTCATTATGCCGAAAAGTCCTCTCCATCCCCTCAGCTGCAACCACCCGAGGTGCTCCTGCCGATAATCCCCTCAAAATCACATTCCTGCCTTCGGACTTAAACTTCAGCTCCATCGTCTGGAAGTTAGTCCGAAACTCACCAATAGAGTGAAGCCACTGCACTCCCAACACTATGTGGGTCACTCCCATACCAACAATGTGGAAATCATCGGTAACTGTGTAGTTACCCATGGTGATGCTCAATTGTGGAACTTTCTGTGTGCATCTCATATACTCCCCATTGGCTACAACAATGTTGAAGCCCTCAAAGTCCTTCATCTGCAAACCTTGTCTCTCCACCAATGATGCATCAATAAAGTTGTGGGTAGCCCCACTGTCAATGAGTACCATAACTCGCTGACCCTGCATAACTCCCCTAATCCTAAATGCCTTGTACATCGGAGTACTAGACAATGTGGCTATAATCTCCCGAGGGAAAGTCTCCTCCTCCTGCTCCGCATCAGCACTATCCATCGCAACTCCATTCCCATCATCCATCTCGTGAGTTTCCAACTCCTCACCTCTGTCATCCTCACTCTCCTCGAAGACCTCGATGAATTGGGCCTTCCCTCTACCTCTGCAATCATGTCCTGGAACCCAAGGTGTGCGGCAATCGAAACATAGTTTCTTTCACCTCAACTCATCTCTGTCCTCTTGGGAAATGAATGGCTTCTTAGCCACCTCCTGCCTCGGTGGAGGCTCCCTCTGCTGAAGTTCGTCTGATCCAGATGGAGGTTCTCTTTGCTGAATGCGGGGTGAAACCCTCGACTTTGGAGTGGATAACTCCAAGTCTCGAGATCTCCTAATAGCCTCATGCAAAGAAGAAGGCTCAAATGCCTTCACAAACCCTGCTAAGGTGTCAGTCAACCCTGCCATGAAGAGTGAAGTCAACCTCATCTCTGAAACATCAGATACCATAACTGATAACCTCTGAAAATCTACAATGTACTGATCTAGAGAACCTGTCTGCCTCAAGTGAGTCAACTCCCTGAAGTGCCTATCTGGGTCCCTCCTGTCGAACCTGCTCATCAACCTCTGTGTAAAATCTGCATACGTAGTGATATGCATGTGCCCCTGTGTGATCAATCCATGATGCCACTAGTCATGAGCATCTCCCTCGAGGTGTAGGATAGCAAACTTAATTGCATCCTCTTCGTGCATGGGATTCAAGTCGAAGTAAGTCTTCAACTTCTGAATCCAAGACTGGGTAGTACACTTCTTAGAGCCATCGAAGTGCAGAATAGAGATTTGTCCCAATCTCCTCTGAAACTCAGGTACCTGTGTCTGGTAATCTCTCCTGGGCCTGCTACCTAATCTTCATTTTGCAATACTCCTGAAATGGCATGTTGTCTTGGAAACCCTCACTCAATGTCCGGTACTTCTCCCAACAAGATTCCTCATCCACAAATGTCTGCGGCCTGTCGTGTCTGCAAAACTTCCGGATCCTTCAAGAAAGAAGGCTCGTGGAGTCCCAAGGGCCTGGTAGAAGCATGAGGGGACCCTTGTCCCGAATGTCCACTCTCACCTCTATTACCATGTTGTCCCATATTGCTAGCTTCTCCTTTCTCCGCATGAGCCTCAATCCTACCTGTGCTAACCTCTCAGTGAGCTGGCTCAAATAGAGATTGGTAGTCTCCTGTTGCTTCACCATATTGGTGAACAATTGTTTCATCAGATCTACTCCCATCTCTTCACTGTCTCTGTCTCTGTCTCCCATCTTTCAACCCCAACAGGCTAGAGAAACAACAGCTCTGATACCACTGAAATATCCCTTGTTGGGATCTTACAAAAAAATTGACAAAATACAGAAATTTGCAGCAAATAACAATCTGATTTTTATGACAGCAGTATATAGAAAAATATGACAGCAAAGTACAGTTATGGCAGCAAGGTATAAAATCAGAAAATAACCAATATCTTCACTTTTATTGCAATTAAACCAACATGCAACAACATGTGCAAGTAACATGCATCAACATGCATGTAACATGCAATGACATGCAATATCAAAAAGTTCCACTGATAAAATAAATGATCTCTCTTACTGAATATGGTTGTCTTCTCTTTCTGGACTTGAAACTGGATCAGCAAGCCTCTGAAACTCTGAATCTGACAACCCGATCTGAATAAACTCCACAATAGAAAACTAGGGCTGGATCTTTCACCACCGAAGAGTGCTCTACTAGCTAGGGATAGATCTTTCACTACCAAAGCTAGGGTTCCTGCGGAATTTCACCTCCACAAGCAAGGAAAGCAAGCTGAAAGCTCCAACATAAGATGGCAAAATGAACCAAGATCCTTTTTCCTCCCCAAACACCACCTTTTATAACTTTTTCCATCATAAAAGTGGCCATAAAACCCTAATTCGACCCCCCTTGGAGATATGTCATATTTTAATCGTCACTTAAAGTGACTTTATTTCTCCTAGGCCAAAAAGGTCCCCTTTAAGTGGCCCCAACGAAGAAACATAACATTAAATGCCAAAAGTGTCCACTTAAGTGATCCCAACGACAAAATAGAACACAAAGGGCCCATTAGACCCTCCCAACGCCCAAAAAATAACAAAAACATAGTAGGAAATTAGACAACCATCCCCAATAACCTCCAAAGTCGTTAGTCCCTTGGGAATGACCAGGGCTAAGACCAAAATAGGGCCGTTAGGCCAACTATTTGGAATTGGGGACATTATCAAGGTCAGAAGCCACGAAACATTATTCTACTATTCCAAAAGTTTCTCAACTAAAGTGTTTCGTGGGTTTTCATAGAGCCATTTAAGGAAGGAACTAAGAGTGCAAGTTTTCAAGGCCACACAACAAAGAATTAGACCTTCCCAGTATATCGACAAGTGCAGAAAGTTTTCAAATCCACCAAAAGCTACAAAGCATTCAAAGTCACATAATGAGGTTGGAGGCTACAAAATGTAAAAAATAATGTCAACACAAAGAAATATGCAGATGAACGAAGGAGAAGAGTGTGGATGGTTTAATGTATTGCGATGATCAGAAATGATTTTGTGCATCATCTTGAGGCTTTGAAGGCCGCGAGAAACCATGGAAATGTCTGAAGTTCATGGTAAACACAAGAGTCATGCCTAATTTAAAAATCAAATGCTTAACCACTTCACCAAATAGAATTAATGAAGTATGGATTTCGTTCTTCCAACCTAAAAATATGATGGCGTGTGATAGAAGGCATGATAGAGGACCGTACTTCTCTGTAAACATCTATGGTGATCAGTCTTTGGTGGTTGAATCTCTCTTATTGATGCCTCTCTCTCTCATTTTCTCTTCTTCTTCCCACTTTCTATAAGTATGGAACCAATTCCATTGAAAAGGTATCCCTCTTTTTATTGTAACGATACCATGCCAAAATGGTGGCCAGCTTCCCACAATTTCCAGACCTCAAATTTGGTCTATGCAATGTATTTTTTGTCTTCTACCATTGTTGTAACCTACTGTGCATAATTTAAGAAATGAAATCAAGAGTATGTGGATATTTCCTACCTTATTCTTGTGTTCATTGTGTTCTTGCCTCTTTTTTCGTGTTTAGTATGCTATGTGTCACACTTGCATATTTCTCCATTTTCATGTGTTGTCAATGTGTGCGAAGGGTTAGTTATGTAATTTTTCAATATTTGGAAAGTCTATCTACTCTTACCTCCTATGGTTTCTTCCCTTACCTCCCCATTTGGAGAGCGATCACCCCTTCAATTTTGGTGCTATCACCACCCCTTTTAGCTTTGGATTTGAGTTTTGTATCCATCTCTCCTTGGTCCCTTGGAAATGTTACTGTAGGATTAGCTATAGGAGTAGTTTTAGCATTAGAGTGGGTTGTGTTCTATGGTTTTTCTAAATCTGTGGAATAGAGAAAGTCGACCTTCTCTAGAGGTCTATCTCAAGCTGCAAGTCCCACACTTAGAGACAATCCCATGTTGCCTCAAAATTCTATATCTTCCATGATTCAGAGTAGGGTGCAATTTTGAGCTCCAATAGTTTTGGCATGTCTAGTGGGACAAACTTTGAAGGTCTTATTTTTTCGAAGTGTTCCATTGTAACATTCTATCTACCTTGGTGCCTTCATTGCTCCAAAAAATTTGGCACATCCGACGGGACAATTTTGAAGCACCTTACAACTTATTTTCACCAAGTTTAATGTGTTCTTGGTGACAATCAACCTTTGGAGGCATTTCTCAACACATCTGGTTACTCTGTTGATCCAAGTCACCCTTTCGTCTCATCCACATACCCTTTTCCTTTCTTCCATTCCCTCCTCTAGCTATCCACTAATTTTTATGTTTCCATTTCATTCATGGATCTCCAAAGAGCTCTTTCATTCTCCCATTTCAGTTACAACCCCCTTCATTTGCAACAGTGGGATGATATTCCTAAAAAACATTGATAAACTTGCCTCTTTTATATGGAAATGGATATCAATCTCCCATTGATCACATTCAAGACATAGTTATCCATTGTGTCATTCATAACATTAGAGAATAAAGCATTTTCCTTCGAATTCTTGTTTCATCATTCAGAGATAAAACAAGAGAATGTTACAACAGTTTGAATCCTCAATCCATTTCCACATGGAATCATCTGGGAGAACAACTACATAATCGGTTCAAGGAGGATGTAGACATAATTTATCTCATGGAACATATCAACAAAACACATTAGGCTTCAATGGAGTGTATCCCATACTTCAACATCAGGTTCTCAAGGACATGGCTCAGAATCCCTCAAGAATCCATACCCTCTTGAGGCATGGCATTTTTGTATTATTTGAGGTCCTTGGATATTGATTTAGTTGTATTGATCTAAGCTCTGGGAGGCAACACTCTTCCTCAAGATTTTGACATTTCCATACAATATGAGAAGAGTCTCATTCAGTTTGGCCAAAGGAAACCCATCCCCATTACTCCCTTTCTTCCCTCACCTTCCAAATCATCTTTGTCTAACTATGCAGTTAATCAACCAATTTCACCAAGGATACCAATTATCAACCAATTGAAAATTGGTATGATTTTGACTGGGAGGATGAGATTGTACAAAATGTACAAAAGAGGGCATCCACTTTAAAGAGAGATCAATTAGACTTAGAGGATGTGGATCCGCGGGACACAAAGTTGTTTACAAAAGAAACATAATACAATCCAAATCAAATTGTAAACATCCACCATTGTGAGGAAAGTCTACATGATGAGCCCATTCATGGGGTTGAGCTTAAAAGAGATCGAAAAATCACAATGATTATTCCATTAATTCCAAGGCCACATGCACAATTAGATACTTGGCTAGTTTGGGGCTAGATTTAGAGTTGCAACCGGTCATGCTCATTTCAGAGCATGAGGAAAGGCTTCAGAGCACTAAAGGTCATTTTCCATGCCTCCAACCAGATGTAGAACAATTTGAGGAGGTATTATTTCTCTTTGTAGTTGATACTTCGATGAATCAGAAGGAAATAAATTTCAAAATAATTTCCCACTCTCATTATAGACCATGTTTATTGCCAAATTAATTGCATGGTCAAATTTTGTGAGAAAGGGGGGGGGGGGGGCTACTTCTCTTAGCATGTATCAAGTTTTGTTTAGTTCCCTTTCCTCTTGTTTATAGTAGGGGTATATTAGGTTTATTTATTGTAAAATAAGTGTTTGTACATACTCTGCATGTTCTACTTAGAACATGTATGACTTTCAACTTTGTACATAGTTTTATGGGAGCTTGTTGATGTTTCACAGTTCTTTTTAGATCATATCCAATGGAAAAATTAGATAGTTGGAGTAGTTTTCTTTTCCAAATCTACATTCAGTTAGCGTTATGTTCATGCAGATTCAGGAGACAAGTTTTACAAGATGAGATCAGGTTTCAAGGTTTTTCTTAACTCCATGTCTAATGGATGCTTCAATGTTACTAGCCTTCATCATATAGTAGACATATGTCCCCCAAATATCGCCAAACTGTTGTCCAAAATTACACCCCATGTAATTTTGAAAAACTCATCAAAGATGGACTTAGCCACATTTTTGCTTAGGAAAATTCACATGGCATTGAGTCAGTCTTCTATGGAATATGAAGATGTAGTATTATGTGGGTTCTCCTAACTTGTAGAACAAAGGGATGAGTATGAGGAATTAGGCAGATTATTAGCGGAACTAGTGCTTCACAGAATTATTAGACCTTCACGGCTTTGAGGAAGTCGATCTTCTACAGATACCAAATCAGTCTCTTGCGGACCATAGGGTCTCATGCTCGCATAAAATATAGAAAATCAGATAATGATAGGATCTAAAGAGCAAGAAAAAGAATGAGAAGCTTAATACTTCATGGTACGGAGAAAAAAATGTCACGTAAACTTGGAGCACACATTATTATGTCAAGTTTTTCAATTCCGTAGAACCAAAGAAGATTTTTTTCAGGTTAAAAGACACGATGCAAAAGAAGAAAGTGTCGCAAAACACCTCATGGCAAAGGAAAAGTGAGTTTCAAATGTGATTAATGTCAAAATTCATGAAACATTATTCTAGTGTTTCACGAGGTTCTCAACTAAAGTGTTCTGTAGGTTCTCACAGAGCCATGAAACGAAGGAACTAAGCACGTAATTTTTCAAGGCCTCACAACAAAGAATCAGGCCTTCGCATCATAGTGGCAAGTGTGAAAATTTTTCAAATCCATGGTGTAAGTCATTAAGCATTCAAAGACACACAATGAGGTTAGAGGCTGGAGAATGTAAAAAATACTGTCAACACAAAGAAATCCATGTGTGAACAAAGGAGAAGAGCATGGATGGTTTAATGTATTGCAGGGGTCAAAAATGATTCTGCGCATCATCTTGAGGTTGTGAAGGTCGCAGGAAACCATGGAATGTATGAAGTTCGCCAGAAAAAAAGGATCCACATCTAATTTGAAAATCAAACACTCAACCACTTCACTAACCAGAATTAATGAAGGATGGATGTCTTTCTTCCAACCTGTAAATCTGATGGCATGTAATAGAATCCATGTCAAGAAACCATACTTCTTTGTAAACATCTATGGTGATTGGTCCTTGGTAGTTGAATCTCTCATGTTGGAACCACTCTCCCTCTCCCTCTCTCTTCTTATTCTCACTTTCTATAAGTATGGAACTGATTCCATTGAAAATTCATCCCTCTTTTGATTGTAATGACACCATGCTAAAATAGTGATTGACTTCCCATAAGTTACAAACCTTGAATTGTGTCTCTGCAATGTATTTTTCACCATATGCCATCATTGTAACTGAATGTGCATAATTTTAGAAATGAAATTAAGATTTTGTGGATATTTCTTTCCCTATTCTCACATTCATTACATTTATGCCTCTTTATTCGTGTTTAGTATGATATGTATTGCACTTGCAGATTTCTCTATTTTTATGTGTTGTCAATGTGTGTGAATGGTTAGTTACGAGATTTTTTGGTCTGTGGCATGTTTGTTTGTTGTTGCCTCCTACATTTAATTCTCTTCCTTCCCCTTGTGGAAAGTGATTAGTCCTTTTCTAGTGTTATCACCGCCCCTTTTAGCTGAGGATTTTCTTTCTACATCCCTCTCTCCCTGATCCCTTGAAAATGTTAGTGTAGGATTGGCTATAGTAGTAGTTTTAGCATTATATTAGGTTGTGTTCTATAGGTTTTCCAAATCTGTAGAACAAAGGAAGATGACCTTTTCTGGAGGTCTATCTCTAGCCGCAAGTCCCACACTTGGAGACACTCCTATGTAACCTTAAAATTCAGGATCTTCAATGATTCAAAGCAAGGTACAATTTTGAGCTCCAATAGTGGCCATTATAGGACCATCTTTGTTGTGGGTAAATTATTTCATTTTATAAATCTAATAGAGTTTTTTTTATAGTTTTGCAGTCTTTTCAATTTGGTTTTGTTTTCCCTAACATGTTGGTTACAAATCTAATACTAGTTTTGTAAACCTACAAAAAAATTGTGATTGTAAGTCAGTTGTAACCACTACTGTCTCATGATTTTTTCTGAAAAAAGAAAAAATCTAACAATTTGGTTACATGGTAGTCACAAACATGATTGTTTTGTAACTTTGTTTGTAAAAAAATTATTTAAGGAAAATAAATTTATTTCTATTAATCACATATCGTAGATCATTTACGTATGTTTTTCCCTCACACCTTTGGGTGATCTTGGGAATCAAAAATAGCTTTTATCTTTTTACTTTTTTGTAGTGCGCAACATGAGATTACTCCTCATAGTGATATTCAATATTTACGATGCCTCTAAATCATGTTTATGAGTGAAGCTACCATGATTGACCTAATGCATCTTGTACCTAACACAAGCGTAACAATGACATCTACAACATAAGCCTTATAAATCATCGAGGAGTTATAAGGACATGCATATACATTCATTCCCACATTTTCCCACAATCACTGGTCATTAAGCATAAACCTTGAAGGTTTTGGACACCATCGACTTACGTACAGGGTATCCCACTCGAATAAGATGCCATTGAGATGATAAGTCCCTTTCACGTACCATTTATGGCATATCGAAAGGTGTACTGTTATTAGAGTGGTAAGATTCATTTGCATATGTATCATAACATATTGCATTTAAAAACAACAATAAGAAAAAAACAAGACCATATTGTTCAAAACACTTTATCCAAACATTTTCAAAGTATTTGGGTTGTATTTAAGATTGTTTCTGTTATCTACAACATTCTTCCATATTTTTGTATCAATTTCCAACATATTTTCTAATTCTATATTTTTCCCAGTCTCAGTCGCAAGTGCGCCTGCCTTGTGATTTTTTATCTTAGATTTTTCCTAGAGAAGGTCACAAGTACGATTAGCTTGTGATTTTTGGATTGACCATTATTCCAATTATATCATTTTACACATTCAATTTTATGTCTCGGATTTTTCCCAAATCTAGTCTCAGGTGTGACTACCCTGTGATTTATCTAGCTCATTATTTATGCACTTTTAACCACTTTGTGTTTTGTTCCACATTCCTATATTTTTCCAAGAGTTAATTGTAGGTGCGACTACCTTGCAATTTTTCTGGTTTGTCATTTCCATAAATTCAATCATTTTTTGTTTTATCTCACAGTCCCAATTTTTTTCTAGAACCATTCATAGTCATGAGTGCTTTACAAATTTTCTAGTTCGTCAGTTCCACAATTCAACCATTATGTATTATGTTCCACAACACAAATTATTCTCAGATCCAGTCATAGGTGTGACTGAATTGTGATTTTTTGTACACTTATTTTTCTAGATTCCACTATTTTTCATGTTCTATTATGTATCCCAAATTATTCCAAAATCTACTCGTAGTCGTGACTTCTCTGTGATTTTCCATCCGTCCATTTAGACATTCTACATCGTCATACTCACCACAATTTTCTACTTCACTATTATAATCCATATTTATATTTCATGTTTGAAAAAAATTACCTGAGACATAATATTGGACTTATCTTCACATGGTTACTACTCACACACGTTCATATGGTTCACCTTACACAATGGATCACACTTCCCAATCACATGATGATATATTTGGCCAAAGGAGAGTTGTAAGAGAATCTAACATGTTTGGGAACATCTTTGATGCCCATATTTAAGAGCCTCCTACATCTACTTCTACTCCTCCTTATGACAATGAGTTTTATAAGATACCCCCTTTTGATCCCAAGTTTGAGGAGGCCTTGGATCATAATTTGGAAGCCCTCACCTAATATATTTGAAGATACAATTACAAGTTAGTTGCTTATAATTTCAAGATTTTTTATGTGAAAAATTACCCTTCTTCATCTACCACAAAAGCACCCCATACCACTACCATTTCTACTAGACCTACACCTCTACCATCATGCATACACATCCCATTCGTTCCACAGGAAGCACACATTCATTCGAGTCTCATCCTAATATAATAATTCCTCCTTTCACCCATCATAGTTTTCCATATTCTTCATCATTTACCTACCCATATCCTTCATTCTCTCACAAACATCTTGCATACTTGGAAAAATCTAGATATAGCCCGCCATTATCATGTAACTTGCACAAGGACAACCTAGTGCATCGTTACACACACAAACACAAAGAACTATATGGAGTCTTATATGTAGTGCAACGCTCGATCATAAGTTCACTCTTCGAGGGACCACCAAGGTTAGTCTGAATCCACATTCTGTATCTTTTTTATTATATTTAATGTGGTTTATGGACATGTGTTGGTAGAAATTTTGTTTTGAAGGTTATAGGCGTGATTGGAACTCTAACAGTGAAGTCAGAGCGACAAAATGAATATTGGAGTGAAGACATTCCAACCTAGAAAAATTCAAAACCTAAGCATTTAAGCAAACACTAGCACCCAGATCGGCCACTAGCGCATGGGATGCTCCTATCCTCCTATGGGTGCTTCTGTCCTATACATTTTTGTACTTTTGAATCTTCATCGAGCCATTACAATGTTGTTTCTAACTAGATCAAATAGATACATAGTTCATATCACTCCCATGTTACACATAATCAACTAAGTCATCATCCTTTTCTAATTTCTGCAGGGTTATACATTTTTGAATGCTTATTGCTTGTACATTACCATAGTTTATTACTTGGATATTCTTTATTACTATAATTAATCTGAAATTAAGATTTAATTCAATTTAGATTAAATCATTTGGTGAACCCAATCAATCAAACCCTACCTTCTAAATAGGCATTGGATCCTCTCTCCTTCTTCTAAATTTATGGACCAATCCTCTTACCCATCCTATGCACCCATCAAGGTTTCTAACATGGCTACCATCATTGTTGATTTTATGTAAATCTATACCCAACACCCTCCCCGCTTCAACCTTCCAATGCCCGACCCCCTATTAATCCTAATAATACAACCAATCAATCCATTTCTGAGTAAATTCAAACTTTATACCTTTTTTTAAAGATAAATTTCAAGCTATGGAAACCGAAATCCAACATCTCAAGCATGCTTCTCATGCCCATGCTAGTTCTTCTTCTATACCTCATCCTGATCTCATGTCTACTACATGTGCTCATACAAGTGAGGTAAAGGTCTTACCACAATAAACACCTCTCAAGTTTGATTGAAATGCTAGAAAACATGATATTCTCTCTAATATCCTTAATCACCAGTTATTTACCTTGCCACCTACTCATTACTACCCTCCTTACTGACTTACAAACTACAAAGGTCACCTATTTTGCAATTAGCATAGGATTAATGTACATCATGACAATGATTGATATACTTTAAAATGAAGAATTGGGAAACTTGAGCATCGAGAATATTTTTCGTTTCTATGCAACATTCTACTACACGCTCATCTCCAATTACCAAACCCCAATGGGTTACCAAATTTTATCCCTCTATATCTAGTGAGAATGACACCATACTTACTAATGTTCCTTCTCGGGTAACTCCAGAGCCACCTATTTAACCCTGTATCATACCACCTTTAAAAGAACCTACCCCATTACCTCCTCCTAATGTGTCATCTCCAGTGTTACAATTCCCAAATATGCAACCACCATTAAAGGGAGCGAAACTAATCCCCCCCCATAAGATGAGATCACTCACTAACCTCCTAAGTTTAAACTTATAATTCCTTTCAATTCAAATAATGACTATGTCGATGACTGGGACCCAGATGAAGCTTACGATATCGACGAGCCATTTGATATATCAAATGAGAATTTGCACACATTATATTTCAATCCTAGAAATGTTGTTGACTCTAAATATGATGTTGGTGATACCCTTGATTCTACCTATTATTGTGATGACCATAAATTTTTCATGACACATTTCCACATTTTCCACCATGGCGTGGTCTCTCTACCATCATCACATAGATCTCAATCACTCAAGACACATGGGGGCGTCACACTTTCTTCCCCCCCTCCATCACTCTTGGCTATCTCTATCATCTACTCTTATCTTATCTACTATACGACACACTCCACGATCCATGATAACTATTATTTAAACACCAATCACATACAATATCTTCATTACCCAATGATGCACTCATGTTCTCAAGGTTCATGCATGACTACTAAGGGTATTAAATGAAATTTACTCACACAATTGAGGGTATTTCACTTTCTTTCCACCCTCCATCACTCTTGGCTATCTCTATCATCTACTCATAGCTTATCTACTACACTTCACGCTTCGTGCTCCATGTCTACCTTTCTTATCACTATCACATCTCCAGTACACACACTATACCATAATCACTTGATGAGGCACTATTATTATATGGTTCATACTTGATTGGTGAGGGCACAATTCATAAATAAACCTCACTTATCACATCTTGGCTACTCTCTTTCTATCTCTCATGCCTTGTGCTTTATTTCTATCTTTTAGAGCATTATCATATATACTTTACACTTGTTTCCCGATGACACCCTCTTGTTTAATGGTTCATACTTGACTGTTGATCGAGCATTCCTAAATGAACATCATCTCACACACATCTATTGGGGGCAACGTGGCCCCTCTCATATACACATCTTACATATCGTAGCACACCATCACTTTCACACAACATCTGCACCTCTTGGTTTTATTTACTCTTGTTAGCATATATTATTTACATGTTACACTTTGTTTCCCATATTAGTTGGATACTTAGTATGTCACTATCCTTTTCTATACACACATGCATGTTCATGTGGTCTCTTGAGGTGAATGTAGTAATTTCACATATTCTTACATGATGCATGATGCTCGACACTGCTCTTTACCAATCCCATCTAGGCTCCTGGGGGAATCTACCTTTGCTACTCTCACACTACACACTCACATGTCCTATTGTTACAATAGTTACTACTTCTAGTCACTATCACTTACTTTTCGTTGATCTATTTATGCTTTTACATACTACTTATCTTCTAACATGCTAATGGGTGCTTTATGTGTAGAATTTTCCTTGCATGACTCTATACAACGATAGTTATCTGTCACCTTTTGCTTGATACTGTTTTTTATTGTTTGCGGGCTATGCCCTATGTCATTACTTGATAATTATTTTTGACTCTTCCGCGTACCCGACCTCTCGAGGTCGTATTAGCTACTTCAGCCCTGATTGTCTTGTGACATTGTGAGCGATGCCCCATGTATGTAACCCACTTTTCACAGTACCTCTTGTATTCATAGTTGCTTGTTCCATTGTATTATATTACATACTACTTGTTTCTAAACTACATATTTATGTGCCTTGGTTTCTACCGTGCACATCCCCTCCAGTTCAGACTAGCACTTGTTTCTAAACTACATTGTTTACATGTGCCTTGGTTTCTACCATGCACATCCCCTCCCCCTGCAGGTGTCCACATCTTAGATATGCATATCAAAATCAAGTCCTCTCCGAGGGGGGCAAAAATGCATTTGGGCTACATCCACCTACATTCATCATATACACCCTAAACGAGGGGGGCATCAATTGGGTGAACAAATCACCCTTCTAGTAGTATAGAACTATGGAACAAAACAACTATCACAAACATAGTGCAAAATTGGCCAAAGTATACAATCACATAGCGGTCCAGAATCAAACTTACATCACAAACATATAAAAAACACTAGTGCCTAGTGTCAGACAAGAATGATGGGTGCTTGTGTCCCACCTGGGTGCTTATGTCATAATAACTAAAACACTAAAATGGGGAAAAAACAAATATTTCTTCAGTTCAACGAAATTTCCAGCACTTTATAATACATATCTACAATATCAAGCACTTGCCTTCAGTTACAAAATTCATTCAATTTGCTACAATTCAGTTACATTTGTATACATGCAGTTATTACGGCTACAATTGATTACAAATCAAGATGTGCTAATTTGTAGTTGCAGTTATTCGAGAAGTGTCATGGAAGGAGAGAGAATAGACCTCTCTCCCAAAAAATCTTCTCTTGGCATGAGATCACGTAAAAATTTCCAGCATAAGATTGCCCAAAAAAACTCACGTAAAAAAAATCTCTCTTGGAGTGAGATCGTCCAAAAACTTTCCTTTGGCATAAGATTGCCCAAAAAACTCGCTCTTTGAGTGAGATCACCCAAAAAATTCACTCTTGGCGTGAGATCACCCAAAAAAATTTCTCTTGGGTGAGATCACCCAAAAACCTCACCTTTGACAATAAAACATTCAAATCCGGCAACATCTCCAAGACAAATATGACAACTTTATATCCTTTACACTCTTATACATCAAGTGAACTCTTTCCTTAAACTATTACTTTCTATACATTTTACTTACTCATGCATACATTACTCTGGTTTTTCACATACGATACTTTGACTACTCTTTTTCTCTTCTTTTGTAGGTCTTTCCTTACAAGAAGAAACTCACATCTACAAGGACAAGTTCTAGTAGCACACTACTACGCACATGCTTCACCCCTAGGGTTTACCTCCCTTTCCTAGTTGTCACGCTTCACATTACGATCACTTCACACTTCACATGGATACTTGTCCTCTCAGAATGATATCGACTACACTTCTCTTTGGTTTATAAGGTACACATCTTCCATCTACTTTATGATATCGAGTATTCACTCAACAACATAAAGTGGGGGCAAATGTAGACACAAAATCTATGCACTTTGGTACATTTATAGGTTTTAAAGCATACTAGTGTATACATGATTCCTAAGAAAAAAAAAACTAGTGTTTGGAAACTCCTTTTAGCCTTTTTATTGTTTTATCTATTACACTTTATTGGATTTACACATCTCATAACTCCATTGACACTTGATTGATTTATCTTTTGATGACCTCGGACATTAGTGCCTAGGTGTTCTTTCCCTTCTTTATCTTCTTCTTACTCTTTTGTTCCTTATCACCTTTTGGTCACCTTTTAAAACTTTGGGTTGGCCTTTCAACTGTCAATTATAAAATTCAAACAAGGGAATCATATATATACTTAGTTATTTCTCTCAAATAAGGGCCCAACCACTATAAACATTATCTATCACCACTTAAGCTTGCAAAAATGAACAAGATCATTACAAGGATATATTTAGAACATTCATCAACATCATCAACATACATGACATAGGAGGGTACTTCATTTTATTCCATCACACACATCTTTCATACTTGGAACAATATAGATCTATCATGCTATCATCATGCAACTTGCACAAGGGAAAACTAGGGCATCACTACATACACAAACACAAAGAACTACATGGAGTATGAGATTTAATGCAATGCTTGGTAGTAAGTTCACTCTTTGGGTGATTGCCAAGGTCAGTCTGACTCCACATCCTATGTCTTTTTTATTAGATTTGATGTGGTTTGCGGACATTTGCAGGTAGACATTTGTTTTGCAGGTTACAAGTGCGATTAGAACCCTAGCAAAAAAATCAAAGTGATAAATCAAACATTAGAGTTAAGACCTCCTGAACTTGACCCAGAAAAATTTAGAGTCTTGAGCATCTAAGCAGACATTGGTGTCTAAATCTTTCAATAGCACTTGGGATGCTCCTATCCTCCCGTGGGCACTTCTATCTTGCACATTTTTGTGCTTTCGAATCTTCATCGAGCCATTGATGTTGTTTCCATCCAGATCTAGCAGATACATAGTTTAGGTCACTCCCAAGTTACACAAAATCAACTAAGTCATCATCCCTTTCTCATCCTCTTAGGGTTATATATTATTGAATGCTTATTGTTTGTACATTATTATAGTTTATTACCTGGATATTATTTTCTATAGTAGTTACTTTGAAATTAAGATTTAATTCAATTTAGATTAAATCACAAATCACTGATTTTCTCCATGTTCATTTCACACCTGTTTGTGTTCTTACTCGAGTCCTAATGTACCTATAAGTATTGTGTCACATTCACACCACATTAAAAAACATGTTCATAATTACCATCTCATATTATATGTCCCATGATATTACACATTTATAGTCACACGAATCTCTCAAATACAAAATAAAAATAATAAAATGATATCTTTGTTATTCATTATACATATCCATTTCACAATACAACTCAACAACGTACGGAAAAAAAACTTAGACGACTCATACTGCACTAAAAAAAGTTGTGCAATCAATGTCTCTCTCTCTCTCTCTCTCTCACATAGTCATCATTTGTACATACAAAATTATGACCACATGTCAATACAATCATGAGACAACACCTAAATTGGGCCCTAGCCTACTATCACCTATATGATATCCTATTGGATGTACCAAACCACTCATACGAGGACCCATCTTATGTGTCCTAGACCTATATCTAGATGATATCGATAATGGTTTCACTATAACATGTGCGACATGTACTTGTAATAGTGCCTCATAGTAACCTATATGTGTACCCTCTCAAGGAATATCTTGAGTAACATGAGCTAATGTCTCCTTTATGAGCTCTTGATAGACTCACTCACACTCATGCTCTGCCACGACTGCCTCTAACTAAGAAATTCATTTGTTATCATGCTCTCATTCAAACAATATTACTTCCAGGTCTCAGACATGTCTCATGACATCTAACAACACTATCATTTGGCCCTTCAACTCCTCAATTTGAGCTTGGTCAAACTACCAACATGTTCATAACTCTGACACCTCAATATGTATACTATCACACTTAGTTTTCACATCATCTAAATATGCTAATACTGAGTCTACCATACTCTGCACATCTCAACCTCTATGTTGGTTTGGTCATCTTGTCAGTGATCTCTACCCACTTCTCTCCCCCTTCTTCACATATGACACTATGTCCTTCCCCTGCCTCTATCCCCATATCGTCTCTACCACACCATCTATATTCAATACTGGATCATCTTCCCTCCCTCCATCCCCACCCTCCCTATCTGATTGCATATCTTGTACCCCTGCCTTGTCACCCACATCACTAGCTATAACCACATTGACATCTAATGATCACTCTACTATGTGTCACTGACTCTACACTGGTCTGTCATCAGTGTCTATCTCTATCATCTTTATCTCCTCCTCATCTTCATATGAACATTGATATTATTCTATGAGGATCAATACATAACCCCGTGTACGTCAAAGGGGCTACACTCCAACGGTGATGAAAATGCTCCAAGTAATCAACAAGAATCGAACAACAAAGGAAAATCATGCGTAAGGAAAAAATAGGTGTAACATTATCATAGATCAAAAAAGAGGGTACATATGGGAGTGATGTGTAACTCTCATACCTGGAAAATCACTCCCTTCATGAGGGAAAGATGAGTTATGATTCCAAATAGGGAATGTAACTCCTATGAAATCATTGACATATATGAAAATGACAGATTCTATGAAAGAGTCTACCATGTGTCATGTAAATCCTAAGAACTATGATCTCGCTAAGAGAGATGACTCACCATGTGATGTGGAAAAGACCACGAGTGATGAAAAGGTAATTCAAACACACCAATACCACCCCATCATCAAAGTTGAGGTATAGGTCATGGAAAGTCAGAACATAAAGAGAACTCCCCTAGACAAATAAGAAAGACGTGTTAGTGGGGCCAGACAGCTAAAGGCCTGATAAATTACCCCTGTACAAACAACATCTCTCTAGAAAATAATAAGAGGAGAAGAAGGATTAGAAAGGCTAAAGAATATGGGCAGATGTAGTAGAACTTACCTTAAGAAGAGATTGCAAGTGAGGAAACTTTGCCTAAATGAAGGGCTTGGTGAATATGTCTGCAACTTGATCAAAAGACTAAAAATACTACAAGTTGATGATGTCTTCATGTATTAGCTCCTGTAGGAAGTTCATGTGGATCTCAATTTTCTTTGTCTACTGGTGTTGAACCAAATTTTGGAAAATTGAAATGGTGTTCATGTTGTCACTTTAGATAACGGTAGGCCACCAAAAGTGAATATAAAACTTTGTCAAGATACCTTGCAACCAAACAAATTCCATGGTAGTGTTAACTGCTCCTTTGTACTTTGACTTTGTAGATGATATGGTAATCACATTTTACTTCTTGCTAGATCAACTAGAAATACCCAAACCAAGAGAGAAATTGTAGCTTGAGGTATATGTCTGATGATTTGTATCACTGGCCCAATTAGAGTCTTTATATCCAACCAAGTCAATCTACGTCCCTCCTAAATAATGAATTTCATCTGTATGAGTGAAATAAACATAGTGAAGGATCCACTTCACTAATTTGCAATGTAACCCATGAGGCTTCTGTATAAATCTGGATAAGATCCCAGCAACATATAATAAATCTGACCGAGTGTGAGTAAGGTAAATCAATCTCCCAACCAACTGTCGATAAAGGGTACCATCAACTAAGGTAGTAGAGAAATCAGAAACCAACTTTACCCTAAAAAAGAAAGGATTAGGAGAAGGCTTACAATCAAACATGTGAAACTCAACTAGAAAATCAAGGGAGTATTTAGGTTGTAAAATTATAATTCCCGAGTCAGATTTTGAAATCTAGATCCCAAGAAAGTAATGAAGCAAGCCCTAGTCGGACATGGAGAACTTGTTGGCCAGGGTGATATTAACATAATTGATGATAGCGGAAGATATTTCCATTATCAATAAGTCATCAACATACAAAATGAGGATAAACATGGAGTCATCATGTCCCATAATGTAAATATTTGGGTCAGAGTGACACTGAGTGAACCCTTATGCAAGTAGAAAAGAGTCCATCTTGGCATACCAAGCCCGAGGGGCTTATTTAAGGTTGTAGAGATACTTCTTTAACTTGCAAATTAGGGAGGGACCATGGAAATAACCTAGAGGTTGTTCCATGTAGATATCTTCCTCTAGGTCCCCATGAAGGAAGACACTCTAAACATCCATTTGGTGGACTTCCCAACTGTTCACGGTAGTGATGGCGAGGGTCAGTTAAACAGAAGTCATCTTCGTAACTAGAATAAATGTTTTTGAGTAATCAACTGATCAAGGGATCATTTTTAAAAGTTCCCTAAACATCCCTAAATGGTTTCAGTGTAGAAGATCATCTCGAGAGCTTTCCAACGACTATGAGAACGTGACAAATGAACATCGGGAGTTCTAGATATGTTCGGTCAAAGTTCAGACAACGGGAAAGTCAACTCTGGTCAACTAGTCAATATTGGACCAATGGCACTGCGACACGTGGAGAAAAGGCAAAAGGGAGTTGTTTGTTGGTTTTCGATCACTGGTCTTCGACACGTGTAAAAATGGTGCGCGGGAACAAAAGGCTCAACTTTTATTACGGAGGGGAGCCTGACCGTCGTGTGGACTATGGTATTATCGCCGACGTGGTGGGTCCACAAGCTACCACGTGGCTTTCCACCACTCGTCGAATTCACTCGATTTGCCTATCGGGAGATGACAAGTGGGCTATATGCTATTTACTGAGTTAATTATTTCCATACCACATTACAGGGGTCGAAATTATATTTACTTGGTAAGTCCACTTTCCAAATGCCACACATGTATATGCCAAACCGCTATATATTAATGTTTATACATTAGTATTAAAGCTCACCAACCGACCACACATAACAGCCAACATGTTAGGTTATGTCCACATGGTAAAGGCATGCAATGTCATGCGTGGAAGATTCCACGTGAGGAAAGGGAGGTGAAGCGGTAGAGATGGGGGCGATTATGCTCTAAAGTGGTCCATTGACCACTATACATGCGCATGGAAAGGCTTAATAAAGCCTAAAATATTATCCAACCGCCTAATGTGGTATATATCCACTTCTCCTTAGCTGTTCTTATGGGATTTTAATCCTATTTAAAATGCTAAGCGCCCTATTTGGGATTTAACCCATTAAAACAAGCAAATCCGCCAATATGGGTATTTGATCCCATTTATTTTGCTACGGGTAAGGCTTAGGTTTAAAATAGCCTAAGGATAATTTGCAAATGTATATTTTAAGGGCCCTATTTTTTGTATAAATAGGGAACCCGTTCATTGTAATGGACACACACAATAGGCAGAAGACAAGCTCAGAGCTTGGAAGGCGAATGAGAAATTGTTGTTGTGTGAAGACCTAAATTATTTTAGGCATTATTATTTTGATTATTATTGACCTATTATTTGTTAGGCAATAATAAATTAAATATTTGTGGCTAGGAGTTATTCAAACTACCTAGTCGGCCCATAGCGCCACACCAATTACTTGCAAATCCTGGATTGTCGACCGGAGTGCTAGCGTCGCATTGATAGTGTCGAGAAGGCGGATCGAAGCCGAAGGAGATTGTACGCCAAGAAGGTGGAAGTCAGGTGCTATTTTTCACCCTTGTCATCCGAAGAATTGGAGTACTGATAGGCAAGTAAAATTCCATTAGGTTTTCTTGTGAAAGTACTATTGTAACTTACAAGTTTTGACTAGTGGAACGGTTCGACCACAAACCCAGAGATGTAGGCAATTGCCGAACTCCGTAATCAATCTGTGTGTAATTGTCTTATTAAATTACATTAATTTTTAAATTGATTACTTAAAAGGAGAAAATCATCGGCAAATATTTAAAGCCTATAAGGGTCTGAGATCAGGTAGTAATAATCTGATTATTTTCGGATCATGTTTGGTATCAGAGCTGGTTTAACTCCATATTTGTTTTTCAGTAAATCTGATTAACAAAGTGATTGCTTTAAGATTAGTGTAGTTGGTTCAGTTTGTGTGAACAGGGTACAAGTGCACTATGGGCAAGATGTCTACACAGGCGAAGCTCGAAGAGATTGAAGCTTATAATCACCAGATCCAGGAAGAGAACTCTCTCCTGCGATCAATGTATTACTCCTTGGAAGAGGAGAATGCTCGCTTAAAATCAGAATTGCAAACCAAGGATGAGCTCTTGGCAAGGTTGCAATGTGGTGATCAGAGGAAGGAAAAACCCTCTACTTCAGATGCAGAGGCCATGACAGATGATTGCACTGTAAGTTGTTCACCACGGGAATCTTATTCTTCCTCCCATTCGGTTTCAGATTTAGGTAATGAAGTCTTTGGTTTGTTTGAAAAGCATACTAGAGGCATTGGATCAAAGTTACTAGATAAAATGGGATTTGATGGAAGAGGCCTTGGTAAAAATGGCAAAGGTATTGCTAACCCAATACAGGTCGAGGATCATCCTCGTTTTGTAGGTTTGGGTTATTCTAGTGCGAGAATGGAAATTGGAGAATGCTCCAAGAATGCTGACAGGAGACAAATGAAGTCAATCCACATTGCGATGTAGTGGAGAAGACCAAGTACATAAGCCACCAAGTAGGAGAAATTTCATGACAAGTTTACCATGCAAAATTATTTTCCTATAAAATTGGTATTTTAATTATTGTACAAGACTCCAAAGATGGAGCATTTTTTCAACTAGTTTTACATGGTGTATTAGGATATAATTTCCTCACACTGGTATTTGAAAGTTGTATAAAGACCCTATTAGGGGCACCTATCTCCTAATCAGCTTGTGAGTACATGTTACAGCTTGGATACAAGATTTAACTCATATAAAGCTCAGAGATTGATCTGTCATTTATGCAGACAATAGAGTTCTCAAAATATCAGCTCAGAACTTTATTCTGTGTAGAGGCATTATGACCGTGTAGCAGAATGGTAGCTGAATCACCGTTGGCATTGACGTCGGGTCAAAACTTCATTCTGTGTAGAGGCATTGCGACCATGCAACAGAATGGTACCTGATATTAGTATGTCAACAAGAGGATCTCTAAAAGAATTAGCTCGGAATGTCATTCGGTGTCAAGGCATTATGACACATACGAATGGTAGCTGATCAACAGACTTAGCATCATGCATTGGAAGCTCGAGGTCTTGCAAAAGGCTTAGCATCATGCATCAGAGGCGTTGAGGTCTGTAACAAACTTAGCATCATACATCGGAGGCTCAAGGTCTTGAAAAAGGCTTAGCATCATGTATCGGAGGCGTTGAGGTCTACAGAGACTTAGCATCATGTATTGGAGGCGTTGAGGTCTGTAAAGGGACAAGGCATTGTCCATCACCGACATCAGATCAATCAAAGCTCTACGTAACATGGAGTTCCTTCAAACCAGTTCAGATTTTGCGGAATCAACTCGGAGCTAGGAGCTATGTTATAGAGTCAAAGAAGATCCTTGTTGTCAGATATCAAGAAGCTTAGCACCGCACAGAAGGAGCATTGAGGTTTCATTCAGAAACTTAGCACCATAAAGTAGAGGGATGGAGGTCTTCTTCGGATATCATATTGGCGCAGCGGAAGCATCGTGGGCCCATAACCCACAGGTCCTAGGATCGGAGCAGAGTTTTTCCAGATTCAGGACAGTATGGAAGCTTTTTGGGACAAAAAGCTTTTGTTAGTGGGGAGGTGTGATCAAGGGATCATTTTTAAAATTTCTCTAAACATCCCTAAATGGTGTCAGTGCAGAAGATCATCTCGAGAGCTTTCCAACAACTGTGAGAATGCGACAAACGGACATCGGGAGCTCTAGATATGTTCGGTCAAAGTTCAGACAACGGGAAAGTCAACTCTGGTCAACTGGTCAATATTGGACCAATGGCACTGCGACACGTGGCGAAAAGGCAAAAGGGAGTTGTTTGTTGGTTTTTGATCATCGGTCTTCGACGAGCGTAAAAATGGTACACGGGAACAAGAGGCTCAACTTTTATTATAGAGGGGAGCCCGACCACCGTGTGGACTATGGTATTATCACTAACGTGGTGGGTCCACAAGCCACCACGTGGCTTGCCACCACTCGTCGAATTCACTCAATTTTCCTATCGGGAGATGACAAGTGGGCTATATGCTATTTACCGAGTTAATTATTTCCCTACCACATTACAGGGGTCAAAATTATATTTACTTGGTAAGTCCACTTTCCAAATGCCACACATGTATATGCCAAACTGCTATATATTAATGTTTATACATTAGTATTAAAGCTCACCAACCGACCACACATAACAGCCAACATGTTAGGTTATGTCCACGTGGTAAAGGCATGCAATGTCATGCGTGGAAGATTCCACGTGAGGAAAGGGAGGTGAAGCGGTAGAGATGGGGGTGGTTATGCTCCAAAGTGGTCCATTGACCACTATACATGCACATGGAAAGGCTTAATAAAGCCTAAACTATTATCCAACCGCCTAATGTGGGATATACCCACTTCTCCTTAGCTGTTCTTATGGGATTTTAATCCTATTTAAAATGCTAAGCGCCCTATTTGGGATTTAACCCATTAAAACAAGCAAATCCGCCAATATGGGTATTTGATCCCATTTATTTTGCTACGGGTAAGGCTTAAGTTTAAAATAGCCTAAGGATAATTTGCAAATGCATATTTTAAGGGCCCTATTTTTTTGTATAAATAGGGAACCCGTTCATTGTAATGGACACACACAAAAGGCAGAAGACAAGCTCAAAGCTTGGAAGGCGAATGAGAAATTGTTGTTGTGTGAAGACCTAAATTATTTTAGGCATTATTATTTTGATTATTATTGACCTATTATTTGTTAGGCAATAATAAATTAAATATTTGTGGCTAGGAGTTATTCAAACTACCTAGTCGACCCATAACGCCACACCAATTACTTGCAAATCCTGGATTGTCGACCGGAGTGCTAGCGTCGCATTGATAGCATCGGGAAGGCCGATCGAAGCCGAAGGAGATTGTACGCCAGGAAGGTGGAAGTCGGGTTCTATTTTTCACCCTTGTTGTCCGAAGAACTGGAGTACTGATAGGCAAGTAAAATTCCATTAGGTTTTCTTGTGAAAGTACTATTGTAACTTACAAGTTTTGACTAGTGGAACGGTTCGACCACGAACCCGGAGATGTAGGAAATTTCCGAACTCCGTAATCAATCTGTGTGTAATTGTCTTATTTTCTTGCATTAATTTTTAAATTGATTACTTAAAAGGAGAAAATCATTGGCAAATATTTAAAGCCTACAAGGGTTCGAGATCAGGTAGTAATAATCTGATTATTTTCAGATCATCAACCCCAACTAACTGGGAGAAACCCTTAGCTACAAGTCATGATTTATACTTCTTGACTTCTCTAAAAACACCATACTTTATCTGATAAACCCACTTATAATGAACAATTTTTCTTCCTTTTAGAAGAGGGGCGAGATCTCAAGTATCATTCTTCATGAGTGAGGAATACTTCTCATCCATGGTAGAATCCCACTCAGGAATTCTAGAAGCCTCCAAGAAATACTGATGGTCAGAAGCGGAGGAAAAGGAGTGACATCCAAAAAATTCCAAGTGATTACATCTCTCATCTAAATGATATCCAATCCACTCTGCAACACTTTGCAAAGTCTGCCTAGCCCAACGAGGACCAGGAGGATCAGGCTTAGAGTTAGAAGATTCTTCTCTTGAGTGAGAAGGGACAAAGTCCCCATCATCACTAATGTCAGAATCAGAAGACTTAGAAGCATGAGCGTCAGGAGGAGCAGGAGGATCAATAGGAGGAACACACTCAACAACATCATCATTTGACGAGTTAGAATCCAAATTAGGGAGCAGAAGAACCTTAGAGGGTGGAGAAGAAGAATTTGAAGATGACTCATCAAACTTCACACTTCTCTTAATATAAAGTTCATGAGTAGTAGGGTTCAACAATATATACCCCTTCACGCCATTAGGATACCTTATACAAATATAAGGTTTAGAATGTGGTTCCAAAGCCTTACGTTTCTTTTTGGTAATCTAAGCCATAACATTGGTTTTGAAGACGCAAAAGTACTCTACATCAGGCTTGCATCCAAACCAGGCTTCAAAGGGTGACATCCCTCTTATGGCCTTGTGTAGAACACAGTTCTAAATGTAACAAACACAGTTCACTGCTTCAGCCCAATACCATGGAGGAATGAATTTTGAGTGAACTATACAAGTGGCCATCTCCTTAAGTGTTCAGTTCTTTCTTTCCATAAATCCATTTTGCGAAGGGATGTAAGAAACAATACGCTAAAAATCAATCCCTTCAAAGGTACATAAATCTTATAACTTGTTACTCACATACTCACCTCTATTGTTGGTTTGAATAACCTTGATAGAACTTTGACTTTGTTTGTCAGCAAGAGCCTTAAAGTCTAGAAAATGATCGAAAACTTCATACTTTAGCTTAAGAAAATACACCCAAGTGTAACATGAAAAGTCATCAATGAAGGTTATTATATGTAGATATCTAGTAAATGAAGGAGTTGGGAAAGGGCTAAAAATGTCACTATGAACAAGATCTAAAGGACGAGTAGCTATCCAGGCTTTTCCTTTTCCAAAACTTTCTTCATGGTGCTTCCCGAGGGCACAACCCTCACAAATACCATTAGAAAATATTAGGCGAGGAAACCCATTGACCATTTCATTTTGGCTCAATTGCTTAAGGTAATGATAGTTAAGATGACCAAAATTCTCATGTCATAGCTTACTAACCTCATTTGCATGATTGAGCATGGCAGTGGGTGCCAAATCAGAAGTAAAGTGGGAAAAGGTATACAATCATAAACAACGATCTGAATTTCCCTCAGCCACTATGGAGTTAGAGTGAAGCTCATGAATAATCACCGAGTTAGGAAAAAATTACACTCACATTCCTTCACCAAGGCGAGTGATTTGGTAAATCGATAGGATATTGGTAGAGAGATCGGGAACACTCAACACTTGGTTAAATGTTCAACCATTCACCTCTACCGATCCAATACCAAAAACTTACATTGTAGTGTCATCACCCAATGTGATTTGGGACATGCCACATGGTTCGGTGTTGGAGAACACAACATGCAAAGAAGCCATGTGGTGCGAGGCACCAGAATCGATAATCCATGTTGATCAAGGAGATGCTCTAGCTACAAGGGTATTTCCTTTCTTCTTCTCATATTTATACTCCTTTGTTTTCGAAGACTCAACCTTCGAAGCATTTTGTTTGATAGAATCAAGAACACTTATTTTATTTTTCTCAAGTAAATGAGTTAAGTGATTGATTTATTTTCTCATACATTGATGCTCTTCATGACCAAACTTCTTGCAATAGGAACACTTACACTTTTCCTTCTTCACTTTAGGCATAGAAGTAGAAGTGTTCATGTTAGGATTTGTTTGGGCTTGGTTGGTCTTGGTTTCCTTCTTGGGTTGGTCCTTTTTATCTTTCTTCTTTTTTAGTTTTCTTTTTCTTACCCTTACTTGCTACAAGGGCATGTAACTTGGATTCAAGAGTCCCTATTTCAATGAGTTTGTCCTGTTCTCAAATGAGTTGGAATGAAAACATGTCAAATGAGGGAATTTTCTAAGTACTTCCCAAGGTGGCTTTTGTGGTGTGGAAAATCAAAATGAATATGAAGTATTTAGGACCTAACTTAGAAAGAATCGAAAAGATCAACTGAGAATATTTCTTCTCCACTTTACATTCCTTTAGAAACAATCTAGTTTGGACAAACTTTGAGAACAAGGCTTGTAGGTTTTCAAAGTCACTAGGATTTAATCCTCATAGTTCATTCTCTAACTCATGTGTTCTCATGTCATCTTGATACCAAAACATATCATCAATAAATTTCCAAGCTCCATCGGGTGTTGAGGAAGTTTCGATGTGGAAGAGTAAGTCGGGAGAGATAGGACATTAAAGAAGACCCAAGGATTCATCGCAATAGTTAAACCACCTAGATTTTTTGGGGTTCATCTTTAGGTTCAGTCTCTACTCCCATGGTGACACAAAACAACCCTTTATTGCGTAATACCATAGGAATTTTAGATCTCCATTTGAATAAATTGAACGGTGTGAGCAAAGGTACTGAAGAGGCATCCATCATGAAGAGAGAAAGAAGGAATGTAAAAGGAAAGAGAAAGAAACACAACCATTGTAGAACAATAGAACCACCCCCTAAATTTGACACTTTATAGTTTAGTGCGTTAATTACAATCGGGTGTGAATGTGCATCATTAAACAATCAGTCACTCACCTTACAATCAATGTAATAACGCGCAAGTATGGAGACCACAATCAAGTTTCATTGATCGCGACAATTCAACACCGTAAGCAAGCACAAAATGAGCAAAAAACAAGAGAAGGGGAAAAAATACAGTCCCGTGTGAAAAAAAGCGTCTCACATCGCAACAGAAAATCCCTTGCCACAATACAGCGGTGGACGTACTCACTAGTCCACAATCAATAACAAGGGTGATACAATGCAAAAAATGACTTGAAACGAGTCCAAAGGACCTCCAGGACGTAGTGAGGGCTCCCAGAAGGCAAAAAAACACTAGAAATGCCACTACACACTTCAGTAAAGGATCATAAGAAAAAATTGTCCAATAACGCTTTAAAAATGTGCTTTTAATTTTGCCAATTAACCTACTTTTAAATATTAAAAGGGCTAAAAGGTGTTAATTAAACAAAAATTAACTATTAATTGAATTTTAATTAAAGACCTAAATTTTAATTAAGATGCCTGATTAAAAATTAAGGGCCTAATTAAATTATATTAATCGCCTTTTAAAAGTATGTTATTAGATCTTAAATTTTAATTAAGATCTAACAAATATTAAACCACCTTATAAGGATTATTAGATCCTAATATTAATTTGAACTAACAATTTAAATAATCACTACGCTTATATGAAAATTGACCCCTTTAATTAAACACCATCACTTTATAAAACTTGACCTTCCTTTAATAAAACATCCACTTTTAACAAGACCAACTTTAATATTAAAACCTAACCTATATTTTGAATAAGCTTCGAATATAAATAAAATGGGCAGGAGATGGTCAAATGTAGGTGGGCTCAGTTAATGGTGCGGCGAGGTGAATGGAGCAAACTCAACATGTGGAGGAGGTGACAGGGCTCGAGGAGCCAATGGATAAAGAGCTCGACATGAAGACCAGAGCATGGGATAGGGGGTTTACAAGTAGAGCAAACATGCATTGACAGTTGTAATGGATGAAACGACAGAGCGTAGCGCTCAAGCAAAATAGACCCGATAGCAAACTAGGTGAGGCACAACAAAAAAAATTGAACATGCAAGGCGAGGGTGAAGGAAACTCCAAACAAATCAATGCAAGGGCAGATCAATACATGACTTGACCAATGCAAATGTAGTGCAAAGAAAAGGCAAAATATTCCAATACAACCACCCAATGTGGGAAAATCACAGAACTTGACCACAAGAGCTAACTGCTACAAAACTCACACCAAAATGAATGCAGCTCAATGCAAAGCTCAACTGTAAGGCAAAAAATTGAATCTCCCGACAGTGTAATGAAAATAAATGGTGTAAGCTTGGACTCAATGCAACAAAACCACATGCAAGCAACCCGACCACCAGATAGGTACGATGCAACCCGATGCAAACCAATTAGAGAGCTCAATGCAAAACAATACAACAAAGACAAATCACTAACCACCTTGACTAGGAGCTTACCGAGTTGTGGAGGAGCTCGACTAAGTTGATAGAGAAGGAGTGAGTAGGGGAAAAATAGGCAGGGAGAAGATTCAAATAGGCCCCAAAACAAGAATTTCTAAAAAAAATCACTTTCAATTAAAAAAGGCTAATAGGACTAAATATAAAGAACCAACTTTTAGATTCACTTTCCCACAAAATATAACTACAAAGAGCTATATCTGGTAGTGAAATTCCTAAAATTGCACATGCACAAACCCCAAAAAATGCACAAACTCCAAACAACAAGTTACAAATATCAGTTAGCTATATTCCAAATAAACGAACAAAAACTTGCACGAGAAGTGATAAAATGAAACCAGAAGTAATTAGTAAGCAAAAATACCGAGTGCACGTTTACAGAACAAGAGCTCTGATAATATGTGAGATTTTTCTATGAGGATCAATACGGAACTCCATGCACATTGAAGAGGCTACACTCCGATGGTGGCAAAAATGCTCCAAGTAATATAAAGAATTGAACAAAAATTGAAAATCATGGGTAAGGCAAAAACATGTCTACCATTCTCATAGATAAAAAAATAGGGTACATATGGGAGTGATGTGTAACTCTCGTGCTTGGATAATCATTCCCTTCATGAGGGAAAGAGGAGTTACGATTCTAAATAGGGAATGTAACTCCTATGGCACTACTTTCACATATGAAAATGACATATTCTATGATGAAACCTGCCATGTTTCATATAACTCCTAAGACCTATGATCTTGCTAAGTGAGATGACTCACCAAGTGATGTGGAAAAGACCCCGAGTGATGAGGCAAGTCACACACACCAACAACCCCTACCTTGTCACGTACATCACCACCTACAACCACAGTGGAATCCACTGATCACTCTACTATGTGCAACTAACTCTGCACTGGTGTGTCATTGATGTCTATCTCTATCATATTTGTTTCCTCCTCATCTCGATATGCATTGCTTCCATCACGTGGCTCTCTCATCTTTGGATCTTCCCCTATTATGCATCCCCGCTACCCATACACCACTCACCATGTTTCAATATCTCACATAATTCCTACATCATTCCTTATGGTGGGCTTCGTTAGCGGGTCATCCTCATCTCATATCACCTCATACATTGGAAATAGTTGACCATCCCCACTCAATTGTGAGTATCTAAATGAATCTGATGATACTCCGTATTATATCCCAAACAATCTCATCACGTGGCCATACTGGAAAAAATCTTTCTCCTGTGCTTGCTGTCAAATCACCCACTTAGGTCTCCATACCCTTTATAGTTGTACGACCATCCTCTTTCTACCTTATAAATCTAGTCACCTCCCTATATGACCTCCATATGATATTACTCTGCTCCAAACTAGCCATCATATATTGATAGTGATTTTTGATGCCTTCATACGACCTGTGTGTGAAGAGATCTTTATTTAATCTCCATTATAGACATAATGGTGCCTCCGGTGAGAACTACTCATGGATAAAATATGGCAACCCACATGACATGTCTACTATTATATGCTCCCATACTCGCACCTGTAATATTACCCCCATGCTCAAATTGACTTGTAAGTGATTTGTATACTATTGTAACTCTAAATATGTCTATATTAATAACGCATGTCCCCATGCATACATTGTATCTCACTCTATGAGTTTTGCCAACACCTCACCCAACCCCCATGAGAGCATATAACCTGATGAATATGGAAAAATAATATTGCAAATCACACTACATGGATAGGCCATCACTTGAGTACTTATTCCTAGCTCATACAACACATGATACTAGAATCCTTCACTATCAATATGAATCGCATCCACCATTAGTCCATACAATCACCATAATATCCCCTCCCACATGGTTGGATATGCCATTGATACCACCTAATTACCCTTAATCAAAATCCATAATATATTCCAAATATCCTCTAAGATAGTCATTTCACTGGTCACTAGATGAAATGTATATGTGTCATTGTCCCGCCTCTCAAAGACTGTCGTAAATAAACATTTGTCCATTTGAACTTACTCAATCCACGTGATATAAAATAGACCCATTCCTTGAATTAGCACCATCTCTAGTTTCATCATCTTCTACCATAATATATACATAAATCTTAAAAAAATGGTGTCATAATGTCACCAAAGGCAATCTCTACATGCACCAAAACACATGTTCATCATAATGTCACCAAAGGCAATCCCTACATGCACCAAAACACATGTTCATTAGTTCCATACACCATAAAATTGCCTTCCAAAATTCCACATATAGTGGTTACGTGTTGGTTACAACATTTTCACAACAAGGTTATGGTGTAGTTACAACATGGTTGTGGGCCAGTTGCAATAGCCTTAAAATTCATCAAAAAATATAAAAAACTTACAAAAATGGAAAAAATGATCAATAATAGGCTTACCTTTAACTAGGTGGCCTCTTCCTCGGTGTCAATCTCATGCATGGGTGTGTTATATCTCACCTTCCTTCACTCTGTTTAGTCTTTGTATGTAACAATGGACCTCTCTCCTACACGCTGACTATATTTATGCCTCGTACTTGCAACACGAGCTTGTGAAAATATCAGCCTAATCAGATCTTTAACTCACCTCAGACTGTACTTCACCCACCTACATTTTTGCACTCACCTATGGTCATATCTCACCTCACTCAATCTTCCTCTACCTGATCGCACTTGCGACTGAGTCCAACACCAAGCTCACCTACCAATCCTCCACATCATGCCCTCGAATCCTTCCATGTCTCTTCGTTATGCTAACCACAAGCCCTCCCAATCATGCATACGACTGGGCATAACTTTCTAGCTCACAACCACACCACGCCCCCTGTGCATTGACCACTTCCGACGCATAAACCACAACCCCACTTAATCATGCCATCTATGCCCCCACCTGGTCACACTTGTGACCAAGCCCAACACCCTAACTCTTCCTGCATCAACATATACCTAGTACACCACTGGACCTCCACTCTCACCAAATTCCCACTCTTCTGCCCTTACTCTTCATTTCGTCTCAACCTTCTTTCCTCTCTTCTCCTTACCATCACTCTTTTAGTGCTTCACTTCCAAACCAATGGGGCCAGTCGTGAATGCAACCAACTCCTTATAACATTCTTAACATTAAAAAATACATAGGTTTTGTCGCACCCGTGACCGGGTCATGTCCCCTCTCTCTTAGGTCAGTTATGGGCATGACAGACTGCTCAAAAAAAAAAAGTAAAAACAAAAAACACATAGGCCTGGTTTCACTCGTGACATGGCTACGTCCCCTCTCTCTTAGGCTGATCATAGATGTGACTTGCCATTCCCATGTATTTCATTAAAAATTAACTGACCCATTCATTATCGTGATCATGCCATGCCCAAGCCGATTACAGGTGCAACTGACCTCTCTAAAAATCCTCCAAAAAAACACACTCACAAACACCCCCCAAAAAATTCCTAGTCACGCTTCATTCTACCTTTGACATTCATTACTAAAACATAGAAAACCACTTTCAATTGCACATCACACCACTACTACGCGCACTCCACATCACGGTCTCTTCATATTTCCATAGGCTCGTTCCTCCTCACACTCAATCTAGCCCAACCCCCTACGTGCTCAATCCTATGCTTTCCAAACCAATTTTACATGCTCCCCACCTATACGTGTTATCTCACATTTTCTCCTCACATATTCCACATATCACATCATGTCCCCATTCTTCTTATTCATTATAATAGATTGTTTCCTGTTATTTACATTGTTTCTTTAACTACCACAATTTTATCCTGTTGGGGTAGCCTGGAGCATCCCAAAATTTGTCACTTGAGAGGGGATATCATAAAAAACCCTTCTCATCCAATCTTATGACACCCAATCATCATTCATCTTAGTTAATTGACCACATAGTCTTTGCCTTATGAAATCAACATATTGATCCCTTCACAAACTCTGGCTGAAGTGGCTCATCAATCAAATTTCTAGGATCATGTCTATCCAGTCAATCACCTAAGCTGGCACATGCAACAACCATTATCATAGGGTTAGAATACACCCATCTCATCTTCAATATTTATGTTACATCATGTTTGCTATAACATGCAACCCAAAAAGGAGCAAAATGTAAACACTAGAAAACACACCTAGCATATAGGGTCTCCTAATTCAATTATACCAAAAAATTATAAAACACAATAATCCAAAAAAATTAAATATCCCCATAAAAAAATATAAAACCTCAAAAAAGGTGATAATAAACACCTCATCACTCATTTACTAATCGTCACCCATTCACATTTAATTTTATCCATCCTGCCTATCGATTTGCATCCCTAATGCATTATGGACCCTTATCATCTCACTCATCTATGCACATTTCACCCATATGCGTCACAATATTCTACGCACTCAAAAAATATAAAACACCACTTATCCCCATCCTTAGCTCTTAACTCTTGGTGCACTTGAGTCCATACTTTATTTTATGCTTCTTTACTTGCATATTTTGGTATTGCATGTTTTGGAGAGGTGAAGATGGATCATAAAGGACTGGTGCAACCTACAACATCACTATTTTGTTGATATTTCAACACAAGTTCCAATTGTACCTGCAACTATCTTGCAACCTTCTTGTGCTTTTTAGGTAATCACAGTCGCGACTGGTTCGCGATTAAGTCAGGTATATCATTCATTTGTATGCATTATTTTGTCATTTTTTACAAATAAAATGTATTTTATCTCAGATGTTTAGGTATGTACTGAGGAAGCCCCCCTAACCACTAAAAAACTAATCTTTTTCGAGTGTTTGATGTAGATTTCAAATTCAGATATGGAAGATTTTACCCACTTTATTCATTGAAAAAATCCATGATTGTTTTTCTCATTTTCAATAGGAGTGTAAGCCCATTTATTTAAGTAACATTGATTTGGGGATTTTTATATCAACTAACACATCTTATAAGTGATCCAAAACAAGGCATACAGTCTGACTTATTTGATCACCCGTGTCATACTTTTAAAAAGTGTGAAGTTAAGCTCCTCAACATGAATTAAGTTAAATATGTTGTTAATCCTCCTAACATCTCTACTCACAAGTTCCAATCTAATTTTTCCTTTAAGAAAAAATTTACTAATGATAAAAATGATTCCAAACTTATATTCAATGTCGTATTTTACAACCCCAAAGGATATAAATACAATATTATCGATGATATTTCACCCATTTACCTTTCTCACCTTAGAAAGTGATGTTATCACAAAAAAGTAGCACCTTGAGATTTTGCAATGAAGATCCCTAATTTTTGCTAACATGGGACCATCTCTCAAGTTCTAGGACTTGCGAACTTGAGATGGACCTCCGGAGAAGGCCGACTTCCTCTTCCTAATCTAATGTTAAACTACTCCTACTCCTATAAAGGAAAATACAACAAATTTATCCTAAACTAACCATGCCAAAGGACTAGGGAGAGAGAGAGGGAGAGAGAGGGTTATAAAGATGCATGAAAGGGAAATCTTAAGCTAAAAGGTGGTGATAACACCAAAAAAGGGGTGAGAGATACTCTAGTGAGGGAGAAAGAGAAAGAAATAAAGAAGGGAGAGGCCAGACATAAGTGACATGGATCCAAAGCTTCATTTACCATTTGTTCTCACATGAAACACACAAAAAAATGAACTTGTAAAGGAAGAAAACATGCACAACACAATGCAATAAGTAAAAGAGAGGAAATGTTGCAGCTAAAATGAGCCAAGACAAACAAATGTGTCACAAAGCAAGCTTTATTGTAATAAAAGTATGCACAGACCATTACAGTTGTAGAGGAAGGCACAATAACACATTTCCAAGACCAAAATTAAGGTTTGACGGATCACAGATGCTTTGGAACAAATTTTATAGAGTTTCATTACAATTTTTGAATGTCCATCCTTTCAAAATGAAAGATTTTGTACAATATATAGCTCAAATGAAAGAGAAGGAAGAAATAAAAGAGGGAAAAGAGAAGGGCCACAACTTTTCTAGACTTCAACCACCAACAATCTACATTAAAATCCTCTACAAAGCACATGGGCACCTTACAGAGCCATCATTCAGTCTATTTCATCCTAGAGAAGCAAATTAAGCCATGCCTCATCAATTCTGGTGGTTGAGCTACCTGATTTGATCATTTATGTGCCCAAACAGTCTTCTTCTACCTCTAAAATCTATGTTTTCCATTTTGACATACCAAAAGCCACCAAAATTAGATTGTGATGATGTCAAATTGAAGGGCTCAATGAGAGATTTCCAATGGTATAAATTTTGTCTAATTTGGTGCAGGGGATCAAAAGATATGGCCACTTAAAGATTTGCTTGTCGGGAGGCACAAGAGTTTGACATGTGGTAGCCTTTAATTGGTTCAGGGATCGACCTCTACCAACATGTACTTGCTTCACCTTTTGCCATGTATCGGTCTCCCATTGGTTCACAATATTGGGCTTTACTTTCCTGCTCGCCATCCGTCCTTGTCTTTTTTACCTTTTGAAGGCTTTAGCCTTTATGAAAAATTGAGCCAATAGAACTTCACCACATTCCTTCAGGATGTTAGGCTCTCCTTAGACCTCTGTCAGTCTCTGTGACACGTAAACCAATGAAAAGGCTATGCTCTTTCACATTGTAGACATTGTCAGACCCCCTGAAAATGCGAGCCAATAAGAAATGACCACATTTCTTTGCAATTTTCCCCTCGACTGACCATTACAAAATGCGAGCCAATGGGAAGGTTCCACATACTTCACATGTTAGTCCCTTGTCAGATCTCCAGCCTCTGACATCCGTGAAATATTTTAGCTAATGAGGAAGTTCCACGGCTTGATGCGTTGTTAGAATTTTTGATAGCCCTTTTGACAATTTACGAAGTGCAAGCCAATAGAAAGGCTTCACATACTTCACATTGTCAGTATTTTATTTGATATCCATTGACAACTACAAAACGTGAGCAAATAAGAAAGCTCCATGTCTCTACAGTGTCAGAACCTATCAGTCTGCTGCTTCATGCTTAGATTTGATTGGACGGGCCTTTGCATTTGTTAGATTTGTGAAATACAAGCTAATGAATTGGTGCCACGTAGTTCTTGTATTGCAGTTTCTAAATCTAGGGGCATTAGAAACTTTTTAGCTTTTTAATGTGGCTACCAGCTGTCCTCTTTTCCTGGACCGCTGAGATTTTGCCATGTGTCCTCGCTGATACTGACGCTGATTTTGACTGCATTTGAACATCGGTCATATTTTATAACCAACCCGCCAATGTTTTAAACTATGCTCCCGTGGGTTTTTGAATACCAACAACCAATGCATTTGGGAAGGGAAATTTGATGGTTGTATGACCATCACAATCTTGAAAAAAGGCTAAGTCCATTTTTTAAAGCTTATTAAAGCTAAAATAACCTGGGGAGGTAGTTTTGGATAACAAGTGCTTTAACAATTACTTATGTGCAACCTTGTATCTCTTCCTCCACAACTTTTGGTTGATCTAAACATACCTTATGGTAATAATTTTGATGTCACTTATAATTGTGGCTACCACTGATGTATTGGTCACTCTATTAATAATTACTTTAAGATATGTCATGTTATCCAATATTTACTCAATAGAGGTACTATAGAATATGAGACTATATTCCAACACAAACCTATTAATGATAATGCAAAATTATAAATCTTTAATAGTCCACTTCTGAAACATGAAACTGCTAAATCTACCCAGAAAGTTCAAAATGATTATTGTGTAGTCCCATCTCACCCATCTTATGATAACATGTTTGGTGCAATGATTGGGACCATTTGTATGATGATTTCCTCACCGGTTATCACTTTTTATGATACCTCTATGCAACCTAGATTTCTTTATGATAAATTATACATCCTTGCTTGGATTTATCAACACCTTATATGAAAAAGTTTGGTTTATGACACTACCCCCCATAATGTGTGCACTTTTTGATTCCTATGCACTCTTGGGTATACTAAGAATGATGTCACCATTGATCCAAAGATAAAACATTGGACATATTATCTTACCCCCCCCAATATTGGACCTACCAGATTTTATTTTACATTCTTGAAAGCCTCTTCTCTCATGTCACATGATATGAGGCTAGGTTATTCTTTGCTTTGCACCTTTATAACTACCCCTTCTATATTGCACCAATGTGTTAAGTTCATCTACAATAATCAAACGATCACAACTGAAGGAATCCCATTCATAGCTTCTCGATCATCACACTTGGCTCGACACATACGACCACTATCTCTAGTACATCCACATCCTCAGATGCTACCTCTCATAATATCTCTTATCATACACTATACCTAGGTCTCCTTCTCAGTCACATAAGACACACACCAATGATTTTTGGACATGATCCCTTAGGATTGTGACTCAATTACCTTGTACATATACTACCTCTCATGAGCCTTCCTACCATCACTCACCTTCAAGACACATTATGGATTCCAGAATGATCATATGTGAACATACTTTGTCTCTTCTAACACTTGAAGGGCATGCATCCCCTCCACCTACGACACATGACATGCCTATTCATGAGGCCCTCATTGGATATATATTGAGCTATCCCAATTCTTGTACATGGTTATTTGCAAAACATTCAAATAATCACATAATACAAAAACATTTAAGTATGAGCAAAAATACAAAATCAGGACCTCTTCTAGATTTTTTGGCTAGAATATTACTTTATACAGGATGTTGGTTACATTGATTTGATGTATAACATATAGATTACTTACACATATGTGTTCATAAGGTATCTTCAGCTTGATTTAAGACACTTATATAGTACTACACAATGATAGGAGCTAGCTTGGTTCCCTACACTACTCTCTTGAGGAAAACCCCCCACACTTTACATGTGCTTTTATTTCATTACATATTACTTCACACCTTCCTCATCAAGATTATTTATAAATTATTGTCATGCTAAATGTATAACATGCAAAATTGAAATTTTTGGCCATGAAAACCAAGCCCACACTTGAAAACTCCTCTCTCAGTCACTGTAAACCCTTTCTCTAGTCAGCCTTCCCACTATGTCATCCTCATTCTAGCTAAGAGGAACATGCTAACATGATTTTCAAGTGTTTTTCATGTGAATTGATGTATGCCTAAGGTTATTGAAGAAGTGTTGTCAAGAAAAAATTTTCGCATGAAAATTTGAAATTTTTGAGCATGACAACTAAGCCCATGATTGGAAATTATGTTTCCCTATCACTATGAATCCTTCCTCTGGCCAACTCACCCTTATTTCCACCCTTATTCAAGATATGAGAAAATTTATAACAATATTTTTAAATTTGATTTAGTGAGTATGGAAGAGTGCTTAATGTGATATATGAATTCATTGAGATTCAATAAAAGACAACATCCTCCGGAGTCCTAAAAAGGTCATTTTGGGCCATTTTGCAGCCAAGAAAACACCATTTATGGAAAATATAGAGCATCTTAGGGTGATTTATGAGAACATTGAAGGTGTCAAAATAAATTTAGGAAATTTTGGTTCTAAAAATTTGATTAAGGAATAATATGTTTGACATCGGGTAGTTAAGGGTGTAAGGAACAAAAGTTAAAATGGTGAAAACTGACTTCTTCGGATGATTATGGGAGTTACAGAAGCAGTAAAGAAGTAAATAAATAGTCATAAAAAATATCTTGGAATCCTCCATAAGATAGAAACATTAATTTTTTTCCATGACTCAAAGGTTTCCAGAGATTATTCAGAACATTGTAGTTGCCCCTCTTAGTCAAAGATGAAAAATACCTAAATTTGGAATTTAAGGAATAATTGGGTCTCAATAATGATTCCATTGATCTCATCAGGTGTTTTGGAGTCAAAATAGTGTAAGGTTTGATCCCAATACATTTTCCAATGCTCCAGAGGTGAAAAACTCAGTTCAGGTGTCCCAATTTGAACACACAAGGCAAAATTTGCTTTATCAAAATAGAAAATTCACACTTTGGACAACCTTTTGTCCTCTCTATCCCCTGGAGATAAGAGGTAAACCAAAATTTGACCCCTTATCCTCCATACAAGCTCATAATTCTCACTTTTACTTCCCAATTGTCTCTTCTATCCCCCATGGTGCAAGAGGGACAAGGGGGATGCCAAAGTGTAACACCAATTGTCACAAGTCACATTTTGGAAAGCCTACTTTCCCCTATGTCCCTCAAGGGAGAGGGGGACAAAAAATTGTGACCCCATTCATCCATACAACCCTTAGTTACCATGCAACCACCTCTAACTCCTTTGGTGTTCATTTCTTAGCCCTTACATCTCATCCACAAGGCACCACAAGATGCCACTTGTCACCATTTAGTGTAAGTCACAATTTGGTGTCCCTTATGTCCCCATTTCACTAGTGTAACCTTACATCAAATCCATTCCAACCCTAGTTAAGCAGTTGTGACTCTAGGTGAGTTAAGAACTACATTAAAACTTCGCTAACTCCCCATTTCTCAAACAGTTAGCCTTTTTTCTTTAAAAGTGTTAGTGAAACATCCTCCCAAACTCCATTTTTATCTAGATATGTTGAACAGTGTTTTTCAAACTTCTATAGCCAGTAAAATTATTATTTTTTCATAAATCATCATTTGTGTACCTGTTTCTAAGGAAAATTTGCTTGTGCATTCCTCTCCAAAACACCTTTGAAAATATTTTCAAAGAAAATCCATTGATGCTCTATATTTTTACCACAAAATTCCAAAAATTCCAAACCCTAAAATTGATTTTTATTTTTTATAGAGATCCAATGGATGGAAAATCATGAAATTTGGAGCAGAGAGTCCTAGTGCAAACATAATTTTTTGACAGTGTTTTCGTTGCAACTTGATATCTATAAGTGCACTTTCTAAAAATAGGAAGTATTATGAGCAGTGGGTATCTAAAAATATTAAGTTTCTAAAAATAATAAATCCTTAGCATTTATAATACTCTGAATGAGTAAGAAACATCATAAAACAAAAATAGTGGAAAATTACTAAAAATAATAATCCTAGATAAGACCTGCTAAAAATAGAAAGTTTTGGATTTGAGTTCAAAAAATTTGTGGTGACTCATATTCTACATATATCATTATTTTTTAGCACTATGAAGTTCAAATACTCAGGTTTAGAACCCATTCTAACCCTAATCACCGAGTATCTTGGTGTGGGAGACAATGATGTCACTCACGTGGATCTTGAAGACTTGGAAAATAGGATGCTGGGCGGGCCTTGTGAGCCACTGGAAGAGAAGATATTCTCAAGTAGGATATTATCAATATGACGTCACCCACTATCCGTTCAGAACATTGAATTGGTCCTGACATGTGCACAACACTATGAAGCTAACTCTAGGATAGTGTGAGCATATGACAATTCAATCCTTACAATCCTCACTCCCAAGGGTATCTCTCAATGTCTATAGATTCCCACTAGTAGTAATATGGTCATCATCACTAAGGAGTTTGTATCACATGAGTGGGCACAAACTGATTTATAATTGTAAGGCCTTGCGCTCGGTTCATGGCTCAGGAAAGGAATAAAACCTTCTCGTGTTCCCAAGAACTTGTCTAGGAGTGAATTCCATGAAGTTTATTCAAACTCCATTATTCTACAAAACATGGTGATGGGGGAAAAATAAAAAAATAATTCTAGGGTTGGATGGATCACTTCATCCTTGTTACTACTAAAGGGAACCAAGTAGTGGATTGGGGACAAATTAATAGTGATAACATTCATCGACAATTTCTTCAGTTGGCTTCCACTAGGAACCTCACCATGACTTATTACCTAGTATATTATCTTGCCTTCATAAGACCCTTCAAGGGAATGACTGTTTCTCTCAATGTATCCCAAAAATCACCTGCCTACGAGAAGTACTTGTTATCCAAAATAAGCTCATGCTTATTTTTTGGTTAATTGCACCCATTTTCCCTCCTTTAGTGCTTTAATCCAATTTTTCAGATATTCTAAGCACTCAAGGTTTCCTAAAAACATTTCCATTAGATAGGAAATTTCTTCCCCTTTTCAAAAATATAAATAAGTCCTTATAACTCCCCATATTTTGCAAGTTATGGGTCGACGGGCCTTGGAAGGTAATTTTGCCCCAAAGCGGACCGGTGGGAGTTTTAAAGGATTTTTGCCAATGTGGAGAGGCGGGGCAGTGGGAGATATTTGGAATTTTCACCCAAATGGAAAATGCGGGCTGACGGGCCCGAAGAGGGACATTTTCCCAAATGCCAAAAATGGGTCGGTGGGTCGTTGAAGGTAGTTTTGAACTTTTTGCCCCAAGAAAGCGTAAAGTGAAAAAATGAGTTACGCCTCCACCGATGCCCAAGGAGCCACGTGTCAAGCCTCAATTGCATGTGGACCATTGGGCCTAGGAGAGACATTCTGGGCGTAGGGAAAATCTGTCAAAATTTGTTTCCTGGCTCCATTTGAGTTAAAAAAACCTTCTCCTACGCTTGACAAATGAATTTGTGCCTCTAAGCAAGAATGTAATGGTCTGTGCACCCATATAGAGGAATAAAACATGTTTTTGTGGTGTTTCTTCAACCCTTTGCATTGTTTTGTTGTCTCCCCATGCCTCTCCCTTTCAAATCTATTTTATGTGCAAGTATTTCACATTTGTAGGTGCAGGGCATTGTGTTTCATGGAGTTTTGATCATGGATTAGGATATGGGTTTGTGTCACTCTTGTTTGACCTTCCCATCTTCCTTTCTCCCCTGTTTCATCCTCCCTTAATAGGGTATCTCACCCCTTTCCTTCTCTAGTGTATCACTGCTTTAGTGTAGGCTACATTTCACTCTCTCTTTCTCTCTGGTTCCTTGGAATGGTTAGATTAGGATAGTTTAGTTTTTTCTTGCATTAGAGTAGCTTGTGGCAGGTAGTTTAGGAACAAGAACCAACTTTCTCTAGAGGTATAGCTTAGGTTTGTAAGTCCCACTACTTGAGAGATGGTCCAATGTTATGCAAATCACACCGAATGCCCCACTCACACTTAGACCATTCGGGGGTGCTGTGATTTTGCACTAACTAATAGTTTTGGCCACGCTCGGTGGGACAGGTTTGAAGCACCTTACCACTTGCCGGGTGGGATAGGTTTTTTAATCAATTTCATTGATGTGTTCTTGGTGATATTTATCCTTTGGAGGCACATGCAAAGCACATCGGGTGACTCCATCTAGTCAAAAAACCATTCTCTGAGTTGTAGACTTTCCTTCCATCTATTTTCATCCATTCTCCTTTCCACATCTTTCATTTCCTTCCATCCCATGAAGTTGTGCAATCATGACTTCATTTCCATCTTGGAATTCACACTTGCAACAGTGCAGTCCACCTCCAATGTATTTCACAACCCCTCCAGATCAAAATTATGATCAGATCCAAAACAATCATGCTTACTCATATGAGCATTGCCAAAACCAGTTTGGCTATGGAGCTTATCAAAAACAAGGGTATGCATACAATGACAACAGTCAAATGGAAGAAGTTAATCTGTTAGAGAAGATTCAAAAAATGGAGACTAGCATGGTTCAGTCAAGGGCTACAATACAAATGAAGGCATTTAGAATTGGTTGTAGGGCACCTTGTCCATGGGAAGGCCCTATGCTAAGACATTTCACGAGCCTTGACTTCATGGTTGAAATGTTGCCCCAACATACATAATGGGTTGAGGAGATTGAGGCTTATGATTTGGATACAAGATAACCTTGTCAATGGGTAATTCAGTCACCAACTCCTTGTCTTTCATTTTCTCTTTCACAAACTTTACCATTTCAACATGGTAAAGAGTCACGCCCATTGTCTACTTCCCTAAATGTTGTTTTCCCTTCTCCATCTCCTAGTCTTCCATCTCATCTTAATTCTTCTACCCTTTTCCCTTCCAAGCGGTGATTCCCTCCAAAGAAACAAGAAGTTCCACTTCCCTCTTCACCACAACAACAACAAAACTGGTTGAATCTCAACCTACCCCTCCTGTTGCATCCAAAAATCCATGTTGGGGAGATGAAAATCAGATGAACAGCCAAGGGAAACAAGAAGAGGAACCCAACAGAGAAGAAATGATAGAAAATTTGAAAAGTTGGGCTCTCAAATTTGGGATTACAAAGATCCCCTTGATGGCTAAGCCAATGGAGGAGGTCAAGGTTGAAGATCTAGTGGTGGCTAAGGCTGAGTTTGTATCAGAAGAATAATAAAAACAAGAAGGAGATGATCAACAATCATTTTCCCTTGAATGCAGTGCCCATGATGGTACTTTATTTGAAGAGAATGCTGATCCAACCCAATCTACACAACCATCCATCAAGGAAGAGGAACAATAAGCTCCAAGTCCTATTGATAAGGAGCAACTAGAAGAGATCAAATCAGAGTTAAAGCCACTTGATGAAGAAATCATTGTTGAAGACTTTTTTCTTTCATTTGAAGGGCCTGATTTGATTGATTAATCCATAATGGAGGAGAACCATACAGTTCAAGAGGCTTTAAGTACAAAGCAGGCCATATAAGAACCTTCAGTTCTTCCTCTCACTTCATCCCCTTCAAACCCTAATGTTGAAGAAGAGTTTGAGCTTTCAAACTTTATGTTTGAAGATGAGGGGAACCATGGTGAGAAAGTTTCAAATCAGGAGGACAACATGGAGGAGGTTAAGCACATGCAACAAGACAACAAGGAGGTAGATTATTTGTCTGAATTGGAGGATTGCTTTGATGGAGAGGAGCCCATGGAGATCACATCATTTTCTCCTCCATCATCCACCTTCCAACTACATGAGCATGCTGCCATGAAGAAGAAGCACACTCAAGGACAACAACCTACATTTCACAACAGCCCTCTGGAAGCAAGGTTGGAAGACATAAATCTTCCATGTTCTTCACAAGAGGAGGAAAGGAAAGAGCAAGAGGATGTCATCATCTCTTCCACACCATCCATCCAAGAAGATCTGCTAGAAGACTCCATTCTTGGAGTTAAATATTAGAACAATGGGCAAATTTAAAGGATCAGACCTTTCCCAATCAAGTATTTAGCTTCATTGGAGCCAAGGGAGAAGCCAAAACTTGTCATGCTTGCTTTTGAGCATGAGGATGAGTTTTAAAGTACCAAGGATCAGTTGTAATGCCTCTTCAATCTAAATACAAAGCAACTAAAAGAGGTATTTGTCTTGTTTCTAGTTGATACCTTGATGATTTGGGTGGAGGACCAGCTTATAGTTAGTTTTTCACTCATGCAAGCAGCCATATTCAATGTCAAATCATTTGTATGGCTGCCCTTCTTGAGAAAAGGAAGCTACTTCTCCCTACCAGTTGCAGGATTTGTTTGAACCCTCTCTCTCTGGTTAAAATAGAGTAGGTAGGTTTTCTTTCAGCAAAAGAAGTGCTTTTACACACTCTGCATAACCCACTTGAGATGTGTATGATTTCCAATTTTTCACATAGTATGTTGTGGTGTTTTGTTGCTCTTACATAGTGCATTAAGAATGACATTTGGTGAGATCAGCCCCAATTTCAGTGGTTTCCAAGTGGCTCAGGGGTCATATTTTCAAAGTTCAGATCAGATTTGTGTTTACCAAGTAGACTCCATGCCCAATGGATGCTCTAAGGCTACTGATCTTTTCATCTAGTAGATAGATGTCCCCTATGACTTGCCAAATTGTTATCCAAAATAAGCTAATGCTTATTTTTTGGTTAACTGCATCCATTTTCCCTCCTTTAGTGCTTCAATCCAATTTTTTAGATATTCTAAGCACTCAAGGTTTCCTGAAAATTTTTCTATCAGATAGGAAATTTCTTCCCCTTTCCAAAAATATAAATAAGTCCTTCTAACTCCCCATATTTTGCAAGTTACGGGCCGGCGGGCCTCGGAAGGTATTTTTGCCCAAAAGCAGACCGACGGGAGTTTTTAAGGATTTTTGCCAATGCAGAGAGGCAGGGTGGTGGGAGATATTTGGAATTTTCACCCAAATGGAAAATGCGGGCTGACGGGCCCGAAGAGGGAAATTTTTTGAAATGCCAAAAGCTAGTCGGCGGGGTCGTCGGAGGCAGTTTGAACTTTTTGCCCCAAGAAAGCGTAAAGTGAAAAAATGAGCTGCGCCTTCACCGATGCCCAAGGAGCCACGTGTCAAGCCTCAATTGCATGCGATCCGGTGGGACTGGGAGAGATATTTTAAGGCGTAGGGAAAATCTGTCAAAATTTGTTTCCTGGCTCCATTTGAGTTAAAAAAACCTTCTCCTATGCCTGACAAGCAGATTTGTGCCTCTGAGCAAGAATGTAATGGTCTGTGCACCCATATAGAGCAATAAAACGTGTTTTTGTGGTGTTTTTTCAACCCTTTGCATTGTTTTGTTGTCTCTCCATGCCTCTCCCTTACAAATCTATTTTTTGTGCATGTATTTCAGATTTATAGGTGCAGGGCGTTGTGTTTCATGGAGTTTTGATCATGGATTAGGATCTAGGTTTGTGTCACTTGTGTCTAACCTCCCATCTTCCTTTCCCCCTTGTTTCATCCTCCCTCAACAAGGTATCTCACCCCTTTCCTTCTCTGGTGTATCACTACTTTAGTGTAGGCTTCCTTTCACTCTTGTTCCTTGGAATGGTTAGATTAGGATAGTTTAATTTTTACCTGCATTGGAGTAGCTTGTGGCAGGTAGTTTAGGAACAAGAACCAACTTTTTTAGGACATCCATCTTAGGTTTACAAGTCCCATAGTTTGAGAGATGGTCGAATGTTATGCAAATCACACCGAATGCCCCACTCATACTCATGCCATTCGAGGGTGCTGTGATTTTTCACTAATAGTACCCATAACTCCCTCATAGAGAAAGAAACCATTATTTTTCTAGGGTGAATGATGCATTCACCATGTTCATCATCAAACTCCTTGAGGGAACTCTAGAGCTGAGGATCACCTCTCAAATAATTGTGTTGATCGAGAAGTATGGGAGCCATTTCACCTATTTCTCAACCTTCACCTACATCAGGGTTTTAAACAATAATATCACTCCTCGCAGGCTACCTAGCTACCCTATTGATAAAATCATAATGTTTTAATTTTGTAGGTAACTAGCTCATGTTCATACCGGGTGTAGAAACAAAAAAATTAAGGGTGTATCTTCTCCCATATATTTGGGGATTTATTCATGTAAGAGTATTGCAGTTGCAATAGATATTAAAGCCTCTTTTTCTTCCGTAAGTCTCTGTTTCTATACATCTAGGCTTTATTGTGATATCAAGAGAAATCCAGTAACTTTCAACTTTCCTGGATTGCATCATACACCGCAAATTGAAGACTACTGGGATAATTGTTTTGATGACTTTGAAGTAAGAAAAAGGGACCATATGCAGATGAAAATTGATCAGATGAGAGATCTTAGTTTTGATTGGTTTGTGGGAGGGATAATTGATGATGGATCTAAATTATTTGACCCTAAATATCAAGTAATTAAAACTTCACCTCTTCCTCTATTCCCATGGAATACAAGAGAATTAGGTGATATCAAGGAAAGGAATGCAACAATAATTTAGAGATCAAGAGAATGGTTCAAGATAAAAACAACTAATTTTAGTGAGTATGGTGGCCTCTTGAATGTATCTAGACAAGCATCTCACATTTCCTCTCTGAAGACATCTGAGAAGATTATGAGATCCACTCATTCAAAAGATCCCTAAAAGAGAAATATCATGGAGGAATATCACATTTAATATCCTCACCACAAGAGGCTCCATAAAAAATCTAAATTCATTGAAGCCTTCATTGAACCTCTTGAACAAGGTGAAATTGATCCTTCATAGTCTCTAATTCTACATCAGTTTTAAAGCGTGTCTTCTTCAACAACTGAGTCATCCTACCATGTGTAAGATGTAATTCCCTATCATGAACCTAAAAGTTTCCTCGTGCCTGATATTGAGCCCACACCAGAAATTTTTTTCCCTTGGATTCAAGAGTTGATCGGGAGTGAGTCAAGGATAGTGCAGTAAGCATCAACACCTGATTTTGAAGCTATTTCAAAGATCATGAACACCAAGTGGAGAAAAAAGGTAGAAGTAACTTCTCATCTCTTCAGTGGAGCTTCTGGTAACCAATATGTAGAAGTTTCCTTACCAAAGGTTATAAAAACTATAAAGGAAATGTTTAGGGAGATTATGAAATGAAAATAATTTCTTTGTGTCAAGCCACACATGAAGGCGATGCACACATTTTTAAGGAATCTTCCTCCCACATGCTTTCTCAAAATGAGGAATACAAACAAACAATGAAGCAGTTGGAAGAGCATGTGATAACTCTCATTGCTTATGTGTAATCATTCTTGGATCCTAGTGTACTACCACCTCCTCCTATGGAATCCATCATTCCTATTAGTAGCTTCAACCCTGAAACAATCAAGAAAGCTCAAGGTTACTCAATGTAGAAAAGGGCTAATAATAGGTGGGTTGAAAATATTCTTGAAAAAGGAAAGACATTGTTAATAAATATTCTCTCATTTTTCGAGTTCGCCTTCACCACCACTTCTAAAGTGAAAATGACTAAGGAGGAGATTGAGAAGGATAAATCCCATTGGGATAATGTTATTCTATTGGTGTCTGAAATGAGCAATCTTGATTCTCATTCATTTATGAGTAAAAATGTATTCACCTCCATGACTGAGAACTTGTCTCCTATTTGGTCTCGCATGATGAGTGCTTGATATGACATGTTGAATGATGCTATCTTTGAGCTTGATTCTTGCAAAGAGCTTGCTTTAAAATTTTTAGAAGGTATCAACAACGGTGTGCAAAGGCTTGGATCACCTCCAATCAATGAAAATTCATTAGTGGAAGAACTTCTGAAATAATTCCAAGAATTGATTAAAAAAGAGTTAGAAGACCCGTTCTCATTCAATGATTATACTTGGAGTCTCTCACAAAAATCAGAGGTTAAATTTCTAATATTGTGAAGGATCATCAAGTTTGGTTCAACTAATGTAAGACCATTGACAGTGCTTCAGAAACTTAGATCAATGCTTTGAAATTTGTTCATATTCCACAAGCAAAAAAAGTTTCATCTACAGTAACCTGCTTCAGTAAGGAATCCGAGGGTGAAGAAATATTTATAGGATTACTCCCTCATAGTTTCTAGTAGTCACTTCTTCATCAGTAGAGGTTTCATATCCATCCAAGTGATCATCTTTTCTCTTCTTCCTTCCTCCTTCCTTCTCTCTCCATGTTTTAATTCTTCATTAAGGAGGTATTTTTCACTATTTTGTCCTATTCACTTAAGTGACCTTTAGTTTAATATTGTAAGAGTTCTTTTCAATTAATGATACAAGAATTGTTTTTGTTTCTAGGCACAAAAAAATGTCACAAGTGATGAGGAAAGGTGAAAATTCATGTAGGGGGAGATGAATTTTTTTTTTTAATGCTATAAATTATAATGGCCTATCCATTGCAAAGGGTTTTCGATTGTGAGGTATTATTAGATAACTTTGCACTACTAAATATAATCAAGAGATTACATTTTTCCATTTCCTCTTTATCTATGTTTCCTCTATTCCTTGCATACTCAACTTTGTAAGCATGATGATCTTGAAAAATATTGAGAACACGGGTGCATCATCGGGTACCAATGGTGAAGTATGTGTACCAGATATGTGGCAATGCTTAGAAAGGTAGACATGAATCACAAATCATGATATATAGAGAGAATCACTAGGATGTGACTAGTGGGGGGGGGGGAATTCAAGCACCCGATGATTATGCGTGAGGTGGGGAGTCAAGTAAACTCATCAAGGAGTTTTTTAGTGTCAGGGTCATAACTGATATGATTTGGATCAAATACATAATATGTGATAATATGAGGTTGATTATAGAAAGATCCTGTGTGGCATAAATTATACATGCCCATAACATACTCTTCATCAATAAAAGGGGGTTACAGAAAAACATGTGTGTACCAGTGAGTTAAGTTGTGGGCATATCTAAGGAAGGAATCATTGCAAATAAATATGTGGCCAAAAGGCATAAGAAAGGTAATAGTAGTATGGTTGGGGAGGGTACTACCAATATAGTTGAGCCAAGATTGTCCAAGGGTGAGCAGAGAGGAACGATGTGTATGTGTAAGGAAGATCGATAAATGGAAAACACGGAGGCCATAGGAAATAATATTGAATACATATCCATGATACATGTGGGGATAATGAGGGGGAGGGATGATATCAACACGTGTGAATTCTAATTGTGCTAAGCCTTCATATGTGCACACAGTGCCAAGGAAAGTGGGATTGGATGGAATATGAGGCCAATAAGAGTCATGTATGAGTAAGGTGCATGTGAATAGAATGATCTGTGAACTAGAGGTTCTGGAGATTTGGAGAATCGAAGGAAAATAAAAATTAAAAATAATCACTGTTTTATATTCAACCACTGCATATGGCTATTAAATAGCCATTACAATAGAAAAAATCTTCCGACTAAATAGAAAGAAATAATAACAATTAACTTGTTAATAGATCTGTGGGTATAACCAAAATCTACAAATATATTGTTGTTAAAATAATATATTATAATAATATAACCGTATAACCATAACCATATAGTAAAATCACCACACTGTAAGAAGATATACTCTATAGTAAAAATGTGGTGACATATACTTATTTAATGGAGCACTGTGAATTCCTAAAAGAGGTGTCCTGGGGAGATGGAGGAGGTGGGATGAGGTCCAATGTATGTATTGTTTCCTGGAAAGGATTCATGGCTATAGTAGAGGTAGGAGGTTTCTTGAATTGATACTCACCCAGGCCAATAACAATGAAAATGTCTTGGAAATAGGATTCATCTACCTCAAGAGATATAAAGTCAAGGTTACACAAATTTTCATCGGTAAGTTCTACGACATCAAAATTATCATCAGAATCACCGGTGTTGACATTATCATGTTGGGTTACATTATCAAATATATTAGGAGGAGGAGTGGTGGATGTAGGACTAGAAGAAATGGTAAAGGGGGGAATAATGGTAGTGATGGAGGGAGATATGGTAGGGGAAATAAGATGAGTGGTATGTGTAGGGATGGAAGCGGTGAATATGGAGGTAGAAGAGGTAACAGATGTACTAGATTCATCGACATTATATGTCTCTTTAATATTGTAGGGGATTGGATTAAGTGAAGGTATAGGCATGGCCGTGATTGGGTCTATGTGGCATAAATTGAATGGTCTAGGGTTGGCCGAAATAGTATACTCATATCCATCATGTAAGAATTTAACACACTGATGAACCATAAAAGGAACACCATGCATAGCGTGGATCTATGACCTACTGAGTAAATAATTGAACTGAAATGATGTATTAATGATATATAAAAATGTGGGAATGGTTTTGGGCCCAACTTGTAAAGGTAAGGTGATAGTGTCGATGCATGTTCAAGTAGTAGAATCATATCCACAAAAAGGGTAGAGGATTTGGTGATCTGAGTATCAAGAATTTTTAGTTGTGTGAATAATGAGAGGTAACCTATATTTAGAGAGGAGCCATTGTCAATTAGTATACACTTAATATGATGACGACCAATAGTAGATGTAATAAGAAAAGGTGATGAAGCATCACCAACAACAATAGGAAGGATATCCTCATTACTAAATGATATGCAACATGGTAGGTTTTTGAGGGATTGAATAAGATGGGAGAAGACAACAAGAGAATTGTCACTTGCAATTTGAATGGAACATAGGGCACCCTTTAAAGTATGACAAAAATCTGGTGCATTACGCAAAATATCATAAAGAGATATTTTGGTTGGTGTATTATTTAGTTGTTTAATGATATCATAACCTTTGGAAGTGTCGGTAGAAACTGTAGAGGTGATAGGTGGTGGAATAGAGATAGGTGGAGCCATGGGTTTCCTATTACATCAAGTGGTTACCACATTAATAGTTAGGTTGGGCATTGGAGGGTTGATGTGGGGAGGGTGTTGGGTACAAACCTACATAAAATTAGCAGAAATGGTAGCCGTGCAAGAAACCCTGACGGGTGCATAGGATGGGTAAGAGGATTAATCCATAAATTTAGAAGGAGAGAGAGTATACTGCATGTTTAGAAGGTAGGGGTTGATTGATCAGGTTCACCAAATGATTTTATATAATCTAAATTAAATCCTATTTCAAAGTAACTATTGCAACAAATGATATTCAGGTAATTAAGTATAGTAATGCGCAAGCAATAAGCATTCAAGGATGTAAAATCCTAAGCAAATGAGAGAGAAAGATGACTTAGCTGATTTCGTGCAACCTAGGAATGATCATGACTATCTAAGTGTTGAATCTAGATGGGAACAATGTCAAAATAGCTCAATGAGGGTTAAGAACCATATGAACGTATATAATAGAAGCGCCCACAGGAGGACAGGTTGGAAGAGCTCCCAATGCGCTAATTACTGATTTGTGGGCATGTAGAAAACCCAACACAAAAGAGATTCGGGTTTCGGGTTTCGGGAAACATGAAACATAAGACATGTAGATCGCAAGGGATGTCCCAATGCTTGAGAGTTCCGCAAACCTGAAACACTTCCTAGGTGAATCGGGTCTTGGAGTCGGAGAAACATGTTGGGAAAGCTAATATTTTCTAGGTTGGAAGATCCTCTCTGCTACTCGCTCTTTATCATTTTAGTTTCAAGGTTGGACTTTTCGGAAAGCTCTCGGTGTCCTCTACCCAAATACAACTGGATATATTTAATTGGGTGGGAACAAGTTCTTAAAAATGCAAAAATACAGTTTGCCATATTTGAGTTTGTTGGGGATCTCACCTACCGCCATAATGAAATGAGTTAGGTGCAGTCTTGGAGGTGGTTGGGGCAGAATTCGAATCATTCTCTTCTCCCTCATTTTCCTCATATAAATGGTAAGGAGAGGATCTTTAAAAAGGGTTGGACAATTTTGTTTTGCATCCTCCCTTCTTCCTTGCTTGCAAGAGAATTTGTGGAGCTTTCAAACCTCCCATATGGGTTGTAATGCCAGTTTTCTGCCTCTTGGCCACTAAAATGTACTGTATCGACTCTTGAGCAAATAATATATATATGTTTGTGATTGATTCTCCACCCCTCTCATGTATTCATTGCTATCATTTTGATCTCTTATTGCAGTTTGGTTACCTGTGCATGGTGTTTGTATTGCATCTATGTGGTCTGTGTTAAATTTGCAAAACGAGTGTCTAACATTCCTCAGTGCATCACTTTGTAGTTTAGGTTTTATTCTATGGTCACCATCTGAATAGAGGAAAGAGTGAACTTACAACCGAGTACTGAACTACATCTCAGACTCCATGTAGTTAGGGTTCCAATTGTAAACTTATAAAATAAATGTGTGTGTGTGTATCTATGTCCCATCTGCCCATGTAGTTATTTGTGTGTGTGGTATCTATGTTGCCCCCTTATGTAAGTTACATGATTATAACGGGCTAGATCTATATTTTTCCAGAGTATGCAAAATGTGTGTGATGGAATAGAATAGACTCCCCTCCTATGCAGTGTATGTAGATCAATGCAACCCTTGTCCATTATATGAATATGCTAGATGTATGCTTTGTAATGCTCTTATGCCTTTGTGCAAGCTTAGGTGGTGATTGATAATGCTCATGGTGCTTGGCCCTTTATTTAGAAGAAGTAACTAAGTATATATATGATTCCCTTGTTTGAATTTTGTATTTTACAACTGAAAGGCTGACCCAAAGTATTAGAAGGTAACCAAGAAGCGAAAAGGACCCAAAAGAGTAAAAAGAAGAAATAGAGGGACATGAATACCCATGAGGGACAAGAGTGCCTGAGCGCTTTTGTCCTAACTGGGTGCTAGTGTTCGAGGCCATCAAAAAATAAATCAGTTAAGTGTTGGTAGAAACTGTAAGATGTGTAAAACTAGTAAGGTGTAAGAGATAAAGTAAAAAGGCTTAAAATGAGTTGTCAACCACCAGTTTTCTTGCTTAGGAATCAAGTATATATTAGTATGCTTTAGGACCTAGAAATGTACCCCAAGTGCATAGATTTTGTGTCTACACAAGGATAAATAAGCTCAATAATGGACCTTGGAAAGTGCTAAACAGGAATGGGGAAGTTGTATTTATGATAATAAGAGTTCATAGTTAAATCAAGGGTTTCCAAAGTAAAAATTACCAAATTTTAATGTGTGTGTGTGTGTATGAGAAAAAATTGGGCCTATTTCTATATACATTTTAAAAAATTATTTGTGATTATATTAGAAGTAATTAGAAGGGACATACACATAAATATACATTTTTTTATCATTGTAATGATCTATTTACTTGTAAAATTAATTTTAAAATCATTATTTTTTGAAAAATGTAGTGGAAATACTAAAATATATTATGTAACTTTCCACCAAATGATTTTTCTCAATATTTAACGACACTTAGAATTTGGTGGAACACACAATAATATATCAAATAAATTTCCCTTGAAAATAGTAATGCTTCAAATTTTAGCTATTTGACCGACTTATACTTCACCATTTAAACAAACTAGTTCAGAAAATAGACTCAAAATTCTAGAATTCAAGTTTTTTTAGCAATAATATGTATATAATCCTAAGTTATAATAATATTTATATTCTTGTAGAATCTTAATAGTCATCTTGAAGATGAATTGAAAAGTCATCCTAGAGATGAATTGAGTGGTCACTCATTATATCTATGTTGTCACGCTAAATGTCTAACATGAAAAATTAATTTTTTGCCACGACAACTAAGCCCACAATTGAAAGTTTTCTCTCCCGATCACTGTGAACCCTTCCTCTAGCAAGCCTATCCCCAGTATCATCCTCATCTTGTCTCATAGGAATGTGCTAACAAGATTTTCAAGTGTGTTTAAATGTTCAGGAATGAATGCCCAGGGTGATTGATGAAGTCATTAAGTTTTAATGAGAAACAACTACTCCCAGAGACTTAAAGAAGGCCATCTTGACAATTTTGCATCTAGTAAACCCCCCCATAAGCCTGTAGGGAAGATTAATTTTTGTCCATTACAACTAAGCCCACAATGGAAAGTTTTCTCTCCCGGTCATTGTGAACCCTTCCTTTGGAAAGCCTATCCCCAGTGTCACCCTCATCTTGTCTCATAGGAATGTGCTAACAAGATTTTAAAGTGTGTTTAAATGTTTAGGAATGAATGCCCAGGGTGATTGATTAATTCATTAAGTTTTAATGAGAAACAACTGCTCCTAGAGACCTAGAGAAGGCCATCTTGAAAATTTTACAAATAGTAAACACCCCCTAGAATCCTATAGGGAAGATTAAAACCATCTGAGGGTGGTTTTGGAGAACATTGAATATTTCCAAGGAATTATAGGGAAATTATGTGATGAAAATTGATGATAGGATTAATTTGTTCAACATTGTGTAATTCTGGGTGTAAGGAATGAAGGCTCCCATGATGAAAGCTGACTTGTCTAGATGATTCTGGGAGTTCCAAAAGGACATATGAGGAAAACACATAATCAATGGAAATATATTGGAACCCTCTACATGATGGAAACATAAACATTGTTCCAAGAATCAAATATTTTTTGAGGTAATCCAAAACACAATAACTATTCCTTTTGGTCAAGAATGAAAAAAACACTAAAAATGAAATTACAGGTGAATTTTTCTTCTGATAATGGGTGGAATGATATAATAAATTATTGTAGAGTCAAAATAATATAATCTTTGACCCCAAAACACTTTTCCATGCTCACGGGGCGGAAAAATCACTCCTGGTGTCCCAATTTGCACTCAGATGGTGATATCAACATTATAAAAGTGGTAAAGTCACACTTTGAAGTCTCAATTGTCCCCTCTATCCCCTAAGGTAAAATGTGACAATGGAGACAAAAAAGTGCAAGCCCCATCATACCAAGTAAAGTCTTTCACTACTTCTACACATAGGTTGCACAAACCCACTTTCCATTTTGTCCCTTTTCATCATGGTTGTACCCTAGTAAAACATTTTTCACTCAATTATTCCCTCTGTCCCCCAAGGTGAAAAGGGGACAAAGGGGACACAAAGGTGTGACCTCCTTCACCCCATATAGCTCTTAGGCACTAGAAAACACATTTCCAGCCCTTGAAAACCAAATTTTAGTCCATTGTGCTCATTATTAACCCCTTAGATCTCCTCCACAAGGCACCAAAGGATTCCAATTATCACAATTTGGTGTAAGTCATAATTTTTTCCTCTTATGTACCCTTTGTCCTCCAAGCACCGGTGTAACCTCACTTTAACCTCATTCAAACCTCAATTAAGATGCCATGGTCACATGTGAGTTAAAGATTATGCGGAAATTTGAATAATTATCCTTCCCTCTAAAACACATCCATTTAAAAAAAAAGAGCTATTGAAATAACCTCCCAACCTCCATTTTAACCAAGCAAGCTGATCATATTTCACCAGACATCCATAATAAAAAGCAAATAAATGCTCATAACTCCCTTACTTTGCACACGTTTCCAATGAAAGTTTTCATGTGTACTCCTCTCAAAAATGCATTTGAGATGACTTTGAAATAAATTACATGGATGATCTGTATAATTTAAAACAATAATTTGAAATTTTCATCTCGAAAAGTTTCCTTTTTGGTTCTACAGAGTTACAACAGAAGAAAAACCTCAAAAATTGAATTAGAAGGTCCTGGAGAAAAACCTAAAGTTTTGAGACCAGTTTTGTTTCAACCTGACATCTAGAAGAGACGTTTCTAAAAATAGAAAGTGTGTAATGCTTCATGTTTCCAAATTTATTAATTTTTCAAAAATGGTGAATTCTCAACATTTGCAACACTCCAAACAATAAAAAAACATCAGGAGGTAAAAATTGGGATAACTTACTAAAAATAACCATCCTAGTCAGGACTTTCCAAAAATAGTAAGTCTTGTAATTGAGTTAGGATCACTTGTATAAGCTCACATTCCACCTATCTCATTTATTTTTTCCAGCCCCCCTGAACTATCTTATCTTATCTTATCTGGGGAGGGTAGAGGACGATAAACCAACACCAACTAGATGATATTTTATTAGATTGATCGATCGGCGGGGCCTGCCCCAGATAGAGATAGGGGTCAACTGGGTGGTAGTTTGGGCCGATGGCCCATAGAATAGAGAGTTTAGGGCCATCCATCTACCATCATCTATTCTATACGTGATACAACCAATCATCATAGAGATATATGGTCACGTATGGAATGGATGGTCTATTAATTATTACGATAAATATATAGGGGTTGGAGGGATCTAATCTAGAGTAGCCCCCCTCTCTCCCCCAAGGGGGGTGTAGATGTGGAATCCCCCCCTATAAATAGATATGGGTCACTACCAATATGACTGCCGAGCCATATAGATCAGATAAGATCTATAGGAGAGGGGGGGGATTGGGGGTGACCATCGTATTCTCTATGAAGCTATTGACTGAGTATAGTAGAGGGAGGAACCACGGTAGAAAGAAAAGATCTATATAGGCTATAGGCACCCACCCCATATAGACTCTACACTCCATTATGTATTTCGTAGTTCTTCGTATTTGTAGCGGACAACCCAAGAGAGATAAGATAAGATATAGAGAGGGGGTGAGCACAGCGTAGCGTAACGAACCACTCAATTTATTTATCAATTGAGGGCCTCTATATCTGCACTCACCTGACGAAATCTAACCTGATGAAATCTAAAGAGGGTGAGGGCCCCATTGTAAGGATGGGAAATTTTCTCATGGTTCAGACAGGAGAGAAAGCCCCCACAAGCCCCCAAAGCATCAGTCCCGAAGTGAATTCTACATGACACACATGGATTCAAGAAGCTGGATGGTTTAATTCATCCTAATTATGGTAGAAGGTATGAATCATGGTTGAATTCATCTAATGAGGTGATGTATTCATCGCTAAAGTGAAGCGGAAAGCTTCAGACCAAGTTTATGCATGCTCCATACTAAATGCACGGGAATCTTTGAACCAAAATCTTGATGGAGTCTTTCAACATATGCAAACATGAATTGAGCCTCCAAGGTGAATAAAAGTGATGTTCCTACATCATATACACTAATATAAATATGCCTCAACCCAATACCATCATATTTTCAGGATCAACCTCACAATTTTTTTTGAGCACTCATTCAAATGCCTTGTAGTGTGCCCACAACACACAAAAGATGGAGATTACAACCATATTGTTTATGCCCAACATGAGGTTAGAGGTACATAGCTTCATTTAAAATAAATCCTTCTATCTAGAGGATAATACCTATGAGGAGTAAATGAGAAAACAATTCTAAGAATACTAAGTATGTCTCCATTAAAAAAGGTGACATCTTTGTCATGAAGGTGAATTGTGAGGTTCAAAGGAGTCATCATGTTCAAAGTGACATGGAAAGCAATATCGAATCGGGTCTATAAAAGTGATCCCCAATTCCCAATTATCTCCTTAGAATCTAGAATGACGGTGCATTCATTGAGTATGATGGTGAATGTTGAGTTTCTCCTTTCCTTATTTGTAGCAGAAGACATTTTCAACAAGGAACAAATTATCAAGAAGTCACTTAGGTATCCTTAGGTTGATTTAATCCAAGGAAATGAAGTATTTATCACAAAGGTGAAATGTGAAGTTTAAGGAGTAAGGTGATGATCATCATATCTTGACTCTAACCTTGTGTTCAAATATATTTCTAAGAGAAGGGACATTATGTGAATCACCTCATGTCTAGGAACAAGTTAGGATGAACTAGTAAGGCTACAAGGGTACCCATGACCATTATTTTTATAGGATGAGGAAGTCATCACAGGTTCATGAAGTGTAATGTTTCATAACAATGTTTCTAAACACTCATTCAATACTTTGGAGTCTTCTTACATCTCACAGAAGAATGATATTGTACAACAATGTTTCAGTCTAATAAGAAGTATGAGGAAAAGAGTTTCAATCAAGGAATAATTCTTGTATATAAAAAATGCCATATTTCAATGAGGAACATATGAGAAAGAAGGATTTTGATCATCCTTAAGTTGATTCCATTCAAGGAGGATTTTGGAATTAGGAAGGGTAAGGGGATGATCTCCATGTGGAGTACTATGTTTGCAAGAATGGGCAATCATTTCAATTTCACTTGTTACAATTCACTTATTAGTGTTCTTAAACACGCATTCAACACCTTAAAGTGTGTTCACACATGATAGGAGGAAGCATATGCAATCACAATACTTTAGTTTAACAAATGGTCTTAGGACAATAATTTCATTTAGGGAGCAATCCTTCCATCTGGAAGATGAAGACCTATTTTAGTGAGTAACAAACAAGCATAAAAATGTTTGAGCATCATGGAGTTCGTTTTTTGGTCATGAAGGTGAACTATGAAGGCATAGAGGAGTAAGATAGTGATCTCCATATCTTAAATCTTACCTTATGATTAGAGAAGATCATCATGTTCCCATCACAATGCAAATCTCATAACATTTTTTTTGAATACGTATTTGATGCCCTGAAATGTTTCCATATCTCATAAGAATAAGGAGATTGTGATCACAGTGCTTCAAGTTAGTGGATTCTTCATCGAAGTAGGATTCATTATCATCAGATTATTAATCCTCCTCCTCTCTCTCTTCATTATTCTCTCTCCATATTCTAATTCTTCATTAAGAATGTACTTTTTCACTATTTTGTCTTATTCACTTAAGTGACCTTCAACTTAACATTGTAAGAGTCCTTTTTCATTAATACAAAAAAGACTCTCTTTCATTCCCTAGGAATATGGAAGGTCACAAGTGATGAGAAAAGGTGAAAATTCATGTGGAGGAAGATCAAAAGACAATTGTAATGTTATAAATTAGAATGGATTATCCATTCCAAATAGTTGGCAATTGTTGATTGTTGTATGTTTTTGAGATTTGTATCACTACTACGTAAAGAAAAAAGCTAAATTTCTTCTATTCCCTTACTTATGTTCCTTTACTTTCTCTCTCTCAACTTTCCAAATTCCCAATCATGGTGATCTTTTATAACTAAGAAGGAACTTTGTGTCCTTTCATTAATGGATATGTAGAGCTCTGTGTCTCTGGTTTATTAGTCTTGCTGATTGCTTAAATTGTTGTGTTATTCTAATTGAATGTGGACCTAATATGGTTATATTTGGTGAGAATATGATAGTTCTTACTCACAACATTAACCCTCTCTCCCTATTTTTCCCACTCCTCTTTACCTCCCTTCAGAGAAAATTCCTATTTTGTAACACTGTTTAAACATTTTGCCACAGGTTTAGTGGAGTATTCCAAGTGATCCCTAACCTAGCGGAAACCCCATAGTTTTAGGTAGTTTACATTCAATAATAGGATCCTCCATATACTGAAGGAGGGGCTTAGCCCCGTGACCATTGATGAAAACCAATAATTTGCACTGTAAAAAATTATTTCATCAACATTTTGTGGCGACTCCGCTGGGGAGAGATATTCCCTTGTGCACCCTTATAGATATCTGGAAAATAAAAAAAGTACATATTCTAAAAAATAAATATCAGAATAAAAATCATATTTTAAATGTGAATCTATCAGGGAATGAATCCATATCATGTTTTTTTCCCACATCACAATGATGAAGTGTCAAGATTGGTTTTCAACACCAATAAGTGACATTAACAATGAATAAGAAAATGACCACCAAGATATCTAGATTTATGATCAGCCATCATTATGGACCAGCTATTCCAAAAATATGGATTCTGACACAATGAATATGTCTCTTGCTTTAACCAAAAGTATGTAATCAACAAAAGGAAAGAAGGTTAGTGACATTCCTGCAAAATTTATGGAAAGGTGTTGATCAAATTTTCTCGCTCCTATTTCAAATTACTAAAGTGGTAAAAAATAAAATAGGCAACTCTAAGGATGAGAGGGTTTTAGGCTACCTTTAGATAATATGATGATGGATACGGGTGTAAAATATCCTCCTTGTAGTGAGCTTGATTACTAGCACAATACAGAGAAATTCAACAAGAAAATGATTAGTAGATATGAGGGTAGGTTGCTTAACAAAGTCATGCTCGAGAAGTGAAAAAAATATAGGATGGATGTCAACCCACTTCGATAAAATATAGATAACAAATGATAATGGATAAATGATAAGATGCAACAAAATCTGAACTGAAACAGAAAATGTGAAATGTGCTAGATAAGAAGAAATGCAGATATGATAAATGAAAATGATCAAATATGAACCAAACTTGACTGTGTCGATGACAACCTGAGACTAATGGGTATAATCAATAGAGACTGTAACAGATTAAGCCAAAAAGATAAGTAGAAAAAGAAGATCTGAGGGGATGATTTGAAGTTGATATGAGACTGATTTGGTGATGAGATGTTACAGATGGTCTGAATACGATTAGGAAATAAAGGATGCAAAAAAATTAGTAGATATGATGAGAAAAATGATGACTATAGGCTGGATCAACAGTTACTAGGATGGATCGATGACAACTGGGTGTGATGAAGATGAGATCTGAAGCAATAAGTATGAAGGAAAACAAAATTGGAAGATTTGAGATACTATGGAGTTGGAAAACAAATAATTGACAGGATGGATGACAAATAAAAGGCAAATGTGGATTAGGTCGATGAAGAATATGTAGAGTCGATGGTGACTGGGAAGGGGTCTAGGGTTTGATGGGGAAAATGGATGGAAACACAGATAGTAGAAAGGTCCCAACAAAGAATGATGCAAGGACAAAACTCTGAGATGAATAGTAAACCTACAAGAGTGAAGCTCAATGATGAGAGGATGACAATGGGGATTCCAAGAAAGATTTAATTATAAAAGATCCTCAAGGGTGACATGCAAGATCTCAAAAGAAACAAATGCAAAGAAGAGTAAGAAATGAATCAAAAGTCACAAGAAATCTCGAAATCTCAAAATTATATCCTCAAGAGAGGAGGAGAATGCATGTATTTATAGGGTCAATGGTGCCCTGCATGGGTCATTGGTGACTTCAAAAGATTGTTGATTTAGGTGCAAGAGATTTGATCAGCTTGATGTAAAGGGCCTAAAAGGAGTGATATTAGGGTTCCGAGTGGTTAATGTGGGTTAGGGTTGCTTTGAGAGGACAAAAGGAGGTTAGGGGATGGGAATACATTGAATGGGGGTATATGGGAACCTAAGGATGAAAAAAGGATGTTTAGGGAGGATAAAAGTATTAGTGGATGGGTTTAGGGATAATTAAGTGTGATTTGGGATGGATTAGGAAAAGTGAATTAATGGTGGGATTAATATAAGATAAAGATGATAAAAAATGGGAATTAGATGGGATTTAGGAGAAAATTAAAATAGGAAGGGAGGTATGTATATGCAAGATGGTGAAGGGGAGTGAATGTGGGATGAGGGATAAGGGATACCAAAATTTAGTGTCTACATTTGCACCTTTTTATCAAGTAGTTTGCCTTAACCAAGCCACGAGACAAAAAAAAGGAAGTGATGAACAAAGAGATGGTTTTTGAGGTGCCCCCCTTAAATCAGGGATCAAAAACATGAAGAGGAATCGATCACGAGTTTGAAAGAGACATATAAGAAATGGAAAAAGAGAATATGCCCCCAAATGGTGAGGGATAGCCCCAACAAAAAATAAAAAAATAAAAATATAGCAACGATTTTGGAGTCACTTCGGTAGGGAACAAAGTATGAAATCAATCGAGATGACGACAATGTCCTATGGACTTTTTAATTAGAAAAAATCACTGAAAAATGGAGGAAATCCAATGGGAATCCACTTAGATGGATGTGCAATCTGTGTGGTACCAATGGGTCAAAGGGAGACATAAAAAATATGCACAAACAAATGTGAGGATGGTAAGGATAATGGTCTGACGAGATGTGGGGGCAAAAGAGGATGCAATATCCTTCATATATGAGGAATTGAAAAGATGCGTCTAGATGGGATGAGGATAAAATATGGTAATGATGGCCATGACGGTGGGCTTAGGATAAGAGATGGTGCCTCGAATGGGAACACGAGGATGGCTGCAGAGATGGTAACTGGATGTGATGAAGATACATGATAAGATAAACCTAAAAGGTATCCAACCAAGGCTCAGTGGGACAAAAAAAAAGGTGTTATGAGGAACACAAGTCAAAAATTGGAAGAAAATATAATTTGATGGAGGATTTGAAGGAGATGAGAAAAAATAAGGTTGGGTCACCGATGACTAGACAGGGTCAACGAGGACTTGGTTGAGGTCGAAAATGATTAGTGGGTCACTATCGACCAGGTCGACGTGCCTATATAAACAACATAAATGGCTGACTAAGCTCATTTGTCACTACACAATTTTGATGATCGAGAGCTCAGAGAGGTATAAAAGTCTTGATATTTAGTCAGAATGGATGCCAGCGGGGGAGGAAGGAAGTGCCAGAGGTCACAAAGAATGGTAATTCTTAAAACCTAGCTTAGTTTGTTAATTTTTTGTTGATTTTTTAAAATTTTTAAATTTTGAGGGCCAACCGGGCCGGTTGGCAATGTTTGGTCCAGTCGCCATCGACTGAGGGCAAGTTATCATAGACCCGAATGGGGTCTACCTTGACTAGGTAGGATTGGGGGTAGATTGATAGATGGTAGATGAAAATGAAATAATTTTTGATGATTGGAATCTAATGGATGGTTGTTTGATGGATTTTTACAGTCTTGAGATACTCTATACCTGAGAGATAAAGTTCTAAATTTGTTGGGGACGATGAGGGAAAATGTGACAAATATTGAGTGGGATCATTTAGATGCGGTGAGATTAGGAGGTTTCCACCATTATTAAAGGGTGGCGAGAGATACATGGCCAATCATTACTTTGATTGATAGATGGGATCCTATGACCAACACTTTTTGGTTCAGGATAGATGAGATGACGATCACGTTAGAGGATGTGTATTGTATAATGAGATTACCTATCCAGGGGGTGTTGATAGTACCAATTACAACAGAGGGTAGGATGAATGGACATTTACATAGATGTTTGGAGTGGATTCCTCACATATTACATTCACTTCCATTGTTGAGGCATGTAATAGTCAGTGATTCTAGGGAGCTGATTGATATGCTTGGTCATGATGGAAATTTCTTACATGCATTTCCTAGACTTAGGTGGAGCCTAGTTTCCATAAGCATTAGCAGGAGTTGTAACAGATATAGTTGAGCACAGGATAATGTTTTCCTTTGGGTCAACGCTACTTGGTGCACAGGTATACTATGAGTTGTGGATGTATGTATCAAGGAGGCAATCAGACATGGATGTGGGATTTTTTTACATTTTTGGGCATATGAGCATATAGTTATAGTGAGGCCAATAGGGCTACCATGGGTCACCAGGAGACCACATTGAGCTTCCCAGTTGGGTTTTTGAGATGGTGAGCTAGACCAGGTGCATAGAGATAGAGGTGAGCGTGGTGAGGATTGGTATGTAGAGAGGTTGGGAGTTTGGAGGTGGAGGATGTGAGATGGAGGCCTTACAGAGAGTTCCCTGTATGGCCTGGGATAGACATACAAATAGTTGGCAGGGATGAGGAGAGTGGAGATGGGTGTAGGGGAGGATGTCAGAGATGATAGAGGCAATTAGTTTCCTAAGGTTATGAGATAGTTTGGTGTGGTGTAGACGGTGGCTGGAGCATCCATCAGATACAAATGTGATGAGATAGAGAGGGACCTACATAGTCTGGTGATGGCAGACCCATTGACAGAGGAGGGAGATCCATGGGATGATGATGATGATGTATGATTAGGATGAGGAGAGGGATATGTGGAGTGGTGAACACGAACAATGGGTAGCCCAGCCAGTTGAGGAGAGAAGAGATAGGAGGAGAGGTTGGTTCCTATTGAGGGAGAGGGAATAGCCTATAGGAGGAGAGGTGGCGGTGTTGCTAATTGAGGGATAGGAAATGGTGCCTATAGGTGGAGATGGAGGAGCAACAAATGAGATAGTAGGTTACAGGAAGATTTGAATGTAGCTCATTAAGAGCTAGTGGGGGTACACCAGGAGAGATATCTAGCCATATAACAGTGAGACCAGTACAGAGACAAGTGAGAGGCCTATCCAAGCCAAGTATGGAGATTTGGGTACCACATCTAAGGTGACAGTGAGTGAGGCTTAGGGAGCCACGTAGGGAGATGTCAGATGGACACCACCTAGGACTATGTCACTGGAGTAATACCATGGAACTAGGTGAGGAGGCATAGTATTATGAGTGCAATAGTGAGAGCAAGACTACCTAAGGTGTTGTGTTATGTGGTGACATATCTAGCTTGAGAGAGGAGATCTAGAGATATCAACATGCAACATGTGGCTTTTGGGAGCATAACTAGTGTGATGTATTGAGATGTGATCAGAGGCTAGATGAGGGACTAGATGGAGGACCAAAGGGAGGAGGACATGATCCTACACCAGGAGGTCAAGGATCGACACTTAGGAGTGTCTGATATTTAGTTCACCACTTAGTGGGTGAACATTTATAGGATAATTTTTTGATTTTTATTTTGATGTATAAATTGGAGATAGAGTCCAGTAGAGGCCTATCGCAGATGTATAAACCTTTTGATGATTATATATATGATGATTTTTGTCATGATGTTGTATGTATGTTGTGTTGATACATTTTAGATATGATGATTTAGATGATTTTAGATTGATGTTGATATTTGATTAGAATATGGATATTGATTTAGATGTTAGATGTGATGTGATGTGATATATGATGTGATGTAGATGTGATGTGATGTATTAGATACAATTAGATATAGATGATGTGATGTAGATCATCGATATTGATGGTGTGGATTAGATTATAGATGATTATGTTATTGATTTATGTGATGTGGGATATGATGTGATGGATAGATAGAAATGATGTGATGTGCTATATTAGATATATGTGGTAGGATGTGATGAGTAGGATAGAAATGATACGATGGATTCAAAATGTTAGATAGGTAAAATATAAGAAGATGAAATGGGATTAGATTAGATGTGGAAAAAAAAAGGATGCGACTTTGATAAAAGTGACCAAAAGGTATGAATGTACACATCATTCATAGTAAGGAGTGCATGAGGAAAAGATGCTTTTGGATTGGATTGGAGGTAAACATGAAAAAGGAATGAGACAAAGCGATACACTTGTATCCAATAGTAGGTGTTAACACATAACTAATGATAGTTAGTCATACTTAAGATCATAAGGGAAAATATGGGAAGTGTGCTTATAGACCTACTATTGACATGACAAAGGGGTTTTATATGTAACTTGTACGGGGGAAAATAAGTTCTCCTTAAGTGGTTGTCCTAGGTCTATGCCCCATACTCCGAGCAATATGGTGCAAACTGATCAATGCAGGAAGTTTGAGATAGATGAGAAAGTTGATCGATGTGGGAAGATTTCTTAGGATGCTTGATTTTAATTTTGACTTTTTCTTTTGATATTTTGAAGGTTGATCAATGTGAGGAAGCCTTTACTATCATGATATAAGATAGTAGCCATCCTTTGAGGGAGTGGTCTACAGATTTTTTTTACTTTTATTTTTGGACTTTTTAGATGGCAAGATATATGATAGTTGTCCTTCGAGGGATGCAACCTATACTTTTATGACAATTTTCTTTATATGAATAGTTTTCCTTCAAGGGAGCATTCTATTTTTGGATATGATAGTTTTTGATATGAACATCTAGAATTTTGACTTTTTATGATAGAGCTGGTGATAACCAAGTAGACCACTTGGGGAGGGATGTAAGATGTATAAGTGACACCTATGGACCCTTATCATGGTTCTAATAGGTAGATAAGAAGGTGATGGAAGGTAATGATTATGGGGTTCCCACCTAGAAGGAGGAACTTCTCCATAAGGAATATGTTATGGGCAAAGCTGTGGTGCCCATATTCAAGGTCACAGATAGGAAAGTGATGGTAGACCACATAATTCCAAATCATTACAATGAGAGATGGAAAGGCTGATGATGGAGGTAAGATCAGTTGATATGACTAAGATCACATTGGTAAGTATGTTAACAGTAGAAAGCCTGTAAGTGCAAGGCATTGAGAGGTTCGATTTTCTAGTTTACCATCGAGAGAGGCTAAACGATAGGCTTAAGACCCATATTTATGCGTGATAATATATGGTCCAATCTAGTTGGGAGAAAAATTTCCACGTTGGCTCCTTTCTAGAGTAGTGATGTTCTGATTTTCTTTTAAGACTAAGTCACCAATATTAAATTCGTGTTCTTTTAGATGTTTTTAATAGGCACGTTTGATGTGCTCTTGATAGACATGATGATGTTGAAGAGCAATTAAGTGATACTCATCTAACAATTCAAGTTATGTATAGATGCTCTTGATGATAGTCCTCATCAGAGATGAAGTTGCGAAGAGAAACGACTAAAGATGGGATTTGGACTTTGAGAGGAAGACCGGATTCAGAGCCATAAACAAGAGAGAAAGGAGTAGTGCCCATAGAGGTGTGGATGCTAGTCTGATAAGCCCAAAGAGAAAAGGGGATGTGAAGATGCCAATTTTGACCTACTTTATCAACAGTTTTGGCAAGGATGTTGCGAAGAGTCTTGTTAGTGGCTTCAGATTGACTGTTAGCTTAAGGATAGTAAGGAGATGAGAAGCTAAGCTTAATATTGAAAGAGTCGTAAAGCTTCTTAAGATATTTGTTTTTAAAGGAATTTCCATTGTCCATGATGATTTTATGAGGGATGCTGAAGCGGAAGATGATATGCTGATAAGTAAAATCAACAATTTTGTTAGCCTTAGTGGATGTGAGTGGAATGGACTTCCACCCATTTAGTGAAGTATTCAGTTGCGGTGATGATAGAATGATGATGTTGAGAATAAGCGTGGATTGATGAGGCCAATGAGGTTGAGTCCCCATTGTGAGAAAGGCCATAGATCTTGAGCCAAATGTAAGGCCTGACTAGGAATACAAATGAGATTGGAATGTTGCTGGCATTTGACGCACTTTTTAACATATTCACAATAGTCTTGGTTGAGGGTGGGCCAATAATAACCCATGTTAAAAAGAACGTGTTTGGAAATAGACCAAACCACTAAAGTGTCCACCACAGATGTTATCGTGGACTTATTGGATAACATGGGTAGATTCATGAGATTTTAGGCATCATAGGAGAATACCATCAAACCCATGTTTGTAGAGGATGTCACCAAAGATAATATAGTGGTTAACACATTGAAGGAATGACCTCCTACCATTTTTGGATAGGTCGGAGGGAATTTTAGATTACAAATATAGTCAAAGATTTGAGAGTACCAGATATCTGATTGATTGGTGTTAACATGATTGATAGATACGAGGAATCTCATGGGCATGAGATGGTTGATCAAGATGATGGAAAACAAAGAGTTTGGATTCTTCGGTTGCCACATGAGGGATGAGAGATACAAGGGATGTCATAGTGTCTACAAAATGATTAGATGAATGAGGGACAATTTGGATGGTATAGAAATCAAAGGCCTCAAGAAGAAATTCGACAATGTTCTTATATTTTTGAAGGAATTCATTTTTACATTGATAGGTTCCCTTTGAATTGATTAATGATAAGCTGAGAGTCACCATAGATGTCAAGGATTTGGACGCCAACATGATAGTGGTTTGAAGACCTAAGATGAGGGCTTCATACTCAGTCATGTTGTTAGTGCATTCAAAGTTAAGTTTATAAGCAATGGGGATAGGAGTATCCCAAGGAGGAATGATGATAACACCAGCGTCTCCCCCTTACTGACACTTAGATCCATAAAATAAAAGTGTCATTTTGAGGGGATAAAACTTCATGATTGATGGTATGAATAGACTCGTTAATAAATTGTTCATGAGGAAGATGATTGTTAGGAAGAGGGGCTTCGGCTAGTTGATCAACAATAACTTAGCCCTTGATTGATTTATGAGAGATGAAATCTAGGTCAAACTTAGTCATGAGCATGAGCCATCGAGTGATGAGGTTATTATGATAAGGCTTAGAAATACATTGATTTGAGAGGATGGAAGCTAATGACGACATAGGTTTTGTGATTAAGAATATAGTGAGTGAAGCTTGGAGGTTGTGAAGAAGAGAGTGCAACACAACTTTTCAGCTTCAGTGTAACGAGTCTCATAATCATGAAGGGTGTGACTGATGTAATAGATGGCATGCTCCTTTACCTTTCTCATCGTCACAAATGTGCAAACATGGAACCAGAGCATGATCGAAGGTAGAGATGTAAAGATAGAAAGGGTCCCCCTCGTGAGAAGGTGTGAGCATAAGAGGGGATACAAGATACTTGCTTGACATCATCAAAGGCCTTTTGACAGTTGGTATCCCAATTGAAAGGCAATGTCTTTGTGAAGAAGATGATGAAAAGGTTAGCAACAATCAAAGAGTTGTGAGATGAAAGTGACAGACTGATTAAAGTCGGCCTTGAAGACTGCGAATTACTTTAGATTAGAAGGAGGAGGCATCTCAAGGATGGATTTGATTTTGATGGGGTCAAATTCAATGTTCCCTAATAGAAACGATGAATCCAAGAAGTTTTCCAGTTAAAACTCCAAACACACACTTGACGGGATTTAGACGAAGGAAAAATTGGATAAGACATTGAAGAGGATTTCAAGGACATATATATGGTCTTGTCGATGCTTGGATTTACCCAAGAGGTCATCGACATAGTCCTCTACAGTTTTATGAATGAGATCATGGAAGATGTAGGTCATAACGTGTTGATAGGTGGCCCCCACATTTTTCAAACCAAAGGGCATGACATGCGATAACCAGAATGTCCCCCAAGGAGTGATGAAATAATGTCTTATGTTGGTATTTTGGTGCAATGAGAATGTGATTATAACCAGAAAAACCATCCATAAGAGAAAGCATCTCATGACCATTTTGAGGTTGACTAATTGATCATTTTAGGAAGGGGAAAGTCATCATTTTAGGGAAAAAAAGATTTAAGTCTGAAAATTGGTGCAGATGTGAATATTTCTAGAGGACTTTGGAAATGGGTATGATGTTGGAAACCCATTACAAATAGTCGATAGGTATGATGAAGTTAGCTGAGAGGAGGCATTGTAATTCCTATTTGACAAGGAGGGCAACATGAGGATGCATGTAGCGAAGTTTCTTCTTAATTGACTTAGCATTGGGGACAGTAATAAATGTTGTGGACACCGATAGAAGGATTGAGGCCTGACATGTCAATGTAGGACCATGAAAGGATTGACTATGCTTAAAAAGGAAGGTAGTGAAAGACTTAAGTTCTTAAGGATCAAGGGATTGAACCAACTTTGAGGATGCGGGGCTCTTGTGAAGTCCCTATATTGATGTTGATGGTGGATTCGTTGAGAAGAGTGGATGTGTCAAGAGGTAAGGAATTATGAAGATATGAATATTCTAACCCCATATAGGAAATAATGGAATCTTCATCGGTGCATTGAATAATTTCAATGGTAGGGAATATTCCTCTACCATGTCGGGAAATTGAAGAGGAAGGGACCTATTTTCACCTTGGAATGATAAGTGACCGGTCTTAAAGTGATCATGGAGATTTAAAAAAATCTAGAAGAAATGGACATGGTATCATTCGTATCCATAGGATCATTGGATGGAGAATAAGTGGATGAAGGATCGATGTTCATAGGAGATGGGGATGAAGAAAGTACGAGAGATTCGGTGGGTTATTATTTGAAACCTAGTCCAAACTTCTCATGGGGTTTACGAGATTAGTTAAATGATAAGATCATGCATACCTTATTCATAACACCCCATACCAAATCCTTTCCATGTAACATGATGGAGGTAGGTGTAAGTGAAAGGATTTATTATAGAGGAAATCAAATCCATTGGTGTATGAGCTTGGTGTGAGGTTGAGCATCGATGTGAGAGGAAGTCCTGATCGATGTCACCATAGATGAGATTGGTTCAATAGATGAGGTGGACCAAATGAAATGATGTCCCTGACATTTGGTTGATACATAGATGATTTATCGGGTCTACCAAATCTGATTAGGTGTGGGAAGGGCATTGAGAGTGAGGAGTTGATACTCCCCGAGTGAAATATGCCACATTACATTATCAATAGAATCATCATTAGGTAGCTTAGATCTTAGGGACAAATGAGCTAGTGGATGCCTTAGATGAATCCTGTTTAGGGATAAGCACATCATTTTATTGATAGGTCATGTGACATGATTTAAATAGAGGAAGGTATTGGGGAGTGTTAATATTTTTCCCTCATGCTCATATTTGATGTAACAATGGAGAATGGAAGGGACATAACACATGGCATGGATCATGGTCACCCAATTAAGATATTATACTGAAACTTCCCCTCTACGATGTAAAAGATCTCATGGAGGAGTATTTCACTGACGCGAATGGGAAGGATAATTGTTCCCAAAGTGGGGGCAATAATTGTCATTAAAGGCACGAAGGACTGCGGGTGATTGAGCGAGAGAACGGAATTAGGAAGCTTGAGTTGATCAAAGGTATGAGATGATATGATGTTAATGCTGGATCCATTGTCTATCATTGAATGTCGGATGAATGTATCATTGATGCAAACAATGATGCAAAGAGGGAGATCATGATCTTCAGGTGAAGATATCAGGAATTTTGGAGTCATCAAAAGAGATGGACAACAAAAGCTGTGAGTGCAATCCAACAAGGTCCAAAAAAAGTTTGAGTCTCATCACTGGTGATAGGAATACGTTGTAGAGATTCAATGAGATCTTGTTTATGATTGGGGAGCTTTGGATGAGCTCATAGAGTGACATCTTAATTGGGGCCTGATGGAGCTGACTTCAAAATAATTTTCAATTCAGTAGGTTGTTGGGTACGTGGGGAAGCTAAGATGGATACCTTAGCTTTTGATGAAGAAGATGAAGGAGTGGGATTTCTAGATGGAGTGGTGATGACAAATTTGGGCTTAGGTTGAGTAGGTGGTTGAGAATCATGAGGGAGAAAACGTGGCAATACGAACGACATCAATAAATAGAGGGGGAATCTTATTGGAAGAAGTAGTACTTGGAGGGGATCACGACAAAGGTTTTGGATGAAGAAGAGGATTTAGAAGTATTGGGGGATGAGGTTTTGATTGAAGACTTGTGATTGGATACAAATAAACTAGTAGATGGAAGAGGATGATCTTCTTCGATGAGAAGATTGTCCTCTTCTATAAGATCATGGATGAGGGTTTGAAGGGCCCTACAATGTTTAGTATCATGTCTAAGGGTACAATGATAAGCACAAATGACATTAGGGTCAAACCATGTGGGTTTCTATCCCATGTGAATCGAAGGATTTGATAGGAGGAAAAGTGATGGCAGATGCTTGAATGAGACGTTGAAATATTTATGAATAAGAACCGATGGGAGTTTTTTAAGAAGGAGGTTGTGTGGATTGTAGATGAATTGGATTTGGGAGTGGTGGATGAAGGTAAGAGAGGTGTTTTATTTTATGAGGCTTTGTGGGATGCCTTTGATTCTGATTTGGTTTGGAGAGAAGAGGAGATGGTTGTGATTCTGATTTAGATTTAGGGGGAGGAATAGGTGGTCTTGATTCTGATTTATTGATGATAGGGGATTTAGATGAAGGGCCAACCCCAAAATGGATGGAGGTGCTCCTAGGATTGATGATGAGACATTAGATTGCTTAGAGAAATGGGGTTTAGGAGGAGGGACTCTACAACTTTTTATGTGGGTGAGTGAGAGATTTCTGAGTAGGGATGCTAAGGTTTTTAGATTTTTGTTGTGAAGGTTTTACCTTTGGTGGGAATAACAATGATCTCTATAGGGGGATGGTCCTTAGAGATATAATTGGATGATTTGGATGCATGATTTTGTATTAGATATGGGGATTGAAGATGAAGGGATGTTTGGATAAGAGGCTTAATAAGATTAGAAGAAGTTGTCATGGATTTCAAAGGTGTTGATGTCAAATTTGTTGGAGGTGTTGATGAAATGGGAATTTTATGATTATATGAGGGGGAGAGCTTAGTGGGTTTGTATGAGATGTGGGAGGATTGTTTGTGATTATATCAAGGGGGGATGTCTGCTTAGTGGGTTCATATGTTGATGTGGGAGTGGTTATATCTATAGATGTGGTTGTAGGTATGGATATGGAAGGGGATATAGATATAGGGCTAGGTGAGGAGGATGTTGTGATAGATTTTGGGGTAGATATGGGTAGAGAACTAGATGTAATTGGTGTAGTAGGTGTAGATATGGATGAGGAAGTAGATGTGATTGAAGTAGGTGTGGGTGGAATAGTTGTGGGTATGGTAGATGTAACTATGATGGATGTTGAAGTAGGTGTGGATGTAGATAAAGACTGTAGATGAAGGGATGGAGGTAAAAATAGACATGGGTGTAGTAGATGAAGGAATGGTGGGTGTAGGTGATGATGTTAACTCTTGGCTTAGAGTGTTGATCATATGGGCATTGGGTGTCTAAGATGTAGGGGAGTAGTTTGATTATTTGGCAGATGGTTAGGGAAGGGTTGTTTGAAGACATCTAGGGGTTGATTAGGAGGTGTGTTAGGTTTATCCAATTGAAGGTCACCATGATATATGATCTATTGTACAAGATATTTGAAGGTGTGGAACTTTTCAATGTCGTGACCATGGACTTGGTGGTACTTACAATAGTGATCCTTCATGATACCATGCAGGTTTAGGTCATGACTTCATCAATGGGTCGGATAGGGGGAAGTTGGATGAGATGCACAACCATTAGCTTGTCGAAAATAGAACTATAGGATTCCTCAAGAGGGGTATAGTTGGGAGTTGATCTAGGAGCCCTTTATGGAGGCTCTGTGTGGGATGTAGTATGAAATAATATTTGACTATGATGGCATTGGCTGCATTTTTAGATTTGTCATTGTGATTAGAGGACTTGGTGAATTCAGGTTTTGGTTTATTGGATTAGAGTTTAACATGGCCTTTCTCAAGGGCACAAAGTTCAAGTTTATGAGGCATGGTGAATGCCTCCTTCAAAAGTTTGGAAGGATTGGATCTGAAGTGTTGATGAAATATGCTTCGCACATTAATGTGAAAAGAGTTTGATTAGCTCAGCTTGTATAAGAGAGAAGGATACATTGATTGATTATGCCACACCACCTAGAGACGAAATTTGTGATAGATTCATCGTCAAATTGTTTAATGGTATAGAGGTTTGTAATGGTAATTTTTACATGAAATGTTAATAGAAAATTTCTCTAAAAAGAGTTGTGCGAGTTGGGTGAAGGAGAATAGAGATTGTTGGGGGATTTTTTTGTACCAGTCCCAAAGCAGGCCCTACCAATGACATAGATTAAGTACAAAGCATAAGATATTGTTTGTGAGCAATAAGGTAACTGTAATGCCCCAATTTTAAGGTAATTTTTTTTTTGTTTTTTTGAAAGAGATAAATAAGACTAATTCTTCGCTTAACCATTTCACATTAAAAATAGTAAATTTGGTCGACTGAAGGTTAATATACTACATTGTAATATAGTTGAAATACAAAATTTTATCCCCTGCTAAGAAAAGAGGTTATACTAATCAAGTTTAGAAGTTATTTTAATTAAAGGAGAATACATGAAAACATAAACCCGTGATATGAAAGACATAATCCTAGGTTATATTAGCACCATCGCTAGTCTCCAGAAGAGTAACAAGTTTCAAACAAGAAGGACCATATGATTTATAAAGGACAAAACTATTTGTTTATTTATACTACTTATCTTTTCAAAAATTCTCTAATGCCACCTAAAGATCAAGCTTTCTACTTAATTTCCCATAATTCTCAAGTAGACTTAATACAAAAAAAAAACTTTCCACTTATCTTTATTTTTTTAAAACAAAATTTCTCCTTTTCCTAAATGGAGAAATTGAGAGATAAGTTCTATCTCATATCTTATTTAAAAGCTACATGAATCTAAAAGTCTCACCCTAAGTATAATATGAGCCATAAGATAAGTTCTTTTTCCTACTCCTTGGATTTGGGGATAACCCTAATTTTTTTTTTTTTTTTTTTTATGGAGTTTCTTCTCAAAGAATTTTCTTTGTAACTTAGGGCAAAAGAGCAATAACCCAAAAATCTCTCTCTTCTTTTGTTTCATCATTTGCTGGCAGGTTGAAGGAGGGCGGCGCCCATGGTAGAGGGAGTAAATGGGACTGCATGGGGGAGAGGCGCGTCAAGGATGGAGTAGTGGAGAGAGGAGCGGTTGGTGTGGGGAGGCAGCGCTGGCTGCGTGGGAAGTGGGGAGTGGCGTTGGGCATGGGAGGCCAGCGCAGTAGGGACGGGGGGGCGCTGTGCGGGGAACAGGGCAGTGGGATCCTAGAGTGGGGCATGCGTTTGGAGGGGCGGGTGGCCATGGCAGAGTAGCACAGGGGTTGGGGGGGGCAGGCGGTGGAGCTGCTGGTGGATGCGCAAGGGGGTGGGGAGGGGGTTCGACCCTCCCCAACTTTCAAATTTGTTTTGATTTTTTGTATTTATTTATTTTAAAACTATGCAGGTTTGGGGGGGGAGTTTATATATATATTTTTTCTTGATATTTATTTTATATAATTATTAATACATATATATATATATATATATATATATATATATATATAGCTACAAATGTATATATATATCATATAAATAACATTGCAATAAAATACTAGATTAGTATAACAATTAAGCTAAGATTTTCATTGACTATAATACAATTACATTTGGAAAAAGTACTGAATTAGATAAATTCTGAGTGAGATTATTTGTACACAATGGTAAGGAAGGGGGTATTTCAGCTTATAAGATAACAGAGTTAAATTTGTTAACTTAGTGATATGTGAGTCTTAAATGATTTTCAATAACTGTTTGAGTTAATTTTTTTTACCTATTTTGTATTAAAAAGAATGTAACCAAGTGTTTTCGAATAAGATAAGAGTCTTATTTCTAAAAGAATATTTTCAACAAGATCATTTATTCAATTTATGATTTCTTAATAAGAGCAATTTATTAAAGCTTCCCATGGAAAGAAAACAACTCCAGTCTTCTCCCAATTGTTAATATTATAAACAATAAAAGAGGGTATACTTTCTTTTCAATGCGATAAAAGATTATTTCAGATTTTTCCACATGAGAGAGATTCATTAAGGTATTATTATCATTTTTTTTAACCAAAAAGAAAAATAAAATTTCACTAAACATTCTTTCTTTACAAAAGTGGACTTCCATCACATTCATATTAAAAGATCATTCGTTTTACAACATATTGTTTTTGAAGTAGCTGGAGGTCTAAACCACACCATGATTCCAAAATGTTTAAAATACATAAGGGTTCAAACAATCAAGTTCTCTTTTCAAGAATGAAGCAATATTCCAACAACATATGTTAAATCAAGATTACATGAGAATTTCAACTCTCAAGAGGGAAATTTCCAAGACAAGAAGAGAGTCAAATAAGACCATGCCACCAAAAATACTTCAGCACACCTCAAGGACAAGGCTCCAACTTCGAATGCTATACCAAGGATTCAACTTCAAGAGAACAAGGCTTGTTTAACCTCCCAACCTTCAGGCATCATTACATGCCTTTCCAAGGGTTGGAAGACATGCTAGCCTCCCCCAAGCCCATGGGAGAGAGAGCTAGCTTCCACAACTTTGAGCACAAGATCTTTAGGGAGAAAAACACCACAATACACTCACAAACAAGACCAAACCATGCACGAAGGAAAAACACAACATTGAGCAATAAAAGAAAAGAGGAGAAACCATATTCATCCTCTAAATTTGGGGAAGAGTAGATGAGATACCCGAAAGTGACATAAGGTGTGATCTAACAAAATAATGCACACATCAAACTTCCTTCTCCACCTTATTTCTCTGAAGTCAACAAGATCCTCCTTATTACTCCTATCCATTCACCAAAATCCTTCTTGGGAGGATTTTCAAACCCCTTGGGTTTCCCTCTCCAAGAATGGGGAAAGGGGGTTCAAACCAAATGAACCCCTTTACCCACCTCAAACCATATGAGGGGAATAAAGAAACCCAGCATGGCTTGCCCATCAAGCCATGGGGTTTGAGAGGGGAAATCCCTACTCTCTTCCCCCCAGATAACTCAAACATCCATCAAACCATATGATGGATGGAGTAAAAAGCAATACAACAAATATAATCAAGCAAAAAACCATACAAGCAAACTAAACAAATAATTCAACTATGAACAAGCTAAGATTGAATAAGGGAACATACCACATAAATGAGCTCAAGAGGTTACCTCTAATAGTTCTCCAAAAACAATATTTTGCAACTTTCTTCCTCAAGAAATCCTCAAGCTCCAAACTTCTCAAGCACCAAGCCAAAAACTCCAAGAAAAGAAGAACCAACCAAAGAAGAAGAAGCCCCTCCCCATTCCCATGGATGGGAATTTTGAAGAGGAGAAAGCAAGCATCCTCACAAATTGATGGGGTGACATGTGTCACCCCCTCTCCCTCATCAAGGTCAAAGATGCCAAAAACAAAAGAGAGAAAGGGGTGGAATTATCTTTTTGCCCCTTTTCTCCCAAATTCCCTATAAATGTTAGCAAGACAAAATAAAAGCAACTTTTAATAAATACACTAATCCACATCCCTTACATGGATGTGACAAAACAAGTGGTAGAAAGGGAGGGAAAACTCTCTCAAGCCTTGAAAATAATCCCCCCTACCCATTGGGTAGGGTCCAAGGGCTCATTTTTTGTGATAGGGAGAACTCCTAAGCTATAAAGGGACCCCCAAAAAATGCCCAAAATAACCCTAATTTCGGGTTTTTCATTTTTGGCACAAGGGTAGAGGGTGTCAGGACCACCCAAGGGTCTCACATGTGACCCTAAAACCCTTGTGCTTAAGTGACACATTAAACATAATCAACAAATTAAAAGAAAAGAGAAGTTTATTAACTCCCAAAACAAGTTTACATCTTAACCAACTACCCTAACCCAAATTAATAATTCAAAGCACAATATATTACATACATTGGGGCCACTCATAGTGCCCAAATTAATAATCGTCTATTCTAAGGCTTCACACAAAGAACATGGCTAGGGCTCAGCCCGTGGGCTGCTTGTGCAAGATTGTGTAGCTAGTCTGAATCCCACGTTCTCCTATGACCTGTCACCTGCACACTCATTACACACATTAACCGCATCTGTCCAATACAAGAGTAAACTAGCTGCTTACTAAGTGAATAGATTCAAACATGTAAATTAATGATATCACCATCATCAATGTGGAATGCACAATCTCACACAATTCGTCGTATGTTAGGTATTACAATACATATCATGTCATATCACCATGTCATCATGTATCCTCATCAGCAAAACAAATACGTTACAAAATCAAGGTATGTGACTAACTAATTATCCAACATGTATCAATTTGACCTAAATCACATAGGAAAGTGTTAGTGTCCACAATATCAAATAAAAGGTGTCAACCTACTAATCTAGTTAAATTAGCGCTATGCACTCCAAATCACCATACGTGTTCATGAAGGCAAACCAACATATCCAAAATCCATAACTGTGGTTTAAGAATTCAGCAGATCATAGAGGCTAGAAAGAGTGGGCACTACAGTAACATGCGTGCCTAAAGGCACAAAGGTGTTATTGTGAATCTTCCTTACTTTTAAACTTAGAAAATTTGAAGAGTTAATGGTGTATATGATAGTGTTTGATGGGAATTAATGGATTGATGGGATCGTTGCAAATATATTTGTAAGAGAAGGTGGTTTTAGACCCCAAAGTAGTAGGTTTGATATTTTCCATTCTACTTAACAAACCATGGATAGGGTCATTGGATGTATGAGGATGGGAGATTGGCGGATGAGGTTGTGAGATATAAGAAGTGGATGGGTTAGGTCATGGATGATATTGATAGGGTTGTGGATAAGTAGGTGTTTGCAGAGGTGGTTGATAAGGGGGAAGATTGCTGAAGGGTTGTGATTGAGTTGGATGGGAAATAGGGTGTGATTGGGAGATAGGGATGTAATTAGATGGATAAGATTGCATTTGTTGTTGTTGAGAGATGGGTATGTTTGATTGATTTTGAATGGGATGAGTGAGGATGTAAGTATGAGGTGGTTAAGATGTTTGAGTAGATTGATTAGGGAACATGTGGTGAAAACACTCTGGAGCAGATGTTGATGAGTTTGGGTAGACTCTGAAGGATGAGGTTGTCAGGTGTTCACATTTGTATAGACATGGGATGTAGAGATATGGAACAAAGTTTGATCATGTTGTTCGGGTGGTGGAAGAAGTAGATGGGACTCTTACAAGTTTTGGGTAGGAGCGTCAATAACACATGTGGATGAAGAAGTGATAGGGGCAGAAGGAGTGGGGATAGTGTTGATGCAAGGTAAGTTGGGTGGAATGGGTTCTAATGATTGAGTAGATTGATGAGATTAGAGGATTGTAAAGGAGGATTCGTGGGAGCCATATTCACGTTGAGCTATTTCTAACTTGTTTATGGCTCTTGGGAAGAAAATGAAAAACTGCAAGGTAAGGACCTATGTGGACTCAAATGTGGAGGATAAGGATATATTTGTTGAAGAGGAGGACCATCGATGGGGAGGTGGGTGGCCTTTCAAGAAAAATAGTCATGTAAAGAAACACGATTAGCATCAAGGATCTCTTGGAACTCCACGTACCCATGAGGGATGTTAGGAGGTAAGTATCAAGGGGTAAGTATCAATATGGGAATTGGTTTAGATAGGGAACTAGAATAAAGGGGTAAGTATCAATATGGCAATTGGTTTAGATAGCTTGAGACTCATGGATATGAGCAACATAAACTATAGGTTGAGTAACCAAAGAAGAAGCGGCCAAGGGGGTGGAAGAGATAATGAAAAGGGCTGAAGTTTGTTGAGAAGTAATGTTGGGAATGTTACTAGATGATGTTTCTTGTTCCATTTTTTGGCTTGAGAATAGGTGATAATGGGCATGAAACAACAAACAAAAAACTATGCTGATTTTTAATATTTCAAACAAGTCACGTAACAAAAGTGTTAATTATCTTGTTTATTAGAAGATGTGAAAAATAAAAGAAATGGGTTCAAAGGAAACCTAAGAAATGGCCAAACTATGGATGGTTTTAGGATGATTTGTATGGTTTCCTCGATATAGTCAAAGGTATGTGAGGCTTAAATTAGTAATGATTACTAGTACGTGGCCTAGTATTAGGGCCTACCCCCTCACTTCACACATCGCTATGATAAGGGTGTCCGGTGTTTAACCTTTATACCGATAATCAAAAAATTTCTTACACAGCCCAAAAACCATGGTGGCCTTTCCTATTGGCTGATGAATCCCAATATTTCCACCTAGAAGAAGATGTTTAAATTGATGTGTGAGTTTTTGATGTGTGTGGAAGAAATGAATGCAACGAATTAACATACTATGTTGTCAAGAAAGCATGAAGAGGTTCTTTTTAAGTCCAAAATGAAGTGTTGTATTTGATGAAATCAAACAAATGTAGAAAGGAGAGAGATACAAAAAAGATCAAAAAGGGAAAAATGAACAATACCTCAATAACGCTATTTTATTTTTTATTTTATTTTAAGCAAGTACATTGTTGATCCAAGTAAGCAATCCACCACGCATGCAAGAAAACAAATCTCCCACCTACGAGGCTAGTAAGAAATTAGTAAAAAATTGAAATGAAAATAATGAAATAACTCACCAAAGAAGGGTGGGTCCCACCGGGCATGACAAAATGTTGATCAATTTTTCTTGCTCATGTTTCAGATTAGTGAGGTGGTGATAAATAAAATAGGCACTCCAGGGATGAGAGGGTTTAAGGCTACCTCTAGATAAGATGATGATGGATAAAAATGTAAAAGATCCTCCTCACAATGAGCATGATTATCTGCACAACAAAGAGAAACTCAACAAGAAAAATATTAGTAGATAGGAGGGTGGGTTTTCTGAAAACATCAATCTCGAGTAGTGAAAAATTCCTAGGATGGATGTCAACCCACTTCGATAAAATATAGATTAAAAATGATAATGAATAAATGATAAGATGCAACAGAATCTGAATTGAAACAAAAAATATGAAATGTTCTAGATAAGATGAAATGCAGATATGATAACAAAAAATGATGAAAATTGAACCAAGCCTGATCAGTTTGATGATGACCCGAGACTAATGGGAAAAGTCGACAATGACTGTAACAAAGTAAGAAAAAAAGATAAGAAGAAAAGGTAGATCTAAGGGGTTGATATAAAATTGATCTGAGACTGATATGATGTTGAGATGTTGCAGAGGGTCTAGATCTGATTAGGAAAGAAAATATGTAAAAAATTGGTAGAATCGATGAGAAAAATGATGATTGCAGACTGGGTCGATGTCGATTGGGATGGATTGATGGTGAATGGGTTTGATGAAGATGATATCTAAAGTAATAAGTGTGTAGGACAACAAAATTGGAAGATATAGTGTGGAGTTGGAAAACAAACAATTGACAAGATGGATGAGAAATAATAAGACAAATGTGGATTGGGTTGACAATGACTGTACAAAGTTGACAACGATCAAGAAGGGATATAGGGTTTGATGGGGGAAATGGATGGAAAATTGAATAATAGAAAAGGCCCAACGAAGACTGATGCAAGGACAAATCTCTGATATGACTGGTAAACCTGCAAGAGTGAAGCTTAATGTTGATAGGATGAAAATGGGGATGCCAAGCAAGATCTAATTATCCAAATCCTCAAGTTTGGTATGCAAGATCTCCAACAAAGCTCCAAGGTGATAAGATCTCCTAGAAAGAAATGAAACAAAATTCACAAGAAATCATGAAATCTCAAAATTACATCCTCAGGAGAGGAGCGATATGGGTGTATTTATAGGGTCAAACGGTGACCCACATGGGTTACCCATGATTGTGGCAGACTGTTGATTTGGGTGGTGGATATTTGATTGGCTTGATGCAAAGGGCCTAAAAGGAGTGATATTAGGGTTTCAAGTGGTTAATGCGGGTTAAGATTGCTTTGGGAGGATAAAAGGTGGTTGGGGGATAGGAATACATTGAATGAGGGTATATGGGAACCTAGGGATGATAAAAGGATGTTTAGGGAGGATAAAAGGATTAGTGGACGAGTTTAGGATAATTAAGTGTGATTTGGGATTAGGGAAGGTTAATTAATAGTGGGATTAATATAAGATAAAGATGGGAATTAGATAGTATTTAGGAGAAAATTAAAATAGGAAGGGAGGTATGTATGTGCAAGATGGTGAAGGGGAGAGAACGTAGGATGACAGACAAGGGATTCCAAAATTTGGTGTCTACAAAAGGATATATAGAATGGATTAAATTTCTACATATGAAGATCCTATGATCAAATCCGCGTGTCTTCAATTTAATGGAATGTTGCTAGAGAAAATAAAAATGGGAATTACACTGGCTGATGATCGAGAATCTAAGATCTTGATGAGAAGAATGCAGAAGAGATATGAAATATTATATGATCAACATGAATTTTAATCTCTATAAAAACTAAGTAAAGAAGAATCTCTAGAAGGTAATGTTTCGAATTATACATAGTTGATTGAAAAAATCAAAACATTATCTTTCATCTCTCTTCCTTAGGATGATTTTATTACTTATGGAGATAAAGAAATGGTAGCCTTGAAAAAAGAGTATGGGCAAAGAATTTTTAGAGTTTAAGAAGAAAATTCTTATCCTGAAACCAATCATGAAATTCTAAATTATGTTTTGGTTAAGCAAGAAAGATATGAACATCTTGAAGCACTCCATAATGAGGAGAAGAAGAACTACCTTCTAGAGGTGGATTTTGCTGATTCTCAATACTATGAAGTGTTTATTCTAGTAAGACTCTTCTATACTTCTCATGAATATCCTCTTCTTAAGAATTCCAATGAATTTTAACTCGACACCCTCAGTACATGATGAAGCATAAAAGTTGAGTATCCATTTGTAGCTACACTTTGGCCTAAAGAACAATCCTTGGAGGAGCAATGTGTATGGGAGATGGGAATTCTTGTCTCATAATAGATGATCTAGTGCTTGTTGAAAATTCCATCGATCGTGAAGTTGTTCAAGAGATGAATCCTCCTCCACCAGAAAATTCTTCAGGAGGATGATTTTGAGGTAATTATTGATGATTTTATTTCTAATATTGGCTATTTATTTGATACAAAATGCCCAATGATGAAATGGAGCAAATGAAAGAATTAAATTTCCTTCTTGTAACAATTGTGGATGAACAAAGAGCACATGATATCTGTAATGAGTTGGTTTCCTTATCATCACTAAAGGAGTGTGATAACAATCATAAATATGAGTATGGAGTCTTCTCTTTTCCCTATAAAGAAGAGGAATCTCTAGGAGATGTTCAGGATGGAATAAATGATTATTCTAATATTACAGACCCAACATTATGTCCTTTCTCTTTTCATAAGTATTATTTGAGGAATCTTGAATTGGAAGGTATGCCCTTCCCATTCAACATGGATATTATCTCTCTGTTTGAAAATGATGAAGATTAGGTATGCCTTAACTCGCAAGAAGGTAACACCCAAATGATAAGAAATATAGATCATGAGAAAGAGGATTTTTCAAATGATTTCTAGCCATACAAATTCTAGGGTTCCAATCATCTTCATGAGACCCAATGTGAATAATTTTCAAATGAACGTGAAATTGAGTATGTGGCATCTTTGAAGAAGGAATTTGTACAAGAGATTTTAAAGGTTGTAGAAGGAATTGAAGACCCTCAACTTAGTCTTGAAATCTTTCCCTATCTTATGATTGTGAAAAATAAGTATGAATCTAGTTTTGATTCTTATTTTTATTCACAAATATTTACTAATGAGATAGAAAAAATAGAGGAGATCAATGTCCCCCTTGAAACATTGATGAATGGGTATGAATGTGAAGATGAGTCCTTCTCTTTCCCATTTTATGAAAAAGATCATATTCATGATGAATGGAAGGGAAAGGAAATGATTGAATCTCTTGCGGATGTCTTAATTCATGGGGATATACCTCCATCACATAAAGTTATATCAAGGTCAATAGTGAGTGGGTATGTACATAAATGAATCATTTAGAACAATAAAATGATAAGCTAGAAGCAACCGGTGGACAGAGGAAGAATCAACTCATTCTCATCACTCCTGAATTCCCCACTAATACTGGAAATAAATCCATGCTAAAAATTTCACCCAAGGATGATGAATACCTTCATGCCAAAATAAAATATTCTATTTTTACAAACATGGAGGAATGGTTTCTTATGGTCACAAAATATCAGATGAAGACTATAGAAAGTAAAAATTTCAAATGAGTAACAAAGTGGTCATTGGATGTAAAGGTGTTTCTATTTAGTATCAATATGAAAAGGTAAAGTTGGTATCTTTCCATCTTCTAAAACCATGCATAGCCATCATGACATCATGACATGACCAGCTGATTATCTTTGAGTTTAGCAAGTATGAATTTAATCCAATGTTCCACGATGGTACCTAATTTTCTTAGGTTGTTACTGGGTGTGTGTATATTATTACCCCACCTCTGTAAATTTTCCTCCAATGTACCATAATTTCCCTTTCTGGTGTGTGCTTCCTTTCCAATTTTTGTGTGTTTCCCTCTCGTGTCATGTGCGTTTTGTTTTTCCCTTGTGCGTGTTCATTTATTGTATTAGTAGTGACGAAATGACTCCATTCCCTGATTGTCAAGGCACCATTTTCCTTACCAGTGAGATATGTGAGGTTATTTATTACCCCTTATAGTCTTATGTCCCCAAGATAGATCCAAATTTTTTCTCGCTAAATGTATAACATGAAAAATTAATTTTTTTGCCATGACAACTAAGCCCACAATTGAAAGTTTTCTCTCCCTATCACTCTCAACCCTTCCTTTGGCCAGCACATTCCAAGTATCACCCTCATGTTGTCTCAAAGGAATATGATAAAAATATTTTTAAGTGTGTTTAAATGTGCGGGGATAAATTCCCATGGTGATTGATGAAGTCATTAAGTTTCAATGAGAAATAAATGCTCCCAGAGGCCTAGAGAAGTCCATTTTTGGCCATTTTGAAGATATTAAACACCCCTTGGAATCCTAAAAGGAATATTCAAGCTATATAAGGGTGGTGTTAGAGAGAATTGAAGATGACCAAGGCATTTTAGGGACTTTTTGGATGAAAATTAATGACGGGAACAATTTGTTCAAAATCAGGCAATTCTAGGTGTGGGGAATAAAGACTCCAATGATGAAAGTTGACTTGTCCAGATGATTCTGGGAGTTATGAAAGGATTTAGGAGGAAAACAATACTTAATGGAAATATCCTATAACCTTATACATTATGGAAACATAAATATTATTCCAATAATCAAAGAGTTTATGAGGTAATCTAGAACACAACAAGTACTCCTTTTCGTCAAGAATGAAATATACCCTAATAATGAGATTAAAGGAATGATTTTCTCATGATAATGGGTGTAATGATCTTATAAAGTGTATAGGATTCAAAAGCATTCAATTTTTAACCCCAAAGCACTTTCCCATGCTCACGGGGTGGAAAAATCACTCTAGGTGTCTCGATTTGGACTTAGAGGGTGATATTAGTATTCCAAAAGTGGTAAAGTTGCACTTTGAAGCCTCAGATGTCTTCTCTATTCCCCAAGGTGAAAAGGAGACAAGGGGGAAACAAGTGTGACCCCCCATCATACTAAGTATTTGCAACTTACTTTTCACTACTTTTGCACCTAACTTGCACAAACCCACTTTCCACACTATCCCCCTTCATGATGGTTATACCCTAGTCACACATTTTCCCCTTAGCTACCCCCTATGTCACCGAAGGTGAAAAGAGGAAATCAGAAAACACATTTCAAGCCCCTTGAAAACTAAATTTTATGCCCTGGTGCTCATTCCTGACCCCTTAAATCTCCTTCACAAGGCACCATAGGCTGCCACTTGTGACCATATAGTATAATTCAAACTTTGGAGTCCCTTGTGTCCCCTTTATTCCCCTTGCACCGGTGCAACCTCACTGTTGGAGCTCAAATATGCACCCATTCCTGAATCATAGACGATTCGGGATTTGATACAACATGGGGATGTCTCCAAGTTATGGGACTCGAACTAAGACATACCTCCAAAGAAGTTCGACTTCCTCTACTTACCTCTAATGCTAAACTACTCCTAGGAATTGAAATTAAACTATCTATGTCTACTCTAATTTTCCAAGGGACCAAGGTGAGAAGGAGATGCACAAAACATAAACCTAAACTAGAGAAGGTGATAGCACCAAAAATAAGGGGATGAATACTCAAGCAAGAGAGAAAATGGAAGAAACGACGATGAAGAGGGTCAAAATGAAGCCACAGATCAAAATCACATCCAGGGTTCCACCTTCACAATGCACAATAAACATAGACCTATGAAATAACATATACAACACACTTGCAAATGAATGAGAGATAATAGAATGCAATAAAACAATAGCTAAGGCTGAAATGAGCCACAAAACCAAAGATTTTATTTCTTAAAGATCATGCACAAATTATCACCAGAAATAGAACACCAAATAACACAATATTGCAGATAAGTTCTCTTAATATGAAAGTAGAATATCTTGGCCACTTCGAGGGGACAACCTCCAAAACATATAATATGACTCAAATACTCAACATAATGATCATCCACTACCTATAACCCCTTTTTATACTATTCATATGATATGGCCATCAACAAGGCCGACCAACCAATGATAATATATCATATATGAAAGAGATACATCATGATAAGAAGTTATGATAGCCACAAGCCGGCTATATCCATCCCATGTAAGATATATAATTAAGGGTGTAACATGCCCCTCCCCTTCAAAGCAACATTGTCCTCAATGTTGGGAAGCCCTGGATGTTGCTGCATGATTGCTTCATCTTCCCATGATGCATCCTCAATATTCACATTCTTCCACTTGATCAGGTACTTGGTAATGACTCTAGTCCTCAGTCTTTTGGTGTGTGTCTAAAGAATTCCTTCAGGTTCCAATATGATCCTTCCTTCCTTGTCCAATTCCAGAAGCACTGATTGGGTGGAAATGTGCTGCCCAATAACTTTCTTTAAGCAAGAAACATGGAAGACTAGATGGATTCTACTTCCTGGAGGGAGCTCTAGCTTATATGCCACACTACCAACTTTCTGAAAAACTCGGTAAGGACCATAGTATTTAGGAGCAAGCTTATTATCCTTTTGATTTTGTTTTCAGGATAACTACTTATATGGCTGTAACCTTACAAAAACAAAGTCTTCCTCTTCAAAGTATCACTCAATTCTATGTTGATCAGCCTGTTGCTTCATACAGTTTTGTGCCCATGCCAAATTTTCTCTAAGACTAGAAAGTACCTCATGCTGATGCTGAATGTGATCTTCGACTGCCCTCACCTTTGGTTTGACCTTTAAGCTAGATATGAGTGCTGGAGGATGGTACCCATAAAGTGCCAGAAATGGAAACATTTTGGAGGAGGTATGAAATGAAGTATTGTACCACCATTCTGCCAGTGGCAACCATTGCACCCAACGTTCTTGTTTATCTAAAGTAAAACATCGAAGATATTCCTCTAAACATTTATTTACCACCTCAGTTTTCCCATATGTTTGGGGATGATAAGAGGAACTCTAGGCTAGTTATTGGATCACAATCACTTACTATAATTTTTGGCATGCCATGGAGCTTTTGAACTATATCCATAAAAGAGATGGCAACTATACTAGCTATGAAAGGATGAGCCATGACACAAAAATGAGCATATTTGGTAAGTCTATCTACCACGACCATGATGACACTTTTCCCTTCTAATTCAGGTAATCCTGTGATGAAATCCATTGATACCTCTTCCCATCTCTCACTAGGAATAGACAAAGGTTAGATAAGACCAGGTGTCTTAATGGTATCGCCCTTATTTTTTTGGCAAACCAAACATTCTGCCAATTTTTTTTGAACATCTCCTTTTAACCCCTCCCAAAAGAAATCCTTCTTAACTCTATGATATGTTTTCAGGACCCCAACATGGCCAGCTATTGGAAAAGAATGTAGCTCTGAAATAACATGGTGTTTAAGTGTGGAGTTCTTACATAGATATAACCGATCTTTGTACCACAATGTATCCCCCTTCCATATAAATTGAGCTGATATGGACGGATCTACCTAAATATTTTGAACGAGAGTATGTGTGGTTGCATCTTTCTTCCATTCTTCATGTGCTTGATCTACCCAATCTGCATTTAGTATAAATATGGCACATAACAATGCTTCAGCAGACTCATCACTCCTAGATAGAGCATCAACGACCAAATTTTCCTTTCCTTTCTTATAAAAAATCTCAAAGTCATATCCCAACATCTTAGTGACCCATTTTTGTTGTTCTTATGAAGATAGACATTGCTCTAAGAAATATTTCAAACTATCATGATCAGTTTTTACCTTAAAATGTCTACCCATCAAGTATGGTCTCCATTGTTTGACTACATGTAGTATTGCCATCTTTTCCTTTCCTAGGAGGGCTTTAACGAATTCTTTCCTTTTAGCTGTCGGCTCTCAAAAGCAATGGGGTGTCCTTCTTGCATTAGTACTTCTTTGATTCCATTTCCTGAAGCATCGCACTCAACTACGAAAGTTTTGGAGAAATATGGGGCTGCCAATATTGGAGTGGTGCACATAGCTACCTTCAATTTTTCAAATGCCCTAGATGCTTCCTCATTCCACTGAAAGGAATCCTTTAATAATTTTGTGAGTGGTGCTGCTATACTACCATAGTTTTTGACAAATATGTGATAATACCCTGTGAGACTTAAGAAACCTCGTAATTGTTTGAGGGTTCTTGGGGTTTCCCATTCCACCATGGCCTAGATCTTGTGAGGGTCCACGTTAACACCTTCATGAGAAAAAATATGGCCCAAGTATTCCACTTCCTGTACCCCAAAAGAACAATTTTAAGGCTTGGCATAAAGTTGATGTTTCTCTAAGACTTCTAAGATAGTATTGATGTGATGTAAGTGTTTCTCCCATGATTTGCTGTAGATGAGTATATCATCGAAAAAAACTAAGAAAAACTTTATTAGGAATGGTCTAAATACTGAATTCATCAAGCTTTAGAATGTGGAGGGAGTATTGGTAAGACCAAATGACATCACTAGGAATTCATAATGATGAGTTCTAAAGGCTGTCTTATGAATATCTTTTTGCTTGACTCTAATTTGGTGATACCTAGAACACAGATCTAGTTTTGTAAAATAAATGGCACCATGCAACTCATCTAATAAATCATCAATGACAAGAATAGGAAACTTATCTTTGATAGTGAACTTGTTAACCTCTCTATAATCTAGACACATGCACCATCTTCCATCCTTGCGATGCACCATCACCACGGGAGCAAAATAGGCACTCTGAATGTGACGAATAATACCCATTTCCAACATTTCCTCCACCATCTTCTCGATCTCACTCTTTTGCACATATGGATATCTATAACACCTGATGTTGGGGGGTTGGCTTCCTGGAATCAACTGAATAGCATGATCATGCTCTCTTTCAGGCAGTAATCCTCTTGGATCCTTGAAGACAACTACATGTTGATTAATAACCTTTTGAAGATTAGGATGCAATACCTTCATTTGCGGTTGGACTTCTATAGAGAATAATCGAGCTACAAAACCTTCAGACCCCTTTTTAAGAATCTTCTGCATTTGGTGAGAACTTACCATTAGAATATATTTAGCTTGTAGACCTCGAAGTTCAAATTTTTTACCCTCAGAATGAAAACGCATGAACAATTCCCAGAAATTTATCTCTATGGTGCCCAAAGTAGTGAGCCACTGAACACCTAAGACAATATCAGCTCCTCCCATGGGAATAACAAACATCATAGATTCCAATGTGTAATCACCCATCATGATTTTGACTTTATGGCATTTCCCTGAACATTGGACTGTGCCACCATCTACAATCATTACTTGAAATTCTGGTGCTGGGTAGATGAAACAATTTAGTCTTGCTGCCAACTTATGATTGATGAAATTATGTGTGCTCCCTGAATCAATCAAGACTGTTACCTTATGCTTGTTAATATAACCCACAACTTGAAGGGTTTGTGGAGTACTAATATTTGATAGAGCATGACATGAAATAGTGGATTGAGGATCTCCAGATTCTTCCTCTAATTTTTCCACTTCCTCTGTTGATGTTGCCTCATATTCTTCCTCATCACCAGATCCTTCAATGTAGAACAATTTTTTCTCAGAACATTTATGATTTGGCCCATATTTTCTATCATAGTTAAAGCATAACCATTTAGCTCTTTTTTCTTCAATTTGTTGAGGTGTCAACCGAATTGGCCGAGGGTAAGAAGGAGACAAGGTGTTATGATCTTTTATGCTAGAAAAGGACTGCCTTCTACTGGAAAGAAATTTTTCCTCTACTCGACGTGCCATGATAATAGAATCTGAAACCTTGAGTGGGTTCAACATGCGTACCTCATGCTCAATGTGGTCCTTAAGACCCCCAAAAAATAGGTCATTCAAATACTCTTCTGTAATATCCTCCACATGCAAGGAAAAAGTTTGGAATTGATGGACATACTCCTTAACTAAACCAATTTAGCATAGCTTTGCTAATTGGCTGAAGTAATTCTCAGAAAAACTAGAAATATAGTGTAATTGAAGCTCTTAAGTGAAAAATGTCCAGGTGACATTTAGGCCATTCTTTTTCCTTTGAGCACATAACCAACGATACCAAACAAATTGATCAAGTTCTAGGTATAAGGATGCCACAGTTACCTTTTGTCCTCCTAGGATTTGATGGAGATAAAAAAAAAATTCCATTTGGGTAATCCAATTGAGTGGATCGTTTCCATCAAATTTACGCATTTCAACTTTTGGAATCATGCCCCTCCATTGGTAAGAAGATCCACTTGAATGATTAAAGGATCCTCCCTGATTGGAGTGATTTGTATCTGTGTGACCATTTCTAGTGGAACCCATATGACTGGCATTAGAAGTTGTATTTGAAATAATATGTAACAACTCCTACTGCATTGCATGAAAATCCTTTTGAATCTCACTCCTAAGGCTACCTTTCAGTTGATGAAGCTCAACATTAAGGTCATCCTTACTCACCATATTGTTAACCCTTTCCTGAAGTTGGATGACTACCTTAGATACTCCCAAACCAGTAGACTTTGAAGTAATATCTTCCTTATTTGGGGTCATTCCTGGAGTTGCTTGTCCTTTTCCTTGGCCTTGGGTAGATCTACCAGCCATGGCGAAGGGTTTGGGCCTAGGGGTAGACTTAATAGGGCATAATTTTAGGGTTTAGGGTTTCGTAATTTTTTTGGCCGAATATAGGAGTTTATAAAAAAGAAACCCTAGCTATTTTTTGAGGGGTTTCCGAAAATATAAGAAATTTGAAATTTTTCCAAAAATTACACCCTAAGGAGCCAAATTATGAATAAATATAGAACCATAATAAATTTTGAAAAACAAGTCAAAACTGATTGAAATTTGGGGAGAAGCTTACTTGAATTATTTTGCCACACCACAAATAAAATTGTAGAAAAAATTCACTAGCAATCTTTAGATATAGCCAAACCTTCAGAATTAGGGTTTGACGTCGTCCTGGCTGAGATCAAGCTCTGATACCACTTGTAATGAAATTACTTGATTAATTATGATTATCACCAGAAATAGAACACAAAATAACACAATATTGCAGATAAGTTCTCAATATGAAAGTAAAATAGCTTGGCCACTTCAAGGGGGTGACCTCCAAAACATATAATAAGACTCAAATACTCAACATAATGATCATCCACTACCTATAACCCCTATTTATACTATTCCTATGATATGGCCATCAACAAGGCCGACCAACCAATGAGAATAGATCATATATGAAAGAGATACATCATGATAAGAAGTTATGATAGCCACAAGTTGGCTATATCCATCCCATGTAAGATATATAATTAAGGGTGTAACAAATGATGATGAAGAGGGCCAAAATGAAGCCATAGATCAAAATCACATCCAGGGTTCCACCTTCACGATGCACAATAGACAAAAACCTCTAAAATAACATATACAACACACCTGCACATGAATGAGAGGAAATAGAATGCAATAAAATAATAGCTAAGGCTGAAATGAGCCATAAAACCAAAGATTTTATTGCTTAAAGATCATGCACAAATCATCACGATACAGGAGGAAGATGAAACAAATTTACAAAGATATAGCCCAAGGCATGCGACCCTTAGAAAAATTGTGCAACATAAAATGATGCCCTCATATTCCCAAAGTATCCAATATTAAAACAAGGCATCACTTTACAATATATAGAAAATTAGCTGAAAGAGAGAAGAAGAAAAGGAGAGGGAAATTCAAATTCCTTTTTCCCCCAACCACCTTCATTAATTTCTGAAAATGATCTGATTATCTCTCTAAATTTTTCTTTCCCATGTCATTTTGCCTTGTTAAAGAAGGAATGATGCCCACACCACATTTAATTTTGGTGGTGGAGCTGTTGACTGAGATAGAACCTTTTGTGTTGGGGAGTATCTTCCTTTACTTCACCCACCTACCTTCATTTAATTCATGAAATCTGATTTTTCTATTCCATGGAGAGGGATAAGATTTCTTCAAATAATATTAGATTTGCAAAGATCGAATCATTAGATTGAAATTCATGATCATTTTAGCAACTCTCCATGGAAAACTGCCACTGTTTTCATTTGATACGCAGCTTTTTTGCTTTTATTCTACATGGTTTTTGGATTCCGTGGATTTGTATCCGCATGTTCCGCGGCCTATCCATCATGATTTTTCCACTTTACGCCACATCTTCTGAACTTGGATCCTTCAAATTTACAGTCCACAGATTTCCTTTTACCCACGCGACTTTCGTCCATTAATGCATTATTGACTTTTTAGAACCTCTGATGACTTTTCTATCCTTTTGCCGTGACAACTTCAAGACTTTGTGGTCTTCCCCTTTTCTTGTGGCATTATTGAGCTTTCTTTACTTGACATTCACTCCTTATCCATGACACACTTAAACTCTTTGCGGCACCTTATCCCAATTCCGCGGTGCAAACCAAGTTGTTCAATTTTTGCAAGGGTGTAAAAATAGACAACATTTTTGGTGACTCATAGGGGCCATCTACTTGCTAGATGAGATGATCAGTATCCTTAACATCCTATTGGGCATGGAGTCATCTTGAAATCCCTGTGAGTCTTATTTAGTTGCTCTATATTTGACTTTCTGAGGTGAATACAACTAATCCTTGATATTTTGAACTTCTTCCTTTAGAAACAATCTGGAAAACATGATGAAAAACTGCACAAGAACTTCTCCAAGCAAAGGAATTGTGCAAATCACTTAGGGAAAGAAACCTGTACTACCAATAATGCAATGTGCTGAAAACACTTAGAGGAATTGAAATTCTACTACTACTATATACAAGATGCAAAGACGAATCTTAATGAGAAGGTTTGAGATGAATCCCATTGACTGGGATTTGAAACACATTCCCATCAAGATCAAATAACTCAAATGAGTTAGCCACCTTGCAAGCAGTGATGATGTATGGTCCACTCCAAATAACATAAATTTGGAGTGTCTACCTGGTTTAGCTTGGATCTACATCCCACTTTAAAACTAGATCTCCAACCTTGAATGTTTGATCTCTAGTTTTTCTGTCAAACCACTGTTTGGTTGACACCTGATGTTGTTCCAATCCTAGCCATGGTAGACATTTCTATTTTCCTCAAGTTCCACTAATTCCACCATTCTTATTTCCATTTGATCTGTGCCTTCAAATTCAAGCTGCTGAGCTAACTCAAATGAAGACAACTCTAGTGAAAATGAAAATCTTGCTTCTTTACCATATACTAATTTGTAGGGAGAAGTGCCAATAGCCTTCTTCATTGTTATCATGTCTACCCAAAGAGATTTTTTACCTTTGTGTGCCATTGTCTTTTATTGATGTCCATTTTCCTCTTCATGATTTTGATCAAATTATTGTTAGTAGATTCTTCCAATCCATTACCTTGGGGGTAATAATTGGAAGATTTTTTTGAGATAGATCCCTAGTCCCAAAGCCCAATTAGAAATTTTAGATCCCAGAAAATGCTTTAGCATTATCAGAAATGATGGTCTGAGGGTTGCCAAACCTTGTAACAATTTCTTCAATAAATTACAAGATAACTGATTCAATGGCTTCCTTCAATGGTGCGGCTTCAATCCACCTAGTGAAATAGTCTGTTGCTGTGTGGACCCACTTGTGACTAACTAGATGGAGAATTAATCATACCAATGAAGTCAAGAACCCATTATGTAAATGAATGATCTACTTGAATTGGATGAAGTGGTAGGGCTTCCAATATTTTCTTTCTAGTGAAGAGCGCACATTATTTTACATTTTCTAACCCACCTTGTGAGCATCCATGAACAACGTAGGTGATAGAAATATCCTACTTTTATAATCTTCATGGATGTAGCTTTAGCAAAGAAATGTCCACATGAGAAACCATCATTGAATTCAATTAGAACCTTGTCACATTACTCACCTTCAATGCACCTAAATAACACTCCATCAATGTTCCTTTTGAACAATACACCACTAATCAATGCATAAGGAATAGATCATAACCTTAGATGTATTATCATTGCTTTATTCAAACCAAGAGGGTACCTGTGTTACATTCACTGGATCATGGCCCCTTTCACACACTTATGTTTACAAAAGTGCATATTACTTGAGCTCATGGTATGGTTGGATATTTATGGGTACTATCTCCAGGTTGTGGGACTTGCTGCTTGAGATAGACCTCCAGAGAAAGTTGGTTCTTGCTCCTAAACTACCTGCCGCAATCTTATAATGCAAGTAAGACTATCTTTCCTATAACTTTCCAAGGGACCAAGGATAGACAATGCATGAAACATTGAAAGCCTACACTAAAGTAGTGATTACACCATGCTTAAGGAAGTGTGAGAGTAGTCTTCTAATGCATGAGATATAGAAGTTAGGTGCACATGAAGGGGTGATGGCAATTCTCCACAATTTAGAAAAATGCATTCAAAACAAATCTCAAACGTACACAATGATAATGGATCCCTGGAGCATAAAAATAGACACATTATTCTTGTAATGAAGGTTAAAAGGGAACCGAAGAGTGTAAAAAACCAACAGGGGAAGATGCATCCACAAACTTGTATGCTTATTGCTTCTGAAGTATGTGCACAATTCAGAGGGTATTGTAAAATTTGTGGAAGGGCTTGGATCGCTCATGCAAGCAAAATTCCTTCTACAATCACTCATAGGAGATAAGGATACAAAATACATTTCCTGACAGAGCAAACTTGCTATAACTACAACATCTCCATCAGATTGCAATGAGACAACCATATCCATACTCCTAGGAACTTGAGAAAAGAGAGAGAACCCAAACATTGAAGATCCTGAAATCTATCCTTCAACCACTTATTGAGGCACTAAATGGATGAATGATTGTATGTTTCTTGAAAAAGGCTTCCACATACTGTGCCTATTGCAGTATAAAACATGTTGACCATGCCTCTTAATGCTCAGCTGCATGGATTACCAAAGAAGCATACCACTGCTTGAGTTCTCCATGCTCTGTTATATGAAAAATCCCATCTAGATTTTTCATTCTAGACATTTCCAGGCTATTGTTTCCTCTATTCCACATGTTAAGTGGAATTCTTGTCATGACATTGGTTTTTGAGCAAATACAAAATTGGGATCACACATGTGAGTAGACCATTTTTTTGCTAGGCATTTTGACTCTTTCTGAGGATCATGAGCAAACATGAGTTCTGCAGCTTCAATCATGGCTTGAGAAACCTGAGATTATCAGCTCATCATCCATTTGATTAAAATTGGAGCACATTCAGAAAACATCATTCTTTTGCATGCAGAGGACATTGTGCATTGTTTCACAAAGTCAATTTATGAGGCATCTTCTTAAAATCCATCGTTTGATTTTGGGAGGTCAAATTTGACTTTCACTCTTTGCTACGGCGATTTAAAAAAAGTTGGGTCCAATTTGCATGGCCTCCTAACCATCCTAGACTCATTCTTTTCATACCTTCTGATTTCAGGCTTCCTTGTCCCTGCACATCCACCATTTACAGGCCGTGAGTGTCATCTGACTTGTTTGTCGCCAGATCCCATGGTCCCTTTTGTATTTTCAACCTTTCTGATGTCCCATTGTTGACAAATTATCTCTTACACCATCCGTTTTTGGAATGACATTGCAGAAAATTAGCTTTCACTCATCCCGCGTAGTACTTTTGTCCCAACTGTCCTACACCATGCGGAACATAAAATTCCACCCATTCAACCGATATTTTACTGGGTAATGGTGTTCATCTTTGTGCATCCCGCACGTGTCCCCAATTGTGTTTGGCTTTTCGCCTAGGATCAAAAATCTCTGATTTGCTGATTCTTTTGTAGTTTTCCATCTTGGATCATTGATGGCTATAACAAACCTTGGTTGAATTAACCTCCAAACCCTCAATGCATTAAAACAGGCACTGTGATTCTCATTTTTTGGAGCTTTTTCAAATTTAGTGCTAACTTGTTGGATTTTTCCTTGATTTAGTAGAGATATTCAAATAGATTGCCCCCAAACTTCTTCATGTGATTGTGGAGCCTTGAATCAGCATTCTACTGTTCTTAGGATTGCAAGAATTTGGACATGTTATCAAAATTACCTTGTCTTTGAATTTTGGTAACAATATGCACCAGTAGATAAAAACTTTGACATATCAACAATCCAAATCCAATCAGTTGAATCCATTTATCTCATCCTTCTATGACTCAACATCATCCGACATCTCATTATTTGAGGGGCACATCATCCATGAATATGTTCTCTTGAGATTTCACAACATCCAGGGCCAACTACTCACAAAGTGTCTCTTCCCTTACTAATTTTGTAGCTTTAATCGATCACATCATATTCCATGATTTTAGTCACCCATCAACTTGTTTTTCACTGATCTAATTACCCCCATAATGAAGTCTCCTTGATGTTGGAATGTGAAACTAAAACCTTATGTCTAGACTACCAACAATCATAATTTTGAATTTTTTCAAGACTCTCATGATATGGAAACTAGACTTTGATGTTTTTCAATGTGATTGTACTTGAGTTCATAATTATTCAGTGTTTGCACTAAAAAATTCCATAGGCTACTCCATTACTTGATCATTCAGTTGACACAAAACCATGTCTATGCTAAAGATTCCACCCCAATAGCATAAAGAATGAAATCCTTGCTATAATCTGGATTAATCAATGTCTGGGCTTGACAATCTCTTGTTTTATATTTTCAAAAATATTCTTCCCTTCCGCATTCCACTTAAATGTTGCATCTTTTTGAGCATGAAATAATAGGTCTTAATAAACCCATGAAGTTAGGAATGAAACACCTAACAAATTTTATCTTTCTAAGGAATACTGGAGATTCCTTCTTGTGAGCTAGCAATGGAAGATCTGCAATAGTTGTAATTCTTTCTAGATCAATGACAATTCCTTCTTTTGATAAAATATGCCCCAAGAGCTTGCCTCTAGGGACTGTAAAGTTGCATTTCTTAGGATTAAGGATATACCAAATTCCTTGCACCTTTTAAATACTTTCTCTAATGTTTTATTTGATCCACACTCTCCTTGGAGAAGACAGTAATGTCACCTAGGTAAACCAAGATGAATTGATTGATATACCCTTTGTTCAATATGGGCATTTCTCTTTGGAAGTTAACAAGCATTTAATAAGTCCCAAAATTTGGAATATTTTGATCATCCCAAAAACATTCCCCATTTGGTGGTGATGCCATGTGGAATTTTATATTGATATTCTTCTTTATATTTCACTTTGATTTGGTAAAAACCAAAATAGCCATTTAGCATGGAGAACCTTTCTACTCCTACTATTATCTGCAAGATTTTTTCCATGGAAGGAAATGGATAATGATCCTTGAGGGAAGCTGTTGTTAAAATCCCTAAAATCCATGCAGAACCATATTTTACAATTCTTCTTCCTTACCAGAACTAGATTTCTACCCAATTAGAATACTTTATGGGAAAAATTATTTTGGGATCAATGAGTTTGGAAAAAAAAATCTCATGAGGGGCTCAATCTTGGGATTGACTGACCTAAATTCTGTCTTGTTGGCCTGATGTTGGGATTAAGATCAATAGAACTTGCTAACAACTATGTTTGAATTGAATTCCTTTAAATCTTCATAGTCCCATGAAAATCTCATCACCAACTTCTAACACAAGGAAACAAAGGATCTTTCCTTTCACTTCCTTCACATAACTTCCCAAGTAGAATTTATTTTGATTGGAGAAATTGAAATTAGCTAATAATCCTCCTACTTTTACCATGTTATTTTCCATTCCTTTGAACTCATCAACTGGCCTAAATATCTGCTCCGGAGTGACCAATCCATTTGATAACTTGTTTCTTCTTAGTTAAATAATATAATCCCTATATACTTCGTGTAAATCAAATTTCACCTTTGAGGAGAACTCCTCCTCATTTTGGATTAACTGCACAATTTTTTCATCACTATCAAAGTATTTGAAAAACTAGTCTCATTTTCTGGGATGGATGGCTTGAACACTATCTTGATATGTTTGGCATTCTCTTTGATCAAATCCTCAGTAGGAAAGAATTGTGAGCCAAGAGCCACTATTTATCTGTGACTTTATTCAACTTCACAGCACATAACTTGTAGGTTAATGACATAATTTTTTATAGAAAATCCCAAACTCTATGTTTATAAGCTTTCAAGAATTTGTTCTTCATCGTACATCTACTGTGGACTTGGTGAATGACCAATTCAGTGTCTCTAAAGACCTGCAATTATCTTGATTTTCTTTTTTCCACTATCAAGAGACCATGCACTAATGCTTCATACTCTGCCACATTATTAGAACATGAAAATTGCAATCTATGAGAAAAGAATAACTTTTCATTGTATGGAGAAATGAGAACAACACCAGCCAAATTTGAAAATGGGATTGGCTTCATTTCTTTTCTAGAACCATCAAAGAACATCCTCCATAGTCTAGAAACTTTCCCCCTTCTTGTTTAAATGTCACAGGTATCACAGATTTTTCCTGGAGAATGCAATAGGTGCCCAGACCAGTCTCAAATTTTTTAAGCTCTTCCTCATAAGGATCAAATTATTATCTATCTCAGTGCATTCATCAAACATCAAATTAGGCATGGAAAGAGGAATAGACCTTTCATCTAAGGAAGTTAAATATTGCTCATGTTCTTCTTGTATTAAGAAATTTGATTGGATAGGAGAAGGGTCATATGACTCAATATGGTAAGAAAATATGGGCTCATACTTGTATTATGAATCTTGTACCATATCTAGTTCTTAGGAGCATGTGATGTCCAATCTGAGGATAGATAACATCTACTTTAGCAATGAAGTCTCTAGACAAAAAAATCAAAAACATGGGAGGAAGGTAAATGACTGAAATATCATGGGTTACGGTGAGGCTTGGGAAAGCATGAAGTGTCAACTCAAGATTTTTAATTATCCTAGGACATTCACAATTGACCATCAAGTTGTAAAACCCCCTTAGACATAGAATGTATTTGAGACCTAAGATATCAAAAATTTTCTTGGTTCATCATTACAAGAGGTACTAGCCCTTGAATCAATCATACAGTTATGTGAACTAAGTATTTACCCACAATTATTGACATGTAAAAGGGTGGGGTTTTGACCATTTTACTTACTTGATCATTGTTTTCTTGACATACATGAACCTCGGCATGATTCTTTTGCATTATTGGATCCACCGGAGGCAATTACTTGAGGGCTTTACACACTAGGAGATTATATTGTGATGGAATAACAAGCACATCCCACATTGAGACGTTGACATTAGTTTTCTTCATTTGCTCTAACAATGTTGAATGGGAGGCCCACATATTTATGCATCTGGGCATGGTTCCTTCTTTCTTCTTTGATGGTGACATTTGATTTTGCGGATTTGGTTGAGAAACAACCTCTTTATCTTGGTCGGATTTACCAAGAAGCTCAGGTGGATCTCACTTTTGTTCACCATGAATTCTTTTTCCCTTCCCATGGTATTGGCGTGATCCATGGAAGGTGAAGATTGTAACTCTAACATCCTTTTCTTGTGTCGTATGTTATCAACAACGCTGATTGATGGTCTGTTATAAATTTGTTTCACTTGGTTAACTATGCATAAGTCCTCAGTTCCAAAGAACATTAGGTTAGTTTCATTGTTGGTCTCTTGACTTGCTTCCATAATTGGATTTGGTACCTCTAGCAGTGGTTCTTGTTGACTGGAAGAGACTTGAACCATGCATGCTTCAAGATGCATTTCCCTTTCACAACCAAGTTGGTTATGTGGCAGATTACATGGAAAACACCATTTTGTTTCTTTTTCCATATTATCTTTGTACAGGAACTAAAGCTTTACTTGAACTGGGAGGAGGAAGTGCTTATGGAGGAGGGATTTTTGCCAATGGAAGAGGATGAGCACTTTGATCTTGCATATCTATTATTTTACTGGTTCTGTGCATATCTTTGATTAGGCTAATGATTTCTCCAAGGTTGATATCCTTGATTAGAATATTTCCCTTGATTTTGATAATTCTTATAGGATTGGGCTTGTTGTTTCTCTAGGGATATAAATTTGTTTGTTAAGTTTCTAATCAAAGCCTTCATTTCTTCATCCTCCTTTTGCTGAGTGGGAGTTTGTGAGGTGGAAGCAACACGTTACAGATTTGGCTCAGGGATAAGAGCAATAAAAGGTTGAGAAGCTTTAGGTAGTTCAGGATATAAAGACATGGGTGGTCTAGAAGCTAATTTCCCAGTTTGATATTAAACTATTTTCAGCTCTTTGATTGTAATTGCATAAATAGTTGGTAGAGTTTTTCCTCCCATAGATTGTATCATAACAGATATATTAGAGTTAATATATTTTAAGAAGTAAAGAAAAGGAACCTTCTGCTGCAGGTCTCATAGGAGCTAGAATTCTGTCCCAGGTTCTCTATGGAATCTGAAGTTGAAATCCACCATTTTCTCATTAGGTGCTCTCTTGATTGTAGTTAACTTCTCCAAAAGAGATAGGTTGTCTGTCTCTTTCTCCAAACTGGTCACAAAGGGCTATGCACAATTGATCCCAGTTTTGAATTGTTCTTGCCCTAAGACATTTTGAACCATTTATAGAGATTTTCCTTTAAGTGATGAAGCCAAAATTTTCACTTCCAAATCCATCTCAAAAATCTTCATGGATAGCACAAACATTTGTAATGTCTTGAATGTGATCAACTAAGAGTAGTGTGATTTTCTCCAGTAAAATATGGAATATTCTTTAAGGCTACTACTAGAATAAGATTTTGAGCATTCAAAGGTGAGTGGAATACTTCCTGTGAAGTTTACAAATGGATTTTTATTGTGGTTGTTGTTGATGAGCCATTCTAATAGGTCTGAGAACTCTTGTTGACTACAAGAAGGGCCTGCCAGGTGGAGGTGTTGAAAGAGTTTGATTTGGAGGAGATGGAGATCTTTGAATCTGTCTTCCTCTTCTACCTCTTCCTGGGGATAACTGTAAATATTCAAATACACCTTCTTCTCTTGTTCTCGACCGTGTTTGGATCCTTCTCATGAATTAGGGACACTTAAGACCACCAGTACTGCTGAAAAAATTGATATTTTGAATGGAGTCATGCCAAATGTGTTATTGAAGAGCCTCAAAAGGCTAGAGATTCACCAAGATACACATCAAAACTTGATAAAATTGGAAATATTAATTTCAAATGTCCCACCAGCATGCCAAAACTATTGGAGCTCAAATATTCACCCATTCCTCGAATCATAGACAATTCAGGATTTGAGACAACATGGGACTATCTCCAAGTTGTGGGACTCGAACTGAGACAAACCTTCAGAGAAGGTTGACTTCCTCTACTTACTCCTAATGCTAAACTACTCCTAGGAATTGAAATGCAACTATCTAACTCTACTCTAACTTTCCAAGGGACCAGGGTGAGAAGGAGATGCATAAAACATAAACCTAAACTAGAGAAGGTGATAACACCAAAAATAAGGGGATGAATACTCAAGAAAGAGAGAAAATGGAAGAAAACGATGATGAAGAGGGCCAAAAGAAAGCCACAGATCAAAATCACATCCAGAGTTCTACTTTCATGATGCAAAATATACACAGACTTCTGAAATAACACATACAACACACCTACAAATGAATGAGAGGCAAGAGAATGCAATAAAACAATAGCTAAGGCCAAAACGAGCCACAAAACCAAATATTTTATTGCTTAAAGATCACACATAGATCATCACGATACATGAGGAAGATGCAAAACATTCACATAGATATATCCCAAGACATGCGACACTTAGAGCACTTGTGCAACATAAAATGATGCCCTCATATTCCCAATGTATCCAACATTAAAATAAGGCATCACTTTACAATATATATAAAATTAGATGAAAGAGAGAAGAAAAAAGGAGGGGAAAATTTGAATTCCCTTTTTCCCCCAACCACCCTCATTAATTTCTTGAGAAGATCTGATTGTTCTACAATTTCACTTCCCCATGCCACTTGCCTTGCTAAAGAAGGAATTGCGCCCATTTCACATTTAATTTTGGTGGTTGAGTCGTTCTAAGTAGACCTTTTGCATGTTTGTGGATTTTTCCTTTACTTCGCCCACCTACCTTCATTAATTTAATGAAATATGATTTTCCTATGTAGAGAGGGTTTGGATTTCTTCAAATAATATTAGATTTGTAAAGATCGAATCATCATATTGAAATTCATGTTCATTTTAGTAATTTGCGGAAAACCGTTGTTTTCCTTTGATACACGGCTTTCCTGATTTAGTTCTACGCGGTTTTTGGCTTACGCGGCTTTGTCTCCTCTTCCACGGTTCTATTGATTTTTTTAATTTAATATGTGGCTTCTGATGTGGTACAACTTCATGTTGACATCTGTGGACTTCCTTTCCATCTCCTCGTGGATTTTCCATTTTATTTTTTCCGCGAATTTAAGCCTCAATGTCTTTTCAAATTTAGTCTTTCACTCTGCGGCACTTCAAAACATCCATGAACTTATTTCTTTCATCCTCCAGCTCTTGTTTTACCTATGTGGTTTTCTTAAAATACTTCATGGTCCCCATTCCATAGCCTACGATCCTTCAAGTTATTTAAAATTTTCAAGGGTGCAAAATTGGACAACACTCACTTCAACGTCATTCTAACCTTGATTAAGCTGCAATGGTCACATGTGAGTTAAAGATTGTGAGGAAATTTGAATAACTCTCCTTCCCTCTAAAACATGTATCTATTTTTCAAACAAATGAGTTGTTGAAATACCCTCCTAACCTCCACTTTTAACCAGACATGCTTCTCAAATTTTACTAGTCATCTATGATAAAAAAACAAAGAAATGTTCATAACTCCCTTACCGTGCACGTGTTTCCAATGAAATTTTACATGTACACTCCTCTCAAAAATGCCTTTGAGCTAACTACAGAAGAAACCCCATAGATTCTCTATACAATTTTTAGTAGCAAGTTGAAATTTTCAGCCTGGAAAGTTTCCTATTTGGTTATATAGAGTTTTGATAGAAGAAAAACCTTGAAAATTGGAGTAGGAGGTCCTGGAGAAAAACCCTAAGTTTTGAGACTAGTTTCGTTTCAACATGACATCCAAAAGATAAATTTCTAAAAATATTAAGTGTATAAGGCTTCACATTTCCAAATTTAATAATTTTTAAAAATGGTGAATTCTTAGCATCCGCAACACTCAAAACAAGGAAAAAACATCAGGAGGTGAAAATTGGGTAAAAATTACTAAAAATAGCCATCATAGTCAAGACTTTCCAAAAATAGTAAGTATTGAAATTAAGCTAGGATAACTTGTATCAATTCACATCCCACCCATATCATGGATTTTTTCCACCATTTTAAGGCTTTGAAGTTGTCTTGTGGTTCAAATAAGAGAGAAAACCCCCACAAGCCCCCAAAACATCAGTCCCAAGATGAATTTTACATGACGCACTTAGATAGAAGAAGTTGGATGATTTTATTTATCCTAATTATGGTAGAAAGGAGGAACCATGGTTGAATTCATCCAAAAATGTGATGTATTCATTACTGAAGTGAATTAGAAAGCTCTAGAGTAAGTTTATGTAGGCTCTAGACTAAATACATGGGAAACTCTGAACCAAAATCTTGATGGATTATTTCAACTTCTACAAACATGAATTGAGCCTCTGAGGTGAATAAAAGTTATGTTCCTACATCATATACACTACTAATATTTATCAACCCAATACCATCATTTTTTCAGGATCAACCTCACAAGAACATTCCTGAAAACTCACTCAAATGCCCTGTAATGTTCCCGTAGCTCACAGAAGATGGAGATTGCAACCACATTATTTCTTCCAAATAGGAAGTTAGAGGCACAAAGTTTCATTTAGAGAGAAATCCTTCTATCTGGAGGAGAATACCTATGAGGAGTAGATGAGTGAAAATATGTCCATGAATGCTAAGCATGTTTCCATTTGAAAAGGTAACATCTTTGTCATAGAGGTGAACTGTGAGGGTCAAAGGAGTCATCATGCTTAAGGTGATGTGGAAAGTAATATCAAACATGGTCTATAAAAGTGAGCCCTAATTCCCAATCATATCCTGAGAATATAGAATGGAAATGTGTTCATTGAGTGTGATGGCGAATGTTGGGTTTTTCCTTTCCTCGTTTGTAGCAGAAGAAATTTTCAACAAGGAACAAATGATCAAGAAGGTACTTGTGTCTCCTGAGGTTAATTTCATCTAAGGATAATTCTATGTCACAAAGGTGAAATGTGAAGTTCAAGGAGTAAGGTGATGATCATCATATCTTGATTCTGACCTTGTGTTCAAATCTCTTTCCAAGAGAAGGGGCATCATGTGAATCACATCATGTCAAGGAACAATTCAAGATGAACTAGTCAAGATACTAAGGTACCCCTGACCATCATGTTTGTAGGATCAAGAATTCATCACATGTCCACACAGTGTAATGTGTCGCAATAGTGTTTCTAAACACTCATTCGGTACTTTGGAGTGTTTTTACATGTCACAGAAGGAGTTTGTACTACAAGTTTTGGTCCAATAAGAGGTTTGAGGAAAAGAGTTTCACTCAAGGAATAATTACTGTATCTAAAAAAGTCCCTATTTCAATGAGGAACATATGATCAAGAATATTTCTGAGCATCCTTAATTCGATTCCATTCCAGGAGGATTTTAGAACCAAGAAGGGTAAGGGGATGATCTCCATGTGGAGTACCATGTTTGCAAGAATGGGAAATCATATGAATTTAACACGTCACAATTCACTTAGTAGTGTTATTAAACACTCATTCAACACCTTGAAGTTTGTTCACACATCATAGAATGAAGCATATGAAATCATAATACTTCAGTTCAATGAGTGGTCATAGGACAAGAATTTCATTCAGGGAGAAATCCTTCCATCTATAAGATGAAGACCTATTTCAGTGAGTAACAAACAAGAATAAAAACATTTGAGCGTCATGAATTTGATTTTTGGTCACGAATAAGAAATGTAAATGCCTAGAGGAGTAAGGTAGTGATCTCCATATCCTAACTCTTACCTTGTGATAAGAAAATATCATCATGTTCCCATCACAGTGCAGATATCATAACAATGTTTTAAGACACTTATTCGATGCCCTGGAATGTTTCCATATCTCACAAGAAGAAGGAGATTGTGATCACAGTGATTCAAGTCAGTAGGTTCTTCATCGACATAAGATTCATATTCATCATATTTATCAACCCTCCTCCTCTCTCTCTTATTTCTTCTCTCTATATGTAATTTTTCACTATTTTTTCTTATTCACTTAAGTGATGATCTGTAAGCTAACATTGATCCCGTGTTTAAATAGTTTATCGAAATGAAAACTCAACAAATTAATCATTTTCCCAAATTATTAAATAGGAATTGATTAAAATTTAATCCAAAATCTTATTTAAATGTGATAAAAAATTGAATCGAAATCTAATTTTAACTCATTAATCGTTTCTAGTTTGCATGATTAAAGGATCAAAATACAATTTTTTGAAAGAGTGTAAAAGTGTTATAATTTTACCCAATTAATTACTTTATGATAAAAATATGTAAATAATCAGAATAATCAAATAAAAAATTAAACACAAACTCCAAAATCAATAACGAGGTTCACCAACGGATCGGGATATGTCTCCAGGATAACTTATAATGCCATATAATCCATTAAAAATCAATTTGCAAGTACAACTATTAAAACTGACAAAGAATAAGGGATTCAAAACCTTGAAAAATATGCTTAGTAGACCTTTGAAAGACTTCGAACTTGATAAAAAATGTCTTCCACCTTCCTGTAGCATTTACACAATCCATTTCCTCGGGTTATACGTCAAAAGTGGTAGAAACATTCTTCAAATGATGTCAAATTAACACCAATCAAGAAAATTCAAATCTCAGACTAATTAACTAGGAATTCTGAACAAATCTTCAATTATATAGCAATCCAAAAATGCCATGTAAAGGGTAAAAAATGACCATGTTTATAAACTACCCACTAATTTCACAATCTCAAAAATGACCATGTAAAGGGTATTTTTGGTATTTGTGTAAAGGGTAAAAAATGACCATGTTTATAAACTACCCTTCAAATACCACAAATACCAAAAATACCAAAAATACCACAATGTTCCTTGTATAATGTTTCCAAGCAGGTGGTGAGTTGGTTAAACACTGTATCTTTTACCCCGCAGGTCAGTGGTTCAAATCCCCCCTAGGTGCCCTCGTCCCATGCAATGCCAATACTTACCATATTCATCCCACATGCTGTGCAAGTTGGTGGGAGTGGATGTTTATATTGGGCACTGTGGCTATGTTACATTGGCCATTGGGGCCACTTTTATTGGGACATACAAAGCGAATGGATTATAATGAATGTGCATAAGCTATGTGTGGAGTGCTTAGGTGTACATGTGGTGCACTATGACAAGTATGAAGCACTTGGCATGTTTGCATGTGGGGAAAATATGGCAAGGTGAGGGTGGCAATGCGAGTTGGCAAGGCATACATAGTTTAAAAATGTAGAAAATTAGTCCTACATGCATAGTGTGCTGGGAAATTTGGTGTATGAGTAATAAGTGGTCTCCAAAATAATATGAAGAATAGGAGGAAAATACACCCTTCCTAAAAAAATAACGTGTCAAACCTGGGTGAGGACCCCAACTAGGAAATAATGGGGCCCATTTTTCTAAACACAAGTGTCGAGGAACGAAGAAGAAAAAATAAAAACCCCCCATAACTTATTTTATAACATTTTTTCCACTTTTCACAATTTCATTGGTCCACTTGGCGAGTTTGCATGAGTTCATATCATCTCAAGCTTGCGTGTTCAATTCTCACCCGTTGAACTAGAACTTTAGTGTGTGATAACTTTTGAATGTGATCTCCATTTTCCACAATCCATATACCATTGGAAATCTATTGAAATGATCTTCCGTAATGTAATGGTTTAGAAAGAATTAGAGATCTTATAACCACCCAAAATGTCCACCGGATCACACCTCCCCAATAAGAACCTTTTGGTCCCCAAAATCCAAGTCACCCACTAAATCTACCAAACAGTTCTTTGCTTTACACCAATATACAAAAACAAAAATATAACATAGTTAAAAATATTGCAGAATATTAAAATGATTATCACATAAATGGATTAGTATGAAATGAAAAAATAATGCTTTCTCAACAAGTGTCCAACTAAATCCATGTTACTCTGTTAATACTGCGAGTGCCAAAATTAGATCAGTATGAAATAACAACCAAATTACAATGATAGACGTGTGTCCACTGACCTTGCAAAAACTATCAACTCTGTAAAATATCACTGAAATAAATCAATATGAAATAGACAACTAAATTCCAAACATAGACAAGTGTCCATTGACCATGTGAAACTACAAAGTACTGTAAATGATCAGTATGAAATAGGAAACCAAATGCCAATGATATGCGGGTGTCTAGTGATCCTGCAAAACTGTCAAATATGTAAAATATCATTGAAATTGATTAATATGAAATAGACAACTAAATGCCAAACATAGGTGAGTGTACATTGACCCTGTGAAAATACAAAATATTGTAAATTATCAATATGAAATAGAAAACCAAATACCAATGATAGACGGGTGTCCACTAAGCCTGTGAAACTGTCAATCACGAAAAAATATCATGGAAATGATTCAGAAATTAAACTATAAAATGCATATAAAGGGGTGAGAGTTAGAATGAATCCCTGAAACTACCAGTGAAGATAATATATTTGTTCAATGCGAAACTGGGGATACAATCAAAACTAGCTGTAAAAATATTACATTCCTGATTAACTAAAATTAAACTAGACTAAGGTAGTGCAAGATAGTTAATCTAATCTAGGAGGACATATAACGATGTAAATAACTAGGTAAATACACTAAAAAAAATATGTAAATGACCTAAAATAAAAGTATGAAAGGAAATACTAGACCCTAATGTGCAAAAGAGAAAGTTAAATGCCTTAGTTGATAACATACGACTGTCATAGAGTGTGGCAGGTCTGGTTGGAAAATTCAGGAGCAAGAAAAAATACACAGAGGTCTCGAAAAGGTTGGATCTGAGTAGACTGGGGCACCTGGAATGAGACTGGGGTGCCCACGAGTACTCTGGTCTATAATTTGGGTGCCCCGGTATGTGAAAAATCCCCAAAACTAGTTCTTACATGGTCGGAAGATGGGTTGTAACTTTCACTACTTGTTGCATTAATTTCTTTGTATTGCACCAAATGCTTCAAATATTCCAAGAGGAAGAAGTAGCCTGCAAAGGACCAAACGGAAGTATCAAAACCCTAAAAAAATAAAGATGCATAATGAATGGGTCAAACTGACCTCAACTTCCACAACAGTGGGCTTACTAAACTAAGTTTTGCACTACATTTCGGACCCAAATGTAGTTCTGGTGTGTGTGCACATGTCATGCCCTAGGTGCTTTTGTGGCAGTCACACTTTGTGAAATAGTGAGTAATAGCTAAATGTAGAAAATGTAGTAAAATGTGTGTATGGAATAGAATAGAATCTCCCCCCTATGAAGTGTGATGCAGATGTCCTAGCTTGTGCCTTAATGATGAAGCTATGTGGATGCCAATGCAATAGATGGATGTAACTCTAGATGGAGTGATAGTAGTGTATGATGCTAGGTCCCTCATTATGGTCTCATAACTTTATATTTATAGGGTTCTCTTGGTCTAATTTCATAATTAACCCCGAAAAGGCCAACCACACAAAAGATAAGTATGAAAAATGGCTAGAAAAGATTAAAAAAATGGCGGGAAAGTGGAAAATAGACTAGGGCGCTCCAAAGTGGGACTAGGGCGTCCATGGGTGCCCCAGTTAGGGTTAAAATGATGTGGGATATTTGTAAATGACTAGGTAAATAGTTGCAATAGGTCATAAAATATGAAATAAAATAAATAAGACATGGCCAAAAGGATGGGGGTTAATTAATACTTTCTTCCCTTGAGAACCTTCTAAATAGTAGTATGAGACTGGGATATATAAATGTCTAAAGTGCATGATTTTGTGGCTACAATTCCAAATCAGTGAAACTGATAATAACTGATAAATATCACTAGGTGTAACTGCAAACATAATGTGCCCAAATTCAGTTCTTATAAATGCATCAAACACATATATGCATCTCATAACAAAAATTATTCATAATGTATGTATCAAATAAACAGACTGTAACATGTCCCCAAAACTACCCGCATGATTGCTGCAAAAAAATATAAAATGAAAGTGTGAACCAAAATCCTTTACCAAAATGTATCAGGAAACTCAAAATCTTGTGAGGAGTTAAAAATTGAAGTTTAAAAATCCCTAAACTGAGAAGATAATCTAAGCACGATAAATCTGTCATGAAGTTCTTCTCAAAAGGAAACTCCAAAAATGCTTTGATTACTTAACCCAAAAATGCAATGAAAAGCATGCATATATGTATAAATGGATTTGCGAATTTTCCCATGTATGGGTCACATAAAATTGTAAAATTCAATATATATAGATGCAAATTAATTTTACATTCTTGGGTTTTACCAAATGCATTAGCATACATGGAAAGGAAAACTTTAAGGGAATGAAATAGATGTTATATACATCCTAAAAACACAATAGGAAATAAAACCATTGTATATCCCTAAAGTGATTAACAATCATTTTCTTTGTATTTATAAAAAACTCCAAGAACCAACTTAGAGAATTTTATAAATAGAACTTGTTAGTGCGAAATCACAGCACCCCCAAATGAGCTCTAAAAAATTTGCTTTTCTAAGGCAGACTCATTTGGTGTGATTGCATAACATTGAAATTTCCCCAAGGTGTGGGACCTTGCAAAATGGGAAAGCTCTCTAGATTGAAGGTTGGTTCCTTATTCCTCTATTTAGGTGCATACGTAGAAACTTGTAGAGGATCTTTTCTTAATCCTAATCTAAAATTTACCAAGGAGACAGGGATAGAAGGAATACATAAATTAAAACAAAGCTAAACTACGAGGTGATGCACCAAAGGAATGATGAACACTTATTTTGCTAATAGACACAAACCAACAAAATGCATACAATAAACAAGCACATAGATAGCCAGATATATAATGGGAGACCAAATGAAAGCAAAAGAGACAAGAAAGGATCTAAAATCGATCATAGACATGTTTTATTGCTTTGTAGATTGATACAGTCCATTACAAAGTAGCCAAGAGGTAGAAACGTAATGCAATTTTTGATGGAAGGCCTGAACCCCACAAATCCCTTTGCTAAGAGGAGAAGGGAGCCTACAAAACAAAGAATGTCCAACCCTTTACAATGAATCTTGCCCCCGTATTTATAGATTCAACCTGAAAGAAGAAAAGAGAGAGAAGTGGGAAAAGTAGGTTGAAGCTCAACCACCTCTGTTAATGCCTCTAATGAAATCTCTCCCCAAATCCAGTCTTTACTACATCAATCCTTGGTTTGGCACCTTGAAGGAAGAGGAAATGATGAAACAAATCAAATCTGATCTAGTTGTTGAGGCAAGAAGATCCTGCATTGAAATCCCAAAGACATTTCCTTTGTTTTTCTTTACCTAACCTCCTCAAAATTAAAGTTTCAGACCTCCATGGCATGGGTGAGGCTGAGATCTTTCCAAGGTCATCAGATTTGTAATATTTTGAGCCCTGAGTTAAAAGATATGCCCCTTCAAAGTTTGTATCAGGTCCATATAGGAGGGCAGGAAAACAACTTGAAAAATGGGTCCCCTTTTGATATGGGACACGTGGTAGCTAGATTGGAACATCAGGCCTACGGGTCCACAAATCTTTTTCCCTTTCCTCTTATTCCCCACTTATTCAGAACCAAATGTTGAATTTTTCCTGAGTGAGGTCAGGCATTTTGCAATACCCCATTTCAAGATAGCAAGGGGCAAAGAACCAATTTTTTTCTTGACAGCTCCTTTCCCCCTGAGACACACAGTAGTTAGCACCGTTTATAAATATTTTTCTATTCACCCCTTGACTCAGTGTCCTGACACTTGGCATTCTCTACTTGACTACTTAGCCAATTTTTCCTCTTTCCATTGTGGTTTGTCCTATGTGATCGTGGTTGATCCAATATTTGGCACGGGGTGAAATATGGATAACAATTTGGTGACTCACAGGGGTATTTTCCTGCTATATGAAAAGACCAATTGCCTTGTCGTATCCGTTGGGAATGGAGTTGAGAAAGATGGTCTGATACTAATTTTTCCTCTGATTCATGAGCTTGGCTACTTGCACTCCCAATTTTCATAAGAAATCTTGAAATGAAGGTTTCTGAGAGTAGAAAATTGTTTTAACCCAGGGCTTCATCTGTCTCTCTGAATGGACTGCATAAGAGCCACAAAACAACACCACACTATATACAAAATTTGAAATCATACATGCTCCAAATGGAACATGCAGAGCATGTGCAAAGCACTTAGGAGAAAAGTAATCTACACTACAACAAGACAATGTGCATAAGCACTTAGAGGAAAGAGAAAACTAAACTAATATGTACAGGGTGAGAACTCCCCTTTTAGTAGCAGTGCTTAAGATAGATCCCATTTACTGGAATCTGCAACTCTTCACCCTCCAATGTAGACAATTGGAAAGCATTGCTACTTTTTCATCTTGTGATCATATAGGGGCCACTCCAGATGGTGTCAAATTTGGAATGCCTTCCTGGTTTTGCTCGATCTGCATCCCATTTCAAAACCAGGTCTCCTTCTTGGAAGGTCCTTGCTTTTGTCTTCTTGTCAAAGCATTTCTTGATTGAAGCTTGATTCTTCTCTATTGCTTGGAGAGCATGCTCTCTGGTTTCTTCTAATTATATCAGCTCCGCATACCTGGCCTCCATTGGTCCAAATTCAGACATCTCTAGTTGCTTCACGAGCTCCAATGCTGACAACTCAAGTGATATAGGCAACACTACCTCTTTCCCATAGACAAGCTTGAATGGAGAGCTTCCTGTAGATCTCTTGGGTGTTATTCTATCAGCCCATAAGGCTGTTTTGAGCTTTGTGTGCTAGGTCCTCTGATTCTCATCAAGAGTTCTTCTGATGATCTTTAGCAGGTTTTTGTTTGTGGACTCAGCCTGGCCATTACCTCGAGGGTAATAGTTTGATGAAGTACTCAAATAAGTCCCATTCTTAACAGCCCATCCTGTGATCTTGGAACCTATGAATGCTAATGCATTGTCTGATATGATGGTGGTTGGCACTCTAAATCTGGTCACTATCCCTTCATAGAAATCTAGGATACTAGACTCATTTGCTTCCTTGAGTGCCACTGCCTCGGTCCATTTGGTAAAATAATCTGTCGCTGTCAGGATCCATTTGTGACCTTGGCTTGAGTTTGGATTGATGACTCCAATGAATTCCAATCCCCATTACATGAAAGGTTGGTCGACTAAGATTGGGTGCAATGGAAGTGATGTTAGCCTTTCCTTTGCCTTTGAAGAATGCACAATTCTTGCACCTTTTGATCCATGTGTAGCAGTCACTAAACACTCTGGGCCAATAATATCCTACTTTCATGATTTTGAGTGTTATCACTCTTGGAGAAAAATGGCCTCCAGCTACTTCAACATGGAATTCTTGTAGCACCCTCTCCACCTGATCTGTCCCAATGCATCTCAGCAGAATGCCATTGATGTCTCTCTTGAACAAGACACCATCAATAAGAACATATGGGATGGCCTGTAGCCTGAAATGCCTTCTTTTTTGCTTTACTCATCCCATGAGGACATAGGCCTATTCGAAGGAAGTGCACCATATCTTGGGTCCAACAAGGAGCAGGTACATCATCTCTCCCTTCTTCTTGATCATCTTGTAGAACAAGAACAACCTCCTTTTCACTGTCTGTTTCATCTTGTTGACCTGAGGCTAGTTGTTCACACAACCCCTTCCCACGGACCAGCTTGGTGACCTTGATCTCAATGTCATATTCCATGACATGGGTGATCCATCCTGCAGTGCTTCTCATTTAGGTCCTTGCTGAGAAGGAATTCTTTAACTCCCGCATGGGAGACCAATAGTTGGATTTTGTTGTTTGAAACCAAATGCTTAAACTTCTTCAATCCTCTGATTACTGCCAGGACCTACTTCTCAATGAAGGAGTACCTCACCTCATAATCTTCCAGACTCTGGCTGAAGAAAGCAATTGGCTATTCTGTATACTTTCTTTGTTCTGCTGCACCAAGATTGCAGAAATTGTGTCACTACCACCAAAGGCATACAGTATGAAGTCTTTGGAAAAATCTGGGTTCACAAGAGTTGGGGCTTGTGATATGGCTTCTTTGATAGCCTCAAAACTTGATTTTCCTTCAGTTGTCCACCTGAATGTTAAGCTCTTCTTCAACATCAACATTATTGGCTTAACAAGGGTAAGAAAAGTTTGGAACAAACCTATGGAACAAAATTGATTTTTCCCAAGAAGCTTTGAAGAGCCTTCTTGTGACTTGGCAATGGTAATGCTCTTATTGCTTGAACTCTTTCTGGGTCAATTTCCAATCCTTCCTTTGATACGATATGGCCTAGAAGCTTGCCTTCATGGGCCAAGAATATGCATTTTTGGGGTTCAGTGACACCCCAAAACTCCTGCATTGTTGGAACACCTGCCTTAGGTGGAAAAGATGATCTGCTGCATTTTTGGAAAACATTGTAATGTCATCTAGATAGATCAACACTATTTTGTTGATCAGTCCCTTGAATGCCATATCCATTGCCCTTTGAAAAGTGGCTCCGGCGTTGGATAATCCAAATGGCATTTTCTTGTATGCATAGGTGCCCCATTTGGTAGTGAAAGTTGTTTTGAATTGATCATCTTCTTTCACCATGATCTGGTTGTACCCTGAGTAGCCATCTAGGAGGGAGAACCTTTCCGACCTAGACACTACTTGCAAGATCTGCTCCATTGAAGGGAGTGGGTAGTGGTCTTTGAGGGAGGCTCTGTTCAAATCCTTGAAGTCAACACACAACCTGATTTCTCCATTTTTATTCCTGACTGGGACCAGATTTGCAACCCAACTTGAGTGTTTGATTGGAAATATGATGCTTACCTCTATCAACTTGTTCAACTCCTTCTTCATCAGAGGCTCAATATGTGGGTTGACTGGTCTCTGCTTCTACCTGATGGGCTGAGCAGCTGGATCCAGTTTGATTGTGTGTTGTGCTAGCTTTGGATTGAACCCTCTTAGGTCTTCATAACTCCAAGAAAACACATCAGGAAATTCTTGGCAAAGTTGTATGAATTCATACCTTTCTTGCTCGGTGGCCACTTTGCCAATTTGAAGTGTTTTGTCTTCTCCAACTGGGATTGACTCTGAATCTTCTCCTTTGATCTGCATGTTAGCCTTCTCCTTTCTGAACTGATCATTAGGATTGAAAATAGATTCCAGTGTCACTAAGCCTTTGGGAAGCTTGTTTGTATGTAGTTGTACTATCTGATTCCCATATTGCTGCTCTAGTCTGCTCTGGTTTATAGCTGAGAATTCAGCTTCTTCTTGCAAAAATGTTAATGATCTGTTGATCATTCTCAAACACCTGCCAACATGTATTATTATCTGGCACTGCTGGCCTCACAACCACATGGATATGTGGTTGTTCTCTGTCCCTCTTGATGCTGTCAACCACATCAAACGTTGCCTCCAACTGTTGCAAGTCTGTCAGCAGCTTCATTCTCCTTCCTGGGTATGGACACAATACTGAAGGCCTCAAAATCCTCCATGAGATCCCATACCCTACTCTTTTAGTTCTTGAGCAGGTCATTTTTGATAGCATTAAGTCCTCTGACTTGATTGGCAACCAGTTCACTGTCACCAAATACTTGCAAGTTCTTGATTCCCAGCTTCCTTGCCCAATGAAGACCTTGGACTAAAGCCTCATATTCAGTAGTGTTATTTGAGCAAGCAAACTAGAATATGAAGGCTGAATAATATCTCATACCTCTGGGGGACACAATCATGGCTCCTCCTCCAGCTCCTTGTCTACTCCTTGAGCCATCAAAGAACAATTTCCATACCTCATTGTCATCCTTGTATTCTGGCTTGATTAGGTCGGGAAGAGGATGATTCTCTTCATGTAGACAGTAGACACCCAGTTCAGATTCTTCCATCTCCTTATAGGGGTCAAAAGCATGTCTTTTTGTTGGCCCACTCATCTAGGGTCAAGTTTGGGATACATCCCACCTTGGTATTTGTTTCATTAGTGTTTAGGAGGTCTTCTTGATCAAAATATGAGCAGTTGGCATTGATTGGGATAGGCACATAGGATTCAATATGATAATCAACAATAGGTTCAGATCTGATTGTGGCCTTTGCCCCATACCTTGTCCTAAAGAGCATATGTGACCAATCAACAGACAGGTAGCCTCCAATTTTGGTAGTGAAGTCTCTGGATAGACACAAAGAAAAATGTGGTGGAAAATCTATGATTGACACGTTTTGCAAAATAGTCACATTAGGGCAAGTGTGTAGAGTGAGACTCAGATCCTTGATAATTCCCACAGTGGTCACTGTTGTCCCATCTAATTGGACTACTCCTCTAGAGATGACCTCATATTGGAGACCCAAATGATCAGCTATTTGTTTGGGCATCACAGAACTACTGGCCCCAGAATCAATCATACAATTATGCACTAATTTGTCTCCAATAATCAATGAGACATAGAAGGGAGGAGGTCTCAGGTTTTTACCTTGTTGTTCTCCATGGTTCCTCCCAGGATGAACTACATTGGCAAGCACTCTTTCTTGCTGGTTAGGGGGTTGATTTGAACTTGACCAATTCTGCATGGTAGTCTACAACAGATCCCTCTTCCCTGGAATGGCCAATGACTCCCATAGTGAAATGTTCACACTTTTCCTTTTCATCTACTCAATAATATTGAATGAGCTATCTTTTTGCTGCCCCTTCCTAGACACATTTTTTTCTTGTACATGGGTTGTTACAACCGGTGCCTGACTGGGTTTGGAAGGTGGTCTGGATTGGTTCATCATGTTGGGAGTTGTACTTGGAGTGCCAGGACCTTGTGGAGTGATGGAAGGTTGAGGGTCACCTGAGTTCAGTGGTTGGCCTTCTCCAATATTTCTCCTTTTGGACTGTGTGTTGGCAGCCACACCTTGAGGAGGGGACTGATTCATCCCACATAAGTCTTCGGCTTGCCAATTGACAAGCATAGTCTTGTTTGGGGGGCCACCTTGTTGAGATCTTTGTTGCTGATCTTCCTCTTGGCCAGGTTCTTATGGCACCATACTGGTTTGCACCATCAAGGCCTGATTTAGAGCACCATTAAAGCACGTTGATTGGTTATGTGGCTGACCACATGGAAAACACCAATCATATTCCTGTGCCATATTGTTCTGTGCTGGGACCAATGCTCTTGATGTTGAAGCTGTGTTAGGATCATATAGCCTGAAAGGTCTAGTGGCTTGGGGTTGTCCTTGGTTTTGGCTCTGGTTTACAGTCTGAGGTGGTGGCCTATTCTGCTGATACTGGGGTCTAGCTTGATATTGAGCCTGGGGCTGGTATGGCCTGGAACTCTAAGCTTGTTGTCTTTTGATGGTCACTAGCTCATTCCCAAAGTTCTGAAGTTGCTTCATCACTTCCTGAAGCTCTTTAGAGGTATTAGATGATGAAGTGGAAGCTTCAGCTGAGCTTTGACTCCTTAGGGGTGGGTATAGGAGCTAATGTAGGCACTTGGCTAGTATCTGGGCTTCCTAACTTAGGGTACAGAGGCATGGATGGCCTAGGAGTGATTTTTTCAGCTTGAATCAAATGGTTCTCAGCCCCTATGGAGAGGCTATAGGCTGCAGGTAATGTAGTGCCCCCATTGACTGAATCATCAGAGAAATATCAGAATTTAAAGCCCTAAGAAAGTATAAGAAGGCACCTTCATTAGTGGGCTTTACTGCTATTGGAATCCTATCCCAGGTCCACTGGAATCTGAGGTTGAAGTCTATCAGCTACTCGTTTGGGGCTCTCTTGATTGTTGTTAGTTTGCTCCAACAAAGACAAGTTATCACCTTTTTCCCCAAACTGATTGTGAAGAGCCATGTGTACAGCTGGTTCCAGTTCTGGATAGAGCCTGCTTCAAGACTCCTGAACCATTATGAAGCTTTCCCTTTGAATGAAGAGGTGAGCAAGCTTGACTGTAATGTCCATCTCATGGATCTCGTGGATTGTACAGACATTTGCAATATCTTGGACATGGTCACCAGGAGAAGTTTGATTTTCCCCAGTGAAATATGGGATGCTCTTTAATGCTGCAATCGGAACTAGGTTTTGTGCATTCAAGGCGAGTGGACTACTACCAGTGAAGTTGACATATGGATTTGGTTGTGCCATTCTGATTGGCCTAAGAACCCTTTAGACTGAAAGAAAGGCCTTGCAGGTGGAGGTGTTGACAAGGTTCTGCTTGGTGGAGATGGAGACCTCTGAACTCTTCTTCCTCTCCTTTCTCTTGCCTGGGGATAGATGCAAGTATTCAAATATACCTTCTTTCCTTTCTCTAGACTGGGTTTTTCTCATGAATCTCCCAAGCTTGGGCTGCTGAAACTAGTAGATTTGTTTCTTTTGGAGTCGCCAGATGTACAATTTTAAGGCTTCTTAAAATCTAGAATCACAGCAAGTGTACATCAATCCCTATTGTAATAAGATGGAGACTTCTTAGTCCCACCGGGTGTGCCAAAATTGTTAGTGTGAAATCACAACACCCCCAAATGAGCTCTAAAAAATCTTCTTTTCTAAGGCAGACTCATTTGGTGTGATTGCATAACATTGAACTTTCCCCAAGGTGTGGGACCTTGCAAAATGGGAAAGCTCTCCAGATTGAAGGTTGGTTCCTTATTCCTCTGTTTAGGTGCATACGTAGAAACTTGCAGAGGATCTGTTCTTAATCCTAATCTAAACTTTACCAAGGAGACAAGGATAGAAGGAATACAAAATTCAAAACAAAGCTAAACTACGAGGTGATGCACCAAAGGAATGATGAACACTTATTTTTCTAATAGACACAAACCAACAAAATGCATACAATAAACAAGCACAAATAGCTAGATATATAATGGGAGACCAGATGAAAGCAAAAGAGACAAGAAAGGATCTAAAATTGATCACATGACGTGTTTTATTGCTCTGTAGATTGATACAGTCCATTACAAAGTAGCCAAGAGGTAGAAATGCAATGTAATTTTTGATGGAAGGCTTGAACCCCACAAATCCCTTTACTAAGAGGGAGAAGGGATCCTACAAAACAAAGAATGTCCAACCCTTTACAATGAATCCTGCCCCCATATTTATAGATTCAACCTGAAAGAAGAAAAGAGAGAGAAGTGGGAAAAGCAGGTTGAAGCTCAACCACCGTTGTTAATGCCTCTGATGAAATCTCTCCCCAAATCCATCTTTACTGCATCAATCCTTGGTTTGGTGCCTTGAAGGTAGAGGAAATGGTGAAACCAAATCAAATCTGATTTGGTTGTTGAGGCAAGAAGATCCTGCATTGAAAGCTCGAAGATGTTTCCTCCATTTTTCTTCAACCTAACCTCCTCAAAATTAAAGTTTCAGACCTCCATGGCATGGGTGAGGCCGAGATCTTTTCCAATGACATCAGATTTGTAATATTTCGAGCCCTGAGTCGAAAGATATGCCCCTTTCAAGTTTGTCATCAGCTCCATACAGGAGGGCAGGTAAAACAACTTGAAAATGGGTCCCCTTTTGATGTGGGACACGTGGCAGCACAGATTGGAACAAAAATCGGGCCTATGGGTCCACAATTTATCTTTTTCCCTTTCCTCCAATTCCCCGCTTGGCTTGACTTGGGCCCAAATTTTGACTTTTTCCTCATGGGGAGTTGTGGTTGATCCAATATTTGGCATGGGGTGAAATATGGATAACATAACCTCTTTACCAATACTTCCAAAATGGTTGTTGGTTTCATTTACACTCCATGTGAGTGATATATCTCCACATGATTCAACTGAATTAGTTTCCAAAAATGGAAACAAAAGTGAAATAGGAGAGATAAAAAAATTTCTTGCAAACACAAGGGTAAAAACTCCTTTTTCATTAACACAAGGAATCCCAAAATAGTGTTTGAGGTTAAACAAGCATGCTAATCAATAAACATCAGTAATGTAATAAAAAACTATCCAAGAAATTAGTTTTACCAAATCAATGGTTGATCCCTATTTTCGGTTCAAAAACCTGAATAAAAGGCTACACCATATAAAACCTCCTATATAATGAGGTAATGATGAAACCTCATGTTTTCAAAATGCCATTATCCATATCTCAAAATGGAATGGTCTTTTCGCTTGCTCCTAATAAAAGGACACATACTTAAAAAATATAATTATTACAATAGAAAAGAAATATTCACAACATGGTTTACTCACCAAACATCGTGACCAATGCTAAATTTGACTAGATTCAATTCCATACCTTAATCACCCTATAAGTGAATTCAAGAGAGATCCATCTATCCCTCTTGTCACATGGTTTCTTGTTTTATGTAAAACCTATACTGCCAACAACTACACACTACAAATGGAAGATCAACAAGCCCAAATGTTTGCACAAATTGAATAAAACCAACTAAAAGTTGATATAAAAATGTAATAAGAAGATAATCCAACACATTAACCAACTATGATACCAAAACATGATCCGTAAAGTAACACTAACCCTGTGTTTAAATAATTTATCGAAACAAATACTTAAAAAAATATATCATTTTCCTTAATTATTAAATAGAAATTGATTAAAATCTGATCTCAAATTTGATTTAAATGTGATAAAAAAACTGAATCAAAATATGATTTTTAACTCATTAATTGTTTCTAGTTGGCACGATTAAAAGCATCAAAATATGTTTTTTCAAAAGAGTCATAATTGCACCCCAATTAATTAATTTTTGATTAAAATATAGAAATAATCAAAATAAACATATGCAAACTGAACACAAACTCCAAAATTGTTAACAAAGTTCACCTGCGGATTAGGCTACGTCTTCGGGATAGCTTATAACGCCATCTAATCCATTAAAAATCAATTTACAAGTACAAATATAAAAACTTACAAAGAATAATGGATCTAAAACCTACAAAATATACTTATCAGACCTTCAAACAACTCTAAACTCGATCAACAACGCCTTCTACCTTCATGTCACATTTAAACAATCCATTTCCTCATGTTCTACGTCAAAAGTGATAGAAAAATGCTTCAAACAATGCCAAATGAACACCAATCAAGAAAATTTAAAGCCCAGGATGATCAACTAGGAATTTTGAACAATTTTCTAGTTATACAAAAATCTTTAAAAATGACATCTAAAGGGTAAAAATGACCATGTTTACAAAATGCCCATTATTGGCTAATGCACAGTCCTCGACTGACTACCCTTCAAATACCACAATGCTACTTATATAGTGTTTCCAAGTAGGCGGCAGGTTGGTTAAGCACCATTTATTTTACCTCGCAGGTCGATGATTTGATTCCCCCTTGGGTGTCCTCATCTCATGCAATGCCCATACTTATAATATTCATCCCACATGTTGTGCAGGTTGATGGTAGTAGCTATTTATATGGGGTGTTATGGCTATGTTACATTGGCCATTGGGGCCACTTTTGTTAGGATATGCAAATCACATGGATTATATAGAATGCACATAAGCTAGGTGTGGAGTGCTTAAGTGTACATGTCGTGCACTATGGCATGTATAAAGCACTTGATGTGTTAGCATGTGGGGAACACGTGACAAGGTGAGGTGGCAGTGTGAGTTGACAAGACATGCATAGTTTAAAATGTAGCAAATTAGTCCACATGCATGGTGGGCTAGGAAATATGGCATATAAATAATAAGTGGTCTCCAAGCTAATATGAAGAATAGGAGGCAAAGGCACACTTCCTCAAATTAGCATGTCAAACTTGGTTGAGGCCCCCCCACCAGCAAATAGCGGGGCCCATTTGTCTAAACACAAGCATCAAAGACTAGAGAAGAAAATAAAAAACCCCCAAAAACTTATTTTACACCATTTTTTTATGCGTGTCACAAATTGATTGGTCTATTTGGTGAGTTTTCACGAGTCCACGTCATCTCAGACATGCGTGTTCAATTTTCACCAGTTGAGCTAGAAATTCAGCGCACGATAATATTTACATGTGATCTCCATTTTCCACAATCCATATACCGTTGGAAAGCTCTCGACAAGCTCTTCTATACTTTAATGGTTTATGGATAATTATATATCTTTTAATAACTCAAAACATCCAATAAATAAAGTGACCTTCAACTTAACATTGTAAGAGTCCTTTTTTATTACTAAGAAAAAGACTCACTTTCATTCCCTAAGAATATAGAAGGTCACAAGTGATGAGGAAAGGTGAAAATTCATGTGGGGGAAGATGAAAATATAGTTTTAATGCTATAAATTAGAATGTATTCTCCATTATAAACGATTGGCAATTGTTGATTAATGTATGTTGTTGAGATTTGTATCACTACTACATAAATAAATAAAAGCTACTTATGTTTCTCTACTCTCTCTCTCTCTCTCTCTTTCTCAACTTCCACACTTTGCAATCATGGTGATCTTGTATAACAAAGAAGGAACTTTATGTCCTTGATTAATGGATTTGTAGAGCTTTATATCTTTGGTTTATTAGTCTTCTTGATTTCTTACATTGTTGTGTTCTTCTAATTGAATGTGGACCTACTTTGGTTACTGTTGGTGAGAATTTGATAGTTCTTACTCACAACATTAACCCTCTCTCCCTATTTTTCCTACTCTTTACCTCTCATCACAACAAATTCCTCCCTTGTAACATTTTACAAGGGTAAGTGCACCAAGTTGGGGGGCCAAAAAAGGGTCATAAGTGGATGTCATATTACAAATATTAGCGAAATCTCAACTTGTAGGGATTATTAGCAATGTGTGCACTCAAAATTAAGAAAAATATTATATAAATATGAATCATAGCATCTAAAATCTAGTTTCTAAACTACTAATTTGTTTTTAAAATGGATAAATTTAGCTATATTAAACACTCAAAATTCAATGACTTGGTTTTTTAAAAAAAAAAGCTTATAAGATTGTAGTCCATTTGCCTGCGATTTGGATGACCAAAACTTATTTTTTTCCTTTGGTGAAAAAGTTAGTGCTATCTTGGGATAGATTTTTTTTTTTTTTTTTTTGAGCAATAATTTTTTTTAATGTTTTTTTCCATGAAAGTGGTCTAAAAACATAAAGAAAATGGAACACTTTCCGTTTTCCCGTCATAACTTCATCAAAAAATATCGAAATCAAATGAGTTTTTTTTAACATGTATAGAATTTTGCCATGGTTGGGATGATATAGGTTTTATCACATTCTGAACAAGTGAAAAAAAAATTGTAGTCTTAAATGTAGACATGAAAATTCATGGGAAAAAGTGTCTTAAAGACCTACTATTAGTTTAAAATTATAAAATGATATTTGTCATATTCTATTCACTTTAAAATCAATATTTCTATGAAGCTAACAACCTCCCCTACGCGATGGTACCATTTCTGTGACATGTTTTAATTTTTTTTTGGCATGGTTCAAGTCCATAGAAGAGAAAATTGATGTTTTTTGGCCTTTCACATGCCATAATGACCTCCCAAAGCTCAGGTTTGGGAAAAACTGAGATTTCCCGAGCCTTGAGGGTCAGATTTGATGATACAGTTAAGACCACGATCGCGGTTCTAAATTAACCTATTGGTAAAAGAACCATTATTGCAGTTCTTAGAATCATATTTACATGAATCCCAACACCTAGATTCACCATGTGCTTTTATTCTCTGACCTGACTATAAGAATTTCTGTAAAATCCTGCCACCACCTGCACTTTTTTCTTGTCATTGAAAGCTATTTTTTTACTATTTTTAAGGTTCCCTACATCGTTTGGAGTTGTCTTACATTGATTGAAACATCATGGGAGACATGAAACACAATTCAAAAAGGAAATCAATAAGATTAAAAAAACATCGGAGGAATTAGAGGCAAAAATATTGCAAAATTCAGAGTGAATGTGGAAACTTCGTGAATCAAGAAGAGGTTCATCTTCAACCCCTACTATTTTAAGCAATGAGGAACCAGGTAATGTTTTTCCTGTCAATGTTGAATATGATTTAAATACTCGTGATGAACATGAATTAAATAATCATGATGAAGATGAATTAAATACTTTTGATGAAGATGAATTAAATACTCGTGATGTTGAAATTGAAGGAGACAATGAAAATATGAATCAGGAAATTCATTTTGAAACTGTAGACAACCAAAATTTAGAAAAAAAACACCTCCTAGGATTTTACGAAAGAGACCTAATTATTTTATTGAAATTGATGAGAAAATTTTGAAACCAATGTCTGATAAACTTTCTGAACGAAAAATCAGAAGAAAAGCCACTGAAATTTGGGATAATCATTTTGAAATTTTAAATGATTCCTAAAGATATCAGTTGTTGGTTAGTTTGATGAAATTTAATAAAATGAGACCTAACATTAAACACCTTAGGATTGACAACATCTAATATACGTGGTCAAACCTATGCAATTATTGAAAACCTACATGATGCATATCACATTGTTTGTGTTAAGAGATGTACAAGGGATAGTAATGTCATGTGTCGTGTACTTGCTATTAGTGTTGTAAGTGAATCAACAAAAAAAACAACGTTTGATTAGGCAAACAAGCCAAATGTTGAAAGTTAATCGAAAAAATCTAATGAAATCAATTGAAAGGTGCATAATATCCTTTAATCACCCAATAACACTAATTTTTGGGCATTTTCTACTAGAGCACCACATAAAGACAAAGATATATTTGATGCTATAAGAGAATTTGTTGTTCAATTTTGGCATGGTAACACTAGAGTTTCACCTAATACAAGAGATGTTGTAAAGCAGATGAGTTGGTTCTACTAATCATGAACCACATCCAAAGCATTTCTTAGATATGACTCAAACTCAATTTTTTGTAAGTTTGAACAGGAGCATCAAGAAATTAAAATTAGTCAACATTTTTTTTGAAATATTGAAACCATTCTATGTGAAAATCAACCACGCTTGCACCACTTTTTGTTGTAGGAAACATGTTGAATTTGTGAAGAATTATGATAATTTTTGACGTATTCATTCTTATTTACATTCTGAAACTATGTTACCGGAATGTGGTGTTCAAGTTCCACCAATATCTTCCAGGGATTTCATTCCTACGATATTTTGTGAAAGAGAAGTTGGACAATTGTTTTATAGTCAGGATTTTTTAGATGGAAGTTGTGGTATGTGTTGTGGATTACCTAAATTGGAAAGTTGTATCCATGAGAAAATTGGAGGTGTAATATGACATAATTTAGTTGGGTTTAATAAATATAAATCAGTACCATACTAATTGAAAGATGGAAAGGAGTCTAAACGGTGTGAGTTAGTTACATAACATATACCTTTTTTTTTCAATTTATGAGAAAATTTAAAGATGAAATTGTTTATGAGTATGCTAGGCATACACACATAGATTTCAATGGTTGGATGAAAAATTCAAGATATGCAAGGACACATTTCCTATTGGTACTATTGTTTCAGTGGTCAATTTTACAGATAATTACATGTTGCAACCACAAATGGAGGTTCAATCACAATATTACAACTCAGTACAAGTTTCCATTTTTTTGCATATAACATTTATACATTCTCCTGACAGTACAAGAATGATCAAAAAAATTTAAGAGAGTACCAATTTTATATCAATGATGATCGGACTCATTCTACTGAATTTGTGCAAGGGTGTTTCTAGTTATTTTATGAAAACTTGTCTGATAGGGACATCTGGCTTCAATCAACATTATATATGGTCAGATAATTTCACGTCTCATTTTAAGAATGCATTAATCTTTTATTGGATGAGAAAGATGCATATCAAGATGGGTGTGTAACATATTTAGAGTTTCACTAAGGTTGGACATGGAAAAGGATGAGCATGATGAGTGTAGGGGCATGTGTGAAAAGAGATCTTGCAAGAGAAGAGTTGAAGTACAAAGATGGTGCTAAATTGAAAGATGCAAAAAGCATAGTGGAATGGTGTATTGACAACATGGCATACGTGGTTCTCAAGAAAATTCCACAGTTCGTAGATATTTTGGTTGATAGAGGAACAACAAATTGCTAACTACGAGGATTGTATGACACTTACACGGTCCATTGATCTACACTCATTTTGTAGCTCAAATGCTACTTTGTGGGCCCACATGGACAAGAAAGTTGGCATGTTTTTTGTGCATCTTGTATCAAATTTTCCACTACTGAGTGTGATTCACAAGAATGGGTTGATGGATGGATTTATAGGCCTCTAACTCCGCTTCCCAGTTATCAACTTCCACAAGCATCACAACTTGTTTCTCCAGATGAAGTTGTAACATCCAAGGACTTTGATGACATTTAGATTTTGGTGCGACAAGGTAAATGGTTATTTATGATTTTTGTATTGAGTTATGTCCATTGAAATTAATATGTAATTTAAATTTGAGTTGAAACCTCTATTTTTTATAGGACATGTATTTGCAGTTATTGCGATAGAAGACAATGAAGAAGGAATAAACTTATTTCTTATGTCGTTGCATCGAGGAAAGAAAGAAGTTGTCCTTCTTCTGTTATAGATGGTGAATATATTGAGTACCCTACAGGTCAGTGGTAGTTACTGGAACTTGGCTTTGACGGTATCCATTAAAAAATTCCTCTGTTTGGGTGTTTGAAGACTTTGAGACACCACAAGAAAATACTCTTATATTCGCATCTAGTTCTAGTGATAAATATTCAGCGATATAGATATCGAGGAAGGCCTAATAACAAGATTATTTGGAAGGTTCGAGAGTTAGATCATGAAGCAATCTTATCCACTATTCAGAGTATATTCGATCCTGATGGTTCATTGGAATGAATTTACATGCTCATCTGGTATATATTTATTTGAAGTTTTTAAAATTTTCTACTAGATTCAAGTTCATATATTTTATTGAATTTGTGTATTTTGTATATATCTAGTATGGTTTTGACTCAAATTAAATTACTTTGACTAACATTTTTATGTAGGTTAGTGGTGCCATAAAATCTTCTAACTTCTCATAGTTAGCACTATTACTAGATCTAATCCTGATGGTTCATTAGAATGAATTTACATGCTCATCCGGTTATATATTTCTTTGAAGTTTTTAAATTTCTATACTAGATTCAAGTTTCATATATTTTATTAAATTTGTGTATTTTTTATATATCTAGTATGGTTTTGATTAAACTTAAATTACTTTGATTAACACTTTTATGCAGATCAGTGGTGCCATTAATAGCTTCTACCTTCATGTGGTTGGCATTGTAAGTAGATAATTTTATATTCTCGAAGCTAAGAGAAGCGTTCATTGTTTTTCAAGCACAAAGAAGATCAACTAACAATGGTTTATGTACCTGTGAAGGGAGCTTCTTAGCTCTGGATCGGGTGGTACAACTCTGAACCGGGCATACCTGGAGTCCGCCATAGCACCCATAGGCATATACCCCCCAACTCGGATGTGCTGGCGGGTGGCAGTTCACTCCCACGATGTCTCGGGGCATGACTTCTCACTACTCAACTTCGTTTATTGACTAGGACTGCCTAGAAAAGGTTGTAAACAATTATGCCCTAAAGGCTAAAGGAATGCCACGACCTCGAGGCATTGGGTACGATTAGAGGCATCCTTCACTCAAGCTTTGGTTTAGACAATTCTCGGATTGGATGACCGAGTGCCAAGTTGTGTTTGCCAAAAGTCTGTGCTGAAAACATGAATTGGGATCAATAAGGAAGGGGTTCTTGGCTCCGAATTGGGTGGTCCAAATCTAAACTATGCCTACTTGAAGCCCGCCATAGCACCCAAAGGTATATTCCACAGCCAACTAGATTTATTGGTAGTGGAAGTTCACTCCCATGACGTCTCGAGGCCTAACTTCTCACTACTCGGTTTTGATCCTTGCGTAGGACTGCCTAGAAAAGGTAGTTTGAAAACAATTATGCCATGAAGGCTCAAGGAATGCCATGAACTTGAACTCTTGGGTGTGATTAGAGGCCTCCATGACACAATTTTTTGGCTTAGATGATTCTTGGTTTGGACGACCGAACGCCAAGTTGTGACCACCAGAAGTTTGTGCTGAAAACGTGAATTGGGATCATATATGGAAGGGCTTCTTGGCTCTGGATTAGGTGATGCTGACTTCGAACTTGGGTTTACGTAGAGATCCCATCATAGCACCCGAAGGTGTATAACCCCCCTAACTGTATACATTGGTAGTGGACAGTTCACTCCCACAATGTCCCGAGGCATGACTTCTCACTACTCTGACTTTGTTCATTGCCTGATGTCTACCTAGAAAAAGAATTTTACATAAAATTATGGCACATGAAGGCTAAAGGAATACCATGAAAATTGAATTATTGGGTGTGATTATATGCCTCCTTTACTCAAGTTTTGGCTCAGACGAGTTCTCAGTTTTGGATGACCGAGCACCAAGTTGTGATCGTTAGAATTTTGCACTGAAAACATGAATTGGGATCAATAGGGAATGAGTTCTTGGCACCAGATCGGGTGGGTCTGAATCCAAACCGGGGCCTCCCTAGAGTCCTTCATAGCACTCAAAGGTGTATACCCCCACAACTAGATGCGTTGGTGGTGGGAGTTCGCTCCCACAATGTCCCGGGGAATGATTTCTCACTACTCGGCTCTATTCTTTTCCTTAAGATTGCATAGAAAAGGAAGTTTAGAAACAATTTATGCCATGAAGGCTCACATGAATGCCATAGGCTCAAAATTCTTGGGTGTGATTAGAGGCATTCTTTTCTCAAGTTTTTGGCTAATATGGTTCTCAGTTTTGATGACCAAGCACCAATTTGTGATCGTCAAAAATTTGCACTGGAAACGTGAATTGGGATCAATAAGGAATGGGTTCTTGGCTTCGGATCGGGTGGTCCGATTCCAAACCGGACCTCCATGAAACCTGACATAGCACAAAAAGGCATATACCCCCCCAATTAGATGTGCTAGTAGTGGCACTTTGCTTCCACGACGTACCGAGGCACGACTTCTCACTACTTAGTTCTGTTCATTGCCTAGGACTACCTAAAAAAGGTAATGTGCAAACAATTATGCCACAAAGGCTCAAGGAATGACATGGCCCTAAATTATTAGGTGTGATTAGAGGCCTCCGCTATATAATTTTTTCCTTATATGGTTCTCAGTTTGGATGACCGAGCACCAAGTTGTGACCACCATAAGTTTGCGCTTAAAACGTGAATTCAAAACAATAGGGAAGGGGCATGTGGCTTCGGATTGGGTGGTATGATTCCGAATCGGGCCTCTCTGGAGCCCGTCATAGCACCCAATGGTGTATAACCCCTCAACCGGACACACTAGTTCTGAAAGTTTTCTCCCATGATGTCCCGAGGCATGAATTCTCACTACTCAGCTCCATTCATTACCTAGGATTTCCTAGAAAAGGTAGTTAGCAAACAATTATTCCATGAAGGCTCAAGGAATGACACGACCCTATATTATTGGGTGTGATTATATGTCTCCTTCATTCAATTTTTGGCTTAGATGGTTCTTAGTTTGGATGATCGAGCGATAAGTTGTGATTGCCAAAAGTTTGCGATATAAACATGAATTGCGAAGTGCCCAATGCAATAGTGCTGGTATACTGCCAAACTGTACCTATTTACCCACAACTAAAGGTAACTCCTTAGGTATCCTCCATTCTTCCTCAAACACGACGTGAAACCACTAATACCATATCTATGCCCTTTGTTTGAAGGGTCCGCTCATTGAACCATCACAAGTGTAATCTGTAAATCTCTCTACCAAAGACTTCTCTGTTTGAGGGAACATCCATATATTGTCCTTTGGCCCATCGGGCACACTGATTTCCATAAAAAACTAAGGATAAAATGATAACACCAAAACTTATCTTTTCACCTTCCTTCGCCTCCTCAATTATGGTCTCAACAATAAAGTTGGAGATGTTGTAGATAAACCCCTTTGTCATTCTGCATGCGACATGAAGCCATGCCCTGTTGACTTGAGACCAAAATTCTTGATTATTGAGATTTGTTAGCAGATGTGTCACTGCCTAGACAACTGGGAACTTCTGTAACTTGCGGATATCCATCCCACACCCACCTTTAGTGTAACCAAGCTCCTTCCTTGTTTTTTATACAGCCTCCTTGTCATGGGGTGGCTATTTATCTCTATGCCCAAACTCTTCAACCATGTCAAGTTGGCAATAAATGGTGTTGTAATCCTCATTCGGTGCCCAAAAAAGTAATATAAATCTTTATGCACTCGGCTCATGAGCCATTGGTATAGTTTTTTAGGTTTTCTGAAGTATGGGAGCTCATACAATTGTAACACTCCTACTTTGGCCAATAACTTCTCAATTGCATCATCATAAATTATCATGTCATATGTTTTCCTCTTCGTCGTCTTCACTACGAGAAAATTTTCCAAATCCTCCTTCATGTCCTTGGTTTTGTGGTTGTAATCACTGACTTTACAACGAAAAATGTGTGAATCCCAATCACACCCCATAAGAACGCCCTCTGGGTATTGCATTTTTGAAAACTATCCTTCGGGGGCATCTTCTACTTCAAATTCAACCTCCACCTTCTTCTTCCCCTTTGTCCCCACTCTAGGTGCTCTGCTTGGTGCCATAGTAATTAAAAAGGTGTGCTTTTTACCTCTGTCGACTGTGCAACTCAAAATTTCATGCCCTAGCTCAAAAATGCACGCCCTATCTCCAATTCAAACCTTAATACTTGATTTCTCCTCTCCGCATGCCTTTTCTTCACTCAAACCCTTCTCTAATGGGAGCGCAAGTCAATCTCATGCAAAAATTTGATCACAACGCCAGGTTTCTTAGCTCTCTCCACTTCAACAACATCTCACTATCTCGTTTGCAAATAGCTTGCTCAAAAATCCATAATTGCAAAGGTAAAAATGAATTTGCATTCCATCCTTATATAGATTTTCAAAAGTTGTAGCATTTATTACTCCTTTACCTACCACTGATCCCGTAATTAATACATGTTTTCCAATGTTTCCACACTGCTCATTTCCATGCCACAATCATAACCTTCTAGTGGGTCTCCTACTTCTTTGCCACAGACCTCCTCTCACGCACTCATATGCGCTAAAGTACTTCGCCAATGCATCTTCTTCCAAGTAGTTTCTACTACTGCAACCTACCTCATGTTATATTATGCATCCATTCTTCTATCTGCGGTAATAATTTTTTCTATCTGCACCCTTTCCAAAAAGCACCTACACAAAAATTTCTGTATGCAAACCCATTTTTTAGATGACACTTAATAATACTCAACATGGTAATGGACTATGTATATAAACCACCCCACACTAAGGGTAAGTGTGATCCTCTGCGCGTGAAAACACTTAAATTATAATCAGCTTCTGGCATGCAAGCGCGCTTATTACAGAAAACACTCAAATAAATTGATAAAGCATAATAGCGAAGAAGGAAAGACATATAAAGGAAATGCATTAAGGGAAACCTAGTCTAAATGGAAATATTTCCTTATTAAAAACACCAAGAAGACTTATTTATAGTAGGGCTTCATCCTACTCCCATTAAAGTAACTGGGCAACTGTGCTCCATCCAACACCTCTAACTGGAAAGCGCCTGAATCAAGTATATGAGTGATAATATACGGTCCCAACCAATGTAATTTCATCTTTCCAGGATGGCGCAAAAACTTTGAATCATACAGAAGCACCATTTTCCCAACCTCAATCTTCTTATCTTTGATGTGTCTGTCAAGCCATGCCTTCTACTTGGATTTTTCTTACTTTTTATTCCATCTTGTTATGGCACGCCTTTCATCCAGTTGTATCAACTTGTCAATCCATTTTCCAGTACTTTATCATTAGCTAGACCTCCTGCACCAAACACCAACTGAAATGGTGTTGATTTATTCAACCTTTTGTAGGTTGTCTGGTATTCTCAAAGTACCACAGAAACCTTATCATCTCAATCTTGCCTTCCAACATCACAATTTTTTGTCAAAGTATGGCTCAATATCTTGTTGAAGGCCTTAACATCTCCATTTTTCTGACGGTGATAAGGGGTTTTCCTATGGTGTCCAACCATGAATTCATCCAAAAATATCCTGATAGTCTCATTAAGGAAATGAGTAACCCTATCACTTGTCAAACTTAAAGGGCAACCATACTTGCTAATAATATTTTCCAACATAAACCTTGCTGCTATAGTTGCTGTGTAATCCTTTATAGGTGCCGCTTCTACCCACCTTGTAAGATAATTTGTACAAGTTATAATGTAATGTGATTCCATCCTACGCATGGTTGGGGAAATAGGGCCCAAAAAGCCAATTACCCACTTCTCAAAAGGTTCTACACTAGTAATAGGCCTTTAAGGAATTTCATCAAGTTGCCCTAGCTTTCTAAGGTATTGACAATGGTCACATGCCTTAAAATATGCTTTGCAGTCTTTGTAAAATGTTTCCCACCATAGAATAGCTAGTATAATCTTATGCGCGACGACATCCCCTGGTGTCCACCTACAATACCACCATGAGATTATGCCATAATTGTTTCACACTCATGCTCAAGCACACATGGATGCAAAAATTCATTACGAACTAATTTGTATATGTCTCCATTGATCAACATGTAAGGTGCGACATAGATAGCAAGTTGTTTCTTTTCTAAAACCTTCATTCATTCGGATGCCACACATGTGCGTAAGAAGAAAACAATATATTCCAATTTCGATGGTGCATGGTTCAAACTGAATATCTATACATCTAGCATTGTGTCCTCAATGCTCTGTGCATCCTCTCCTGATTAAATCCTTGATAAATGGTCTGGACCAAAATTTCTCTTATCCTTAACTATCACTCTAAAATTGAATTCCTGAAACAACAGTACCCATCGACATATGTGTCCCTATAAAATGGGCTTGTTCACCAAGTAATTCAATTCCATGTGGTTATTAAAAAATATGAAAGGTGTATCTAGCAAATACTGTCAAAACTTATGGAGCACGTAGATCATAGACAAGGCCTTGTGCTCTATCGTTTTATAATTCTATTATGCTAGAGTCAACTTCTTGCAAGCAAAGAACATACAATGATCAAAAATCCCTTCTCTAGGCTAAGCGCGCCAATGGCCATGCCAGAGGCATCTACATGAACATGAAAAGGTTTAGACCATGAAGGAAGACACAAAATAAGCAATATAGTAAGCCTTTCCTTCAGTGTTGTTGTGGCTCACCCCAACAGAACTTTCCTATTCCCTTGGGTAATTATTCTAAGGGCACAACGATCTTGGCATATACCTTAATGGACTTTCTATAATAACTTGTGTGCCACAAGAATCCACACACGTTGCTTTGGCTAGTAGGATTCTCCAAGCCCAAAATCATAACTTCCTTAGTATGATCCACTAGTAAGCCCTCTTTCCCAGCAAAATACCAAAGGGGGGTGTCAAATATACACTTCTTAATGTTCAAGGAGATGCTCAACTGCCTCTATCTCTCAAACATCAGCCTCAAATTATCACTATGATATTTCACGACCCATAAATTTTCCAATTATCCATATAAACATGCAAGAACTTGTGAATAAAATCCTAGAATGTTTGTACCACTACGTGTGAAAAAATTGTAGGCACATTATTTAATCTAAAGGGCATAACTTTGTATGAAAAACTTCTCCACTCGGTGGTGAAAGTCATCTTCTCTTGATCCTCAATAGCTATCCTCTCCTAATGACATCTAGAGAATCCATCACTGAAGGAGTAGATTTCACACCCTATAACTCCTTCTAAGATTTCCTCGGTAAAGGGTGTGGGAAAGGGATCAATCACACATGTAACATTTAACTCCATGTAATCCACACAAATCTTGATTCTACCATTTTTCTTGATGTTGATCACCATAGGGCTTACCCATTCCGACTCCTCTATTGGCACAATAATTCTAGAAATTAACATTTTGTCAATTTCTTCCTTTACCTTGATGTGTAAGTTCGGATTCATCCTATAAGGACTCTTCCAGACTGGGCACACACCTTCTTTCAATTTTATCCTCATATCTCTCAATGATTCATGTACACCTTTCAATTCATGATAGACTCTAGGGAAAAATTCCTAAGAGTCACACAATAGCTCAATGATCTTAGTAATCTTAGAGTCAAACCAGTAATCTCCTATAATAGCCTCCTTAGGTTCAACATCTGTGCCAATGTTAAATTTCTTAGTCTTTATAGGCTCATGGTAGGCACATGCCTTCTCATATGCACTGTCCAAGACTTTACGTGTACCCTCTATGTGCTCAATATCCAAGTTCTCTACTTCTTCGTCATTAATCATATAAATCATCTTACCCTTTTCTCTTTCTAGGTAGGCATGCTCAATCTATTCAACATCTATTTATTCCTCTTCAAAACGTGCCACCTGGTCTGATTCCCCTAATAACTCCTGAAGTAACTCTTCAGCCTTTACACTATATCCCATAGTAAAGCGCTTCATAACCTATAATGCATCATTTACTGGAGGTTTAGAAGAAAAGTAATCAAAGGTCTGATTCATACCTTCAACAAGTTCTTGCCAATTTCCAGTCTCTCTATTAAACTTTGCATAAACATACCATGTGGACATGTAACCTCACAAGGTTAAATAAAACTTGTGCACCCACAATGAAGGTGGTAAAAATTTATTCCCTGCCACCCAAAGTCTCTCACACTGCTAAACGTGGTGCTGAACAAGATCATTAACATGAAAGGAAAAAATTTAGGTAGGTGCATTTCTCCTTAGAAACGGAGTAGATAAATAAATCCTTACTTCTCTCCACTCCAAAAGATTATCCCTGTGAATCATCCACCAACATATTGTCATCCCGCGAAAAGTGTATACTAACATGTTCCTTCTTTCCACATGATATTATCATTGAACTTCCATAGCAAGAAGGAATATTTTTGGATTCTCCTCACCTGTATACTTTGGTACTTGGTTGTTTCCTAGACATTTGATATTGTGTGGCTTACTGACACATGCATATGTACTTCATACTTCACGACCAACCATTTCATAAGTTCCGTGCACCCAATTATCACATGTAATGCTTTTAGTATCACTCAGTGACTGTGCATAATCCCATTGGATAACTCCTTTTGATGGTTTAAGCACTTCCGGATCTCAAATGGTGAGCACATAAATTCTGTTAAAGTATTCTTCACTTAAGGGCTCTACATAAGGCGTAAATTTCCCATCTGTTAGAGGTATGATGACATGCTCTTCCGTGTTCTCAAATATGATATATCCCTTGTTGAAATTCAATTTAGCATTGTTTTCATAACACCAAGGCACCCAAGTAATGTGATAAAATTGTATCCTTCTACAAGTGTGAAGACTTCAAAGTCCCCAGTGAAATTGCCCCCCTGTATAGTAATGGATACATCTTTTAAAACTCCAATGGGTGTTACCTTAATCTAATTTTCCATGAACACCACATGGGAAAATGGTTGTAATGTAGGTCTTCCCATCTGAACCCACACATCCAAAGTGAGCACATCCACCTCCCTGCCTGTGTCAATCAAGATGTTACTCAAGAGCCAACAATCAACAACAACATTTAGAGTAATCTCTTTGTCATAATCCAAGCTACCTAGTGGAAGATTAACATGCAAAAGTTGTCTCTCATGCTTAGTCCCAATGCGTGGAGTGTTTCCCTTCAACCAACTACCCAACAAAGGAATAATGTTCTCCTGGTGCAACATCTTGCAAACTTCTTTCAAGTCATCAACATCTGTCTGATGGAGATCAACTACCTTCTTTTGTTCCAACTTTCATAGTTGTTCCTTTAAACACTGTATCTCACCCTGTAAATTCCAAATTACTTCCATGGTTTTCTTGATAAACCTCTTTCTAGTGCAAGGGGTCTAGATACTTGGCATGCAGGAATTCCTCCTTAATAATAGTAGGATTTTGTTGCAGAGTCTCCCTGTCGCGCGCTGCCTCAGTGCATGTAGTAATCTTCACAGGTACTAACTCAAGATTTGACGCTAACTTTGGAATCCATTGGTATTCCATGACACACTGTACTTTAACCATTCCCGTGCCCTTATTTTTCTATTTATGTTTCTTTCTTAAGTGTTCATACCAGTCAGGGAAATATTCATAACTATGATTCTTTCCGCAAAAAGAACATACAATATTTTGTGGAAATTTACACCTGTAGTGGTCAGGAGATCTGTATGTATAAAAAGTACCATGAGGGAAATCACTCCTTCCTCCCCCATGACCTCGACCTCTGAATCCACCTCTGTAACCTTGAACTCTACCACAACTGCCATCAGAACACCCCTATTTGTGATCATAATAATTATGTTCGCCATTTTCCTTGGAATTATTTTCAACACCATTTTTTCATACACCAACATCAATGACATCATGGATCTGATCGATCAACCTACAATATTTAGTATCATGAGTCAAGGAATTACAAATATTACAGTAACTAAACACATTCTTTCTTATTGCGCGCTGCAATAATAAGCACCGGCTTGAACTATGGTACAAGTGACATATCTTGTGATCTAGTAACAAGGAGTGCACTGATTTCTAAGGGAAACTATCCTTAGTATGCCCCTCTACTTTGTAATCTGTACAAGAAATCCCACTGCACGTCTCATGTGCTGAATTAGTAGATAATTTCTCCAATTGTTTCACCATTACTACTATTTTTTCTTCCAAGAATGGGCTCACTCATGTGTCCACACTTCCTACCACCTCAGCGTGTAGAGATGATAAAAGTGCTTCACGCAGATCTGTATAAGACTTGTGTGAAAGCACCCTCCTAAACGGTGTGATCAATCCCCCAATGATTTACTATGCGTGTTAGCTTGCATGGAAGTCATAAGATAACTTAGACATGAGAGTCTTGAACTCTGCATCATACTCCTGAACACTTTCAGTAGTGCCCTACTTAATATCCTTGAGTGCACTTATGCTCTTCTACTCAAAATCAGGGATATAAAATTCCTTTAAGAAAGCATCTCGCAGCACCATATAGTCCACACAATTCTGATCAGTATCAAAATTTCTATACTAGCTATACGTGTGCCCCTGCAACGTAGTTACAAACTGACTTGCCTTGCATTCTGAAGCTATAATCCCCTTTGTGCGCCATATAATCTCACACATATACACGTGCTCAGATGCATCTTCAATGCCTCTATACTCTGGGAGACAAAGAGACATCTCCATGTAAATTTGCTGAGGTTGGTGCAGACCTTTCTCACCATATCCATAGCCTTTATTTCCTCCTATATTTCCACCGCCTCCAGATCCACTAGATCCTCCAGCACCCATGCCACCTGATCCTCTAGATACACTCCTTCTAGTAGGTAATGGATTGGAAGATGCACTACCCTTTGTTCCGACTGTTGCGCTAAATTAAACGCCCATAGTTTGTGAAGTTGTACTACTTCCATATGTGATGCCTAGGTTCTACACACCTACATTATGTGTTGATGATGTGCCAGAAAAAATACCTCAACCAGGTCCTCCAAATAAAGTAGATGATGATTGCACCATAGATGAATAAGCTCCTTGATTAACTCCTGAAGTTAACTACAAATTAACTCTATCTACTGAAACTCTACTGCTCAGACTAGCTTGTTTACTGACTATCATAGAAATAGGAAAGCCAATCACAAGGGCTAGGTCTCTAGGTAAATTTAGATGCGCGCTTGTGGCCCATGTCGTCCCTACCAACGCACTCTCATATGAGGTTAAAGAGGGTTCCCTATCATGCTTTCTCAAATAGGGGAGATCCAGATTCTCTGGCTCCACGTCTTCTACGTGAGATTTGAATCCTTCACGAGACATCTCTCTCCACAATGCCATCCACTCTGCAACTTCTTGAATTTAATCCACCTTTGTTTGTTTTTTCTTTCTACCATTAGGTACGTCATCCTTACCAAACTTGCTCCTACCCCCGCATGTGGTGGGGTTTAGTTAGCCATCGACTTCTTTTCCAAATCCAGGGTTACAATCAGGATCTTGATCGCCAGTGGAATACCGCGCAAATATGATCCTCTAGGATCATGCAAGAACTAAAAATCAGCAACCTCTGGGAAAGATTAAGTCAAAAACACATACTCCAGAATATAACTGTTCAAAAAACCACAAAACCAAACATCCACAGAGCACGTCCAAATCATATCTACATCATACAAGGCTTGGAATTCTTCCTGCATCCAAACAAGCATGTTAAACCTCCAATTCCTCTTAGATGCATAAGTAACCATCCACTCGTACAGTTCTATCAGGTAGATAGCAAAGAATCTCTCATATAAATAGTCATACATATTTTTCTCGGCCCACGGGTATGCGTTAAACTTAGGTCCAGTGCTAAATCTATGAGCATACTCTTCTTCCAAATCTGCTAACCACTCCTCAATACTAGACAAGGTCAATCGGTATGTCTTCATAACCCAACATCTTGAAAAACAAATGAGAAAGAGGTCCCGGAAATGGAACCAATGATGTAGCCTAGAATTCACCGCAAATAACCCAAGGCACGCTAGCACATCACTCAACATGAACTGAGCACTCACCCGAAGCGCACAAAGGTACCAGGTTCCTCTTTAGTGTTACTTTTCTAGAATGTTAGCATGATTGTGCATGTATATGTTCATATTCATAGCAGATAATTAAGTAAACCACAATGCATAAACCAGATCTAGATCTAAACCATATGAAATATTGACTGAATAATGATCATAATAAGATTTACCATGTAGTAACCATATTCAATCATATTTGACACCAATATCCAGCCAATATGTTCCATTATATTAAATACTGCAAAACATAGAAGCTTCATACATTCAAGATCTAGTTTTCATAGTTATGCATGCTAACAAATCGGTAGCATAACTCTACAATAATCGTCCTTTCAAAACCGTGCATATTAATACATACATACATACATACATACATACATACATACATACATACATACATACATACATACATACATACATATATATATATATATAGGGGTGGGGACTTTTCCTTCACCGCCCATGCACCTTCCAAAAATAGGCCACATGTTAATAATAGCCATGCACCTTTACAAAGGAATACAAAACATGCAAGTGCTCTAACAATAGATTCCCTATAGTTAACTCCGAGTAGAAATCCTATTATTATATCGTAATTATGCATGGCACTCGAACTGCTGCAAATCCTAAAATAGCCTTGTGTGAACTGAAAGTCTTCATGTTATCACGTGTTCAACACTCCATCTCTAAAAATATCCTTAACCCACAAAAAGTGGCTAAGTCCTGAATTCAAACTGTTATGGTGCGCTCATGTTTCTCTATAATTTTGTGCCTTCCTGTGTGTCTGGTTCCCATGGGCCCAATCCTTATGCGCGTTCATAGTTGAGCTATATCCCATGTGCTCAATAGAAACATGAACAAGTATATCACAAAATGTGAATATCTCTCTATTCTGATAAGCTTATGTGAATAATTAATTGCATGGCCTGAAAATAATGCCCTATCATTTGAATTAAATAATGTCACATCAAGGAGATTGCAACAAGGTAAACACACTACCATGTTGTGTGAATGGTTGAATTTAGAATATCCCATCTTCATCCACCATATGTAAAGAGAAACAAAGACACTGATTACATGAAGCACATATATATGTGTGACAAAGAGATACAAAGATGATTATGATTACATATCAAAAATGTCCATTGTTATGCAATCTTCCAAAACACAAGATTTATTATTCACCGCACCAATAGCGAACTTCATATATGAAAAATCTTCAAGGACATTGAGTAAGGTCACAAAAAGACATGGTGTGCATGAAGCATATAAAGAGAAACAAAGACATGATTACATGAATGATGAAGCATATGAAAACTAACAAAGACATGATTACATGAAGCATATATATGAAATTACAAATACATTTCATACGTGTAACAAAGTGAAACAAAGATGATTATGATGTAATACCAAGAATTTGTCCATTTTTATGCAATATTCTAAAGCACAAGATGATTATATTATTTCATATCAAGAAACAAAGATGATTATGATGTCATATCACTTGAATGGACACATTATTATGTGTAAAATTCTTATCTTCATCCACCACAAAGAGAAACAAAGATGATTATGAAGCATATATATATATGTGTGGTCTAGAAAGAGTGCAACAAAGATGTCAGATCATGTCATTACATCATCAAAATACATATCAGTACATCATCCCCGTACATGTCATTTACTAAAATCATGTTGTCACACATCATCATACTTCATCAAGTCACACATATATACAAAAATGGCACACATAATCAAATATTATCATATGTCAAATATCAGTAAGTTAAAATATCAACACATGAGATGGCAAGAACATCATAAAAATTATATCATAGTGGTCTGAGAACAAAATCCACATATATATAATATATCTAGTACACGTGGAATACATGTACATGAATTCGAGCTAGTGCCACGCCTTTAAAAATATAAGAATAATGTATCAAACTGAGCATTCCACATATATAGGACCACACGATCGCATAAGACTGTATACACATCTCCAAGGAATGTCCAACATAAAATCATATATATCAAGCCATATATAGGCATACAAAAAATGCATGTATCACATGTCCAAATGGCATATATATCTATACATCCTATGAAGAATCATGAAACATCCTCCCTCTTTTGGCCCTGCTAGTAGAAGCATGTCCACGGCCTGTGGATGTAGTGGAGTGAGATGGCACTACAAATTTCATACGTCTAGTCCTAGGCGTGTTAAAGCCCTGTAAGTTAGCCTACACATTCATAAACATTAAGTTTTTAACACCCAAAATTTTAAGAAGTGGATATATTGAAAATACATTCATAATTTAGAAACTTAGAAATTTTAATGCATGTGAAATCTTAACGCAATCTCATGATCCCTATAAATTTTCATTGATGCTCTGTAGGGTAAAGGGTAGACTCACAAGGGGGAGTTTCTAGAAGTCATGGTAGTGCACTCTGACTCGTACCAGGATGCATACAAATAAATAGCTCAAATTAAATATTTCATGTACAATTTGATATTGTAAATTTAGTAAGAAAACATTCATCCAAAATTTAAAAAAATTGAAAAATTCTACCTATTTGAGTGGATATGCAGACGGTATGGAAACATCAACAAAAACCTCCACAGTCTGCATAAAGGGAGGATTCTATGCGGTAGTCATAAGCTGTACATACAACATGTAGATCAACATTAATTGAAAATTGTTCAAGAGAATGGTGTAAGGAACTAAGGCTCATGCATGTATATTAAATTCTAGAACACGTATAAATATCTATGTTAATAATATTTAAACAATCTTGAACATTAACTAGTAAAATTTGTGAAACTAACCTATGTAAAAGTAACGTGAGGCATGCCAGTAGCCTCAATTCCCACATCAGATGATGTCTCACTTGGCTCCTGCTTAAAAAAGATAAACATATTAATATGTATATACACGTGAAACACATACACGAACATTAACGTATATTTAATAATAAACATGAAATCAAATGAACTTTAAAATTTAATTAACTTGAAACTTACATCTGCACACACTATAACATGGGATGTAGTAGCTAGGATGTCTACATCGTATGTGTCCTTGACCGGCTCTTACTGTTTAAAATTAAAAAAATTAGTTTTTACACAAGTATGATGTAATCAAGTGTATATATTAAAATCTCAAATGAAATAAACTTATATATATATATATATATATATATATATATATATATATATATATTATTTATGTGACATTTACATGTGAAATACTAGGGACATTTGCAACACTTCCAAAAAAATCTTCCATAATCTCATTTGTAAAAAAGAGATCCCATGACCCAGTAAAGGATGTCTCACCCACAGTGCATACGGCACCACATGACCAACAATGGTGTGGTGTGATAGAACGAGTGCCTCTACCAACATCACTAGATGTAATCTGGATACTATGTTGGGCTTGAGTGTCAGTGAGAGACCTCAATGCATGCAGTGTGTCGATCTCCACAACCTCCTTCACTGTAGGAGGGATAACTAAAGGCTATGGGGATTTTTAGGTGTGGGGCATCCTAGGTTGACCAAATGCAATACGTCCACCTAGCCTAGTCTGTACAGAGCCACCTCCTCGACCGCAAAACCCAGAAAAGTCAAAATAATTGGGGGCCTCATTAAGCACAAACTCACGATACAATTTATTCAAAAAATAAAGAGGAACCTCGTTGTTGTTGCATGGTAGATAATAAAAAACCATACACCATCGATCCTAAAAAAAATCTTAATCCAGTCTTTGTGACACCAATGGATAGGGAACTAGTTGAAATTAGTCTTGAGGGGGGCATTGGTTATGGGGTTTGTAAATAGTGCACAAATGCGGTCTTTTCCAAAAAAAAATTCTTTCACGACCGCATGTGATAATTTTTCCGCATACCAATGCCTACAATCATCTCTAAAAGTATTCCATCTATCTATTGTCGACTTCACCAATCAATGTTTGAAGTGTGTAGGCTAAATTCATATGACTTGGATATGTGGAATGATTTTGTCTAATAGTGTGAATAAGGTTCTGAATGGCAATTTTATTTTATCATATTTTTGTAATGATATCACCTTGGGTTCCAAGTTGTTCTATGGGGACGGTAGAAGCCACAGGAGGCAGAGGAGCATTTAGAGGAGGGTTTTGAGGAGGTGGAGGAATAATTGGGGGGTTTTGAGAAAGTGGAGGAACGTTTGGATAATCAAAAACCATACACCATCGGTCCTAAAAAAAAATCTTAATCCAGTCTTTGTGACACCAATGGATAGGGAACTAGTTGAAATTAGTCCTGAGGGGGGCATGGGTTCTGGGGTTCGTAAATAGTGCACAAATGCGGTCTTTTCCAAATTTTTTGTCTTTCACGACCGCATGTGATAATTTTTCTGCATACCAATGCCTACAATCAGCTCTAAAAGTATTCCATCTATCTATTGTCGACTTCACCAATCAATGTTTGAAGTGTGTAGGCTAAAGTCATATGACTTGGATATGTGGAATGATTTTTTCTAATAGTGTGAATAAGGTTCTGAATGGCAATTTTATTTTATCAAATTTTTGTAATGATATCACCTTGGGTTCCAAGTTGTTCTGTGGGGACGGTAGAAGCCACAGGAGGCAGAGGAGCATTTAGAGGAGGGTTTTGAGGAGGTGGAGGAATAATTGGGGGGTTTTGAAGAAGTGGAGGAACGTTTGGAAGAATTGTAGGATTAACATCTTACCGATTAATTGACAAAAAAAAAGAAATTTAATACATAAACAAAAGATTAAAAACCCATGAAAACCACAAAAAACCCTAAAATGTAAGAAAATTGATAAAAAATGAGGGCTTACATGTTTGTCGCATCATATAAATTATCATGATCCAGAAGAAAAAATTGTAATTTGGAAGGGTAATGCAAAGCATGAGTGTCAACAATGGAAAAGAAATGCGTGGTTTAGAGAAAATGGTGGGGAAAAATGAGGGTCATGGCTATTTTTTTGATCAGAGGATTGTGATCATGGTTTAGAACCAAGATCGCAGTTTATAAACCATGATCGTGCTTTAAAACCGCGACTGTGGTCTTAGGTTTGGGAATTTCCCGAACCTAACAAAACAGACCGCGATCGCGGTTCATAAAATTTAGGATTTGATGTCCACTTTCTTGTCCCTCAACTTGCTGCACTTACCCGCAAGCATTTTTCCACAGGTTTAGTGGAGTATTCCTATGTGATCCCTGACCTAACAACCACCCCACAATTTTAGGTAGTTTACATTCAATAATGGGAGTCTCCACATACCCAAGAAGGAGGGGCTTATCCCCGTGATTGTTCGTGAAAACCAATAATTTGCACTACAAAAAATTATTTCACCAACATTTTTTAGCAACAACATTGGGAGAGATCTTCCCTTGTGCACCCTTAAATATCTTTGGAAAATCCAAAAAAAGTACATATTCTTAAAAAAAGATATCAAAATAAAAATTAGATTTTAAATGCGCTTTATCAAGGAATGAATCTATGTCATGTTTGTTTCCCACATCACAATGATGAAGTTTCGATATTAGTTTCACATCAACAATGAAGAAGATGATGACCACCAAGATATATATTATATATATATATATATATATATATATTTCTGATCAACCATCATTATGGACTAGCTCTTGCAAAAGTATGGATTCTGACACAACGAAGATGTCTCTTGTTTCAACTAAAAATATGTAATCAACAAAAGAAAAGAAGGTCAGTGAAATTCCTATAAAATTTATGGAAAGGATATCTAGAATGGATAAAATTTCTAAATCTAAATATCCTACCATAAAATATTTTTGGCTTTAATTCAAATGGAATACTGTTAGAGGAAAGAAAATGGGAATTACACTGGTTGATGATCGAGAATCTAAGAGCCTGATGAGAAGAATGCAGAAAATATATGAAATGTTGTATGAACAACATTAAGATGAATCTATAGACAAACTAAGCAAAAAATAATCTATTGAAGGTAATTTTTTGAATTATACACAGTTGACTGAAAAACTCAAAGCATTCTATTTCATCTCTCTTCCTTTGGATAATTTTCTCACTTATAGAGATGAAGAAATGGAAGCCTTGAAAAAGGAGTATGTGTTAAGAATTTTGAGAGTTGTAGAAGGAAATTTTGATCCTCAAACCAATATTTAAATTCTATATTATGATGTGGCTATGGAAGAAAGGTATGAGTAGTTTGAATCACTGCATAATTAGGAGGAGAAGAACTACCTTCTGGACATGGATTTTGTTGATTCTCAGTACTATGAAGTGTTTATTGTAGGAATACTCTTCTTTACTTCTCATGAATATCCTCTTCTTGAGCATTCGAATGAATTTCAACTCAATACCTTGGTAGATGATGAAGGAAGCATAGAAGTTGAGTATCCATAAATAAGTACAATTTGGCCCGAAGCACAATCCTTTGGAGGAGAAATGTGCATGAGATATGAGAATTATTGTATCATAAAATATGATCCAATGCTTGCTAAGAATTCCACCGACAGTGAATATTTTTAAGAAATGAATCCTCCTTCTCCAGCACAAGTTATTTGGGAGGATGATTTTGAGGGAATTATTGATGATTTTATTTCTAATTTTGGATCTTTACTTGATACAAAAAATTCCCAATAATGAAATGGAGTAAATGAAAGATTTAAATGTACTTCTTGAAATAATTGTGGATGAATGAAGAGAAAATGATCTCTCCAATGAGTTGGTTCCCTTGTCATCATCAAAGGAGTGTGATAGCAATCATAACTGTGAGTATGGAGTCTTCTCTTTTCCCTACGAAGAAGAGGACTCTCTAGGATATGTTCAGGATGGAATAAATAACTATTCTTATGTTACAACCCCAACATTATGTCTTTTATATTTTCATAAAAATGATTTGATAAATCCTAAACTGGAAGGTATGCCCTTCCCATTTAGCATGGATATTGTCTCTCTATTTGAAAATGATGAAGATCAAGTATGCCTTGACTTGTAAGAAGGAAACCCCCAAATGATAAGAAATGTGGATCATGAGAAAGAGGATTTTTCAAATGAGTTATGGTCTATGAATTCTAGATTTCAAATCATCTCCCTAAGACCCAATGTGAATATTTTTCAAATGAATGTGAAAGTGATATGTGGCAACTTTGAAGAAGGAATATGTGAAAGTATTTTAAAGTTTGCATAAGGAATTGAAGACTCTCAACTTAATCTTGAAATCACGACCTATGCTATGAATGTGCAAGATAAGTATGAATCTAGTTTTGACACAAATGTTCAATAACTAGATAGAATAACCAGAGGAGATCAATGTTCCCCTTAAAACATTTATGGATGAGTATGAATGTGAAGATGAGTCCTTCCCTTTCCTGTTTTGTGAAAAAGATCATACTCATGATGAATGTAAGGGAAAGGAAATGATTGAATCTCCTACGAATGTGTTCATTCACGATGATAATAACTTCATCATAGAAAGTGATATCAAGGTCAATAATGAGCTGGTATCCACAAAAATGAATCATTTAGAACCAAAAAATGACAAACTAGAAACAACCAGTGGATAGAGGAAGAATCAACTTGTTCTCATCACTCTTGAATTCCCTGCTAATCTGGAAATGAATCCATGCTACAAATTTCACCCAAGGATGATGACTACCTTCATGTGAAAATCATAGATTCCATTTTTGAAAACATGGAGGAATGGTTTCTTATGGTCATAAAATATCAGACGAAGACTATAGAAAGCAGAACTTTCAAATGAGTATTTAAGTGGTCATTGGATGCAAAGGTGTTTTCTATGTAGTATCAGTATGAGAAGGAAAAATTTATCTCTCCTTCTTTTAAAACCATGAAGAGACATCATGAGAGAATGGAATGATCAACTGATTATCTTGTAGTTTTAGAAGTGGTGTGAATTCAATCCATTGTTCCATGATGGTACCTACTTTTCTTAGCTTGTTGCCAAGTGTGTGTATATTATTCCCCCACCTCTATAAATTTACCTCTAATGTACCATAGTTTTAGTTTCCATTGTGTGCTTCCTTTCCATTTTTTGTGTGTTTCCCTCTTGTGTCATGTGCATTTTATTTTTCCCTTGTGTGTGTTCATTGCTTGTATTAGTAGTGAATGAATGACTCTATTGCCCAATTTTCAAGGCACTACTTTAATTACCCATGAGATACCTGAGGTTATTCATTACACCTTATGGTCTTATGTCCCCAAGCTAGAGCCAATTTTTTTTGTGCTAAATTTCTAGCATGAAAAATTTAATTTTTTTCCATAATAACTAAGCCCGCAATCAAAAATTTTCTCTCCCAATCATTGTGAACCCTTCCTCTGGCCAGCCTATTCCCAATATAACCCTCATATTGTCTCAAAGGAATGTGATAACAATATTTTCAAGCATGTTTAAATTTTTGGGGATGGATTCCCATGGTGCTTGATGAAGTCATTGAATTTCAATGAGAAACATCTGCTCCCAGAGGCTTAGAGAAGACCATTTTTGGCCATTTGTAGCTAGTAAACACCCCATGGAAGCCTACAGGGAATATTCAAACCATTCAAGGGTGGTTTCAGAGAACATTGAAGATGTACAAGGCATTTTAGGGAAATTCTGTGATGAAAATTGATGACAAGAATAATTTGTTCAACATTGGATAATTTTGGGTGCATAGAATGAAGGCCCCAACGATGAAAGTTGACTTGTCGAGATGATTCTAGGAGTTCCAGAAGGATTTAGGAGACAAAAAAATCAATGGAAATATTCTGGAACCCTCTACATGATGGAAACATTAACATTTTTCCAAGACTAAAATATTTTATGAGGTAATCCATAACACAACTACTTGTTTCGGTCAAGAATGAAATATGCCCTAAAAATGAAATTTTCCGTACTAATTTTCTCCTTATAATGGGTGCAATGATCTCATAAAGTGTTTTGGAGTCAAATTCATATAATTTTTTACCCCAACACACTTTCCCATGTTCATAGAGTGGAAACATCACTCTCGGTGTCCCAATTTCGAATCAGAGGGTGATATCAGCATTCCAAAAGTGGTATCATATGCAAGTACATGGTGGTTCAAATTTAAGAAGATTTATTTTTCATTTACATGGACATGGTTTTGCTTTTCATCTTGGCTTGATGGTCCAGCAAAGAGGTGGGTCTCTCAATTGAATCAAGAGTGTTCAGATTGGTCTTGGGAGGAAGTGGAACAAGTTTTCTTGGATAGGTGGAATAAAGAAGAAGTGGGAGAAGAAGGATAAGGAGGATGATAAGTAGATGAAGAATAGGGTGAAGAATAAGAAGAAGATGAAGATGAAGAAGGGGAATAAAGGAGGAGGAGGAGGATAATTACAGTAAGAAGGAGGAGGAGAAGAAGGAGAAGGAGAAGGAGAAGAAGGAGAAACAAAAGAGGAATATGAAGAGGAAGAATAAGAATAAGAAGGAGAGGAAGATGATCATGCTGAAGAAAAAATAGAGGATAATCTTTCAAATAGTGTGTTTCTTAAGAGGGAAGCTTCAATATTTTTGTTTGAAGAGTACACCCATTGTAAAAAATAATATAAAGGAAGTTCAAGTGGATGTTAAGAAGATTATTTTTTTGTAGAATTGAATATCTTTCATCTCAAAGAGATTTTTCCACTTTCACATACCTTGCACATTTCTGGATTTTGGAATGTCATTTCACAAAATGTTTCGGCACAGATGTAGACACAAAATATATGCACTTGGGTACATTTCTAGGTCCTAAATCATACTAATGTATACATTATTCCTGAGCAAGAAAACTAGTGGTTGACAACTTCTTTTGGGCATTTTTGATTTATCTCTTACACTTTTATTGGCCTTACACTTATATATCTACTATAACTTTATTGATTAATATTTTGTGGCCTCAAACACTAGTGCCTAGTTAGGACATGGTGGGTCAAATTTAAGAACATTTATTTTTCATTTACATGAAAATGGTTTTGATTTTAATCTTGGCTTGATGGTCCAATAAAGAGGTGGGTATCTCAATTGAATCAAGAGTGTTTAGATTATTCTTGGGAGGAAATGGAACAAGTTTTCTTGTCTAGGTGGAATAAAGAAGAAGTGGGAGAAGAAGGATAAGGAGGAGGATAAGTAGATGAAGAATAGGGCGAAGGAGAAGAAGGAGGTTGATGAGGATAAGTAGAGGAAGTAGGAGAAGAATAATATGAAGAAGGAGGATTATGAGGATAAGTAAAGGAAGTAGGAGAAGAATAATATGGAGAAGGAGGAGGAGGATGAGGATAAGTAGAGGAAGTAGGAGAAGAATAATATGGAGAAGAAGGAGAAGGAGAAGGAGAAGGAGAAGAAGGAGAAGCAAAAGAGGAAGAGGAAGAGGAAGAGGAAGAAGAAGAATAAGAATAAGAAGAAGAAGGAGAGGAAGAGGATTATGTTGAAGAAAAAATAGATGATAAGATTTAAAATAGAGTGGTTCTAAAGAGGGAAGCTTCAATATTTTTGTTTGAAGAGTGCACCCATTGTAAAAATAATATAAAGGAATTTCAAGTGGATGGTAAGAAGATTAGTTTTTTTTGTAGAATTGAAGATCTCTCATCTCAAAGAGATTTTTCCACTTTCACATACCTTGAATATTTCTAGATTTTGGAATGTCATTGCATAAATTTTTTTGGCATAGATGTAGACACAAAATCTATGCACTTAGGTACATTTATAGCTCCTAAATCATACTAATGTATACATTATTCGTAATCAAGAAAACTAGTGGTTGAAAACTTATTTTGGGCTTTTTTGCTTTATCTCTTGCACTTTTATTGGCCTTACACTTACAACTCTGCTATAAATTTATTGATTAATATTTTATGGCCTCAAACACTAGCACCCAGTTAGGAAAAAAGTGCTCAAATGCTCCTGTCCCTCCTGGGCGCTCCTGCCCTTCTTTATCTTCTTCTTACTCTTTTAGGTCCTTTTCACCTTTTGGCCACCTTTTAAAACTTTGGGTCAGCCTTTCAGTTGTCAATTACTAAATACACACACACACACACACACACACACACAATTATCACTCTCAAATAAGGGGCCAAGCACTATAAGCATTATCTATCATCACCTAAGCTTGCATGAAAGGAACAAGAGAATTACAAAGCATACATTTAACATACACAACATAGGAGGGGAGTTCATTCTATTCCATCACACACATTCTGCATACAGTCTAGATCAAGCCCGCTATTATCATGTAACTTGCACAAGGGAAACCTAGGGCATCATTACACACATAAGCACAAATAGCTACATCGAGTCTGAGATGTAGTGCAACGATTAGTCATAAGTTCACTCTTTGGGTGATCACTGGGGTCGGTTCGAATCCAAATTTTACATCTTTTTAATTATATTTGATGTGGTTTGTGGACATGTGCATGTAGTTATCTATTTTATAGGTTACATGTACGACTGATGATCTAGTATTGAAACTAGAGTGAAAAAATAAGATCAACAACGAAGATCCTCCAGCCCAAAAAAGACAAGATTCTAAGCATATAAGTAGTCACTAGCACCTGGGGCGCTCATGTCCTCCTGTGGGCACTTTTTTCCAGCACAATTCTAAGTTCCAGAACCCTCTAAGGCTCAACGACATTGTTCCCATTATGTTCTAGTAGTTACTCCGTCCATACCACTCCCAGATTACACGAAAATAGCTAAGTTATCTTCCCTTCTCATTTTCTTAGTTTTTTTACATTGTTAAATGCTTATTGCTTGTGCATACTGTACATAATTATCAAAATATAATTTATGACAATACTTACTCTAAAATTAAGGTTTAATGTAGTTTAGGTTAAATAAGTAGATAGAGTTTCCTATGTTGGATAAAGAAGGCCAAATTGGTTTAGAACACGAGGAAATTATTTAGATGCAAAGGGTGAAGAGGAGAGTAACTATTGAGTATCTAATCAAGTGGAATAATCGATAGAATGCATTGACAACATGGGAGGAGGAGTATTTCTTGTACCGACATCCAAAGATCATCGAAATTAAGGACTACACTTGTTTGAAGAAGCCTAAAAAAGTTGTCAACATTGGGGACAATGTTTCTTTGAAGGGGAGGGGCATGCTACACCCTTAACCCTAGGTCATATATCAAGATACAGATAGATGACCCGTGGCTAACAATGTCTCTTATCATGTCATATCATATTTATTTATACATTCATACGCTTGGTGGGTTGGCCTTTGGGATCTAGGTAGTATAATAGGGTAGATATAGGAGTTAGAGAGTAGGATATGATCATCATATTGAGCAATTGATTCTTATTGTATGGTTTGGTGGTTGCCCCCTTCAAGTGGCTAAGTCATTTTTCATTCATATTGTGATCATATCTCTATATTTTGGTGTTCTATTTCTATTGATATTCAAATCTATCTAAGTAATTTCATTACATATATTTTTTACAGTTGGTATAAAATGTTATGATGTTTTTCACAGTGGAAAAGGAAGATAACATTATTTCTTACTTGTTTCCAAAGTTCCAAAATATTTTAGATGGCATTTTTCAAGTTAGGAAGATAAATCCGGAAAAGTTTCTAATTGCAAAGAAGATAATATAACTTGAATTTGAGATTCATCTTGAGGATTCCAATGAAAAACTGGTAGATATTTCATGCATTAAGCTATACAATATTCAATTAATAAATGCACAAATTCTTGAATAAATATGCCTTTTTGTGCACAATAGAAACATGTGAGATGTCTGGGAATCGTCAACAAACAATTACCTATGTTTCAAACCCACTATAGTGACTATTGATAATAGCCTACATAAACACATAAATCGGATTAAGTCTTCTCTTCTCAGGGGAAAAAATGATAAGTTTTATTTTTTTATTCAAAGTCTTGGAAACAAATTATTTGATGTAGTTACGTTCAAAACAAATCATAGGAAAATTTCTATGACTTATTTAAAATAAGTCATTTTAGTGCAATCAAAACTAAAAAAAAATAAAATAAAATAAATTCAAACCTAAAGCAAATTGCAATGTTTGATATATGTGGTGCCTTTTTTATGCTTATAAGTCATCTCCCTTGGACTACTACACCAACTGCCTAAAATAACTGCAACAACATCATCTAAGGCTTTGACCCTATAAATCACTGAGCATAAATAATAACACATATTTTTTTATTTTTCCATTTATCTCTAATACCCATTTGTCTATATTGTTAGAATTAACGTTGATAGTAAGAAAATTTGAGTATATACGAAGATATGATCAATTACAAGAATTTATTTCTAAGTAGGTTTCATTAATAGGATGAATAACTTTCATTTGCTTCCTAATTAAGTGCCATGTATCACTTTTCTCTCACATGTTTTAAAATATATTTTAGGTATTGACTAGTAAATTGAAAGGATGGTCTATTTCCACATATCAATGAGTATTTATAAAGAGAGAGAATATCAAGAGTTTTGGTATGTCAAGATGGAAAAATATAGAAAAGGAAACCTATTGGAGTGATAAAAAATCAATCTTAACTTTCTCATTGGCAAAAACATACATTAAATCACATTAATAGTCGATAAAACACTAATTAGGAAGGGAGCCTAACTAGAATAGTCAAAACAAGTTAAGAATACTCTCATCTTCAATGAATTGTGGTTTGGATTGTGTGATGGAGACACTCAACCACCCAACCAAAAACAAATCCAAAATTAAAAACCATGAGGCATAAAAATTTGAAGGCATTGGCTTTGATAAGGGCCTTAGCTGATGGAGAAGTATTTCATCACATGCAAGGGTGCAATACACAATGGGAAGCACTACACAATTGATTGGATTCGTATGGATCCCATTCAAAATTGGAACTCATACAATTACAATTGAAGTTGTTGAGCCTTGAGTTGAAAAAATGATGATGCAATGAGTTTGGATTTAGAAATTCATACAATCAAGCATGATTTTGAAGTTTGTGGAAAAAATGATGTACACATGATTACCTTTTATAAAATTTATTTTCCCACATATTCAACCTATTTGGAGTCTTTGTATGCAAGTAATCAGTTGAAGTCACTTAGTTTTGATCAATTAGTTTAAAATATGGTTGAGAAAGAAAATGGATTTGAAAGAACGACTCAAACCAAAGGAGAAATGATTTTCCATGCTCATCATCTAGAGATTATTCTAATAAGTTTTTCTCTTTTAAGAAAGAAGGAAAAGATAAAGGAAAATTCATAAATAGAGGACGAGGAGGTAAAGCCAGAAGAAGCAATAGTCAACACCATGAGACACAAAATGGAATAAAATATGAGTTTTGCAATTGATGTGGTACAAAAAGGAGTCATGACTCTTATAAAAAAAAACATCATGGGATAATATTAAGGCATATTAAAACAAAAACAAAAAAGAAGGAAAAGAAGGAAATCTCATAATCAAGCTCAGATCAATTTGCAAGTGAATGTGTTGTTTCCATATCATATGAATTCAACCGGGTTTGATTCTTAGGTCCTAAATGAATTCAACCGGGTTTGATTCTTAGGTCCTAAATGTTGGTACCATGTAGCACATGAATTTCTGAAGGGAATTATTTGAGTTTCATGAGGAAATATGTCATCATCTATATTTGGAAAACAAAAAAATTCTATGACCTGAAGGAAAAGAAACAATTTGACTCCAAGTTTCTTGGAATTATAATTTTCCTTCTCCGCAATACCTTCCTCAACTAAAATGAAACTTTTTGTCCCTGGTGCTCATTCTCCGATGAGGCCAATCCATTTTTTTGGATGATAGATAAGTAAAAATCAAAATAAAATGTGATAAGACATTGTCTTGACTAAATTTGAGGAAGATAAGTTTTCAAAAATTTGAGGTGAGCCTTCAATTTCGAGAAATATTGCTTATCTAATTGAAGGAGGAATGCTAGCAAATATTTTGTGGCATGTAAGGTTTGGGAAATACAAAATATGATAGTATTAGAATAGTAAAAATAAATCATAATATAGGTTTTCCAACTTCCCCCAAAATAATTGAAAACTTTGAGGCATGTAAATTGACTACACAACAAAAAGAACAATTTAAAAAATCAAATTGAAGAGTTGAAAGGAAATCACACACTCTAATATGTGTGGTCCATTACCATTTCCTTCTACTGGTGGTAACAAGTACATCATATTATTCATTTATGAATATAACAAAATGACTTGGATCTATCTTTTAAATAAAACATCAAAATCTTTTTGAAACTTTTCAAAAGTTTTATGCAATGGTTGAAAATGAAGCACACTCCCATATTTTCATTAGGGATTGATAATGACAATGAATCCACATAAACATGTGTTTTAATCCTATCTCAAGAAAAATTAGATCGAGCATCATCTCACATTACCTCACACTCCTTAAAAAATGGATTAGTTGAGGGGTTGAACAAAACTATGATGAATATTATTCAGGCAATGTTTTATTTCAAAGGAGTAAAATAAAATTTCTAGGAAGAAAAAACTCAAACAAAAATCTATCTCTACAACAAGTCACCTTCAACAATTATTCAAATGAAGACTCAATATGAAGTTTGGTGTGGTCATCTTCCTTCAGTGTGGCATCTTCAGAGTTTCAATTCCACATGTTATGCATTGATTCTCAAGGAGAAAAGGAACAAGTTGGAACATAAGAGTAAAAAATGCATCCTTTTGAATTCTCAAAGGCTTAAAAATTATATGATGAGAAAAACAAGAAATTTATCATTGTAAAAGAAGTTTTTTTTATGAAACCATTAAGGACACAACTAACATTTATTAACTATAAAGTCTTGTTGAGAAATTTACAAAAATTGATATTTTAAGGAGATTCTAAACATTAGATAAAATATATAGTTTTGAATTTGTTGAATTTGTTTTCCTCCAATAATTGAAAAAGAAACCCCCTTTAGGAAAAAATTAAAACTTCAACTGAAAATGAAAAAATGTTTTTAAAGCAACAACCAAAATATGAAGGATCTTTAGATCAAGGAATTGAGGCACAAATTGGTTTGCAAAAAACACATAAAAATATGCCAAGATGGTCTACACATATATTGGCAAATGTCAAACTTGATGAAGTTGGAAAATTATGCACCATAAGTACATACAAAGCTAGAAAACAAGTAGACAAGTTCCTAGAAGAGATCCAAGATAAGATAGAAAAGTTTACCTTGGCAAGTCATCTAGAAGAATAAATCAATATTGCTTTTGATGCCAAACCAAATTCCTTCAAACTAATTGAAAAACTTGATTAGTGGAGGAAAAAAAATGAAAATCGAATATGATGTCTTGGTTAAGAATGGAACTTGGGATTGGTTAATCCTCCACTCAATTGTAAACCTATTGGTGGAAAGTGGATCTTTCAAAATTAGGAAAAAGTAGATGGCTCACTTGACACATACAAATCAAGGCTTGTTGCAAATGGATGTGCTAAAAAATAAGGGATATACTATGAGGAGACCTTTGCACAAACAACGAAATGGACCACCATTCGGTCTTATTGGCTTTAACACCAAAAAACATATGGAAAGTACATCATATAACATGACTGCCCCTGGTCTTGTTGGCTTTATCACCACAAAACATATGGAAAGACTATCATATGAACATGAGTGCCCTGTGCTCTCTACTCTCTTATGTCCTTTTCTTGGTCCTTTCTTTCCCCATCCGGGCCTTTTCCTTCCCCATCCTAGCCTTTTCCTTCCTGGTCCCATCTCTCTCTAATTCGATAATCCGAAGGATTTCCCCTTTCATGGTAGTGATGCAAGCGTATCATCCAATTGATATCAAATATGAGAATGCATGACTTGTCATGAATGTAACGAGTATGTTGGAATGTAATAAGGTCCTGAGAGAGAGAGAATTAGGTGACCTAGTTACGTGAAATTCAAATTATGACTTTCCCTCCAAAAATTGCATCTCAAATATTAAGGGCATGTAAAAGAATTCAATGGACTTGTTAAGGGAATGTAAGTGTCTAGGAGTATTCTTAGAGGTCCTAGGGTGAAATAAAATTCATCAAGTGCAAAAAAATGTAACTATGTCACTTTATGTGTATGGACATGAGAGGTAAGATCATAGTCATCCAAAGTTAGTTATAGTTTCTCAAGAAAGGGGTTATAAAAGTAATTTTTTTTGGTGATTCATGGAGTTAGTTATCCTCTGAGGAGGAGGAAGGAGTGAATCCCTTGAAGAAGGGAGCAAGAAATTCAAAAAGATTGGAAATCTAGCAATGAAAATATGGTTTTTGTATGTACTTCTCTATTTTACAGGAATAAAGGACTTGTGACTTGAAAATATAGTGCATTTAAGTGTGGAATAATCTTAAGAACTACCTTCTCACTCAAATATAGATATCATTTCATGTCTCTTTGCAGTCAAGGATATGTATTGAAGTGTAGTTTTAATGAGGTAACCTCTGTAAGTGAGTAATAACTTAATATGGTTGATTATATGAAGGAAAACTCTGGGTTTTGACCGTGTTTGTAAAGTTTTGAAGTAAGCCTACCTTGAAATATGGTTGTTAAGAATATTTTTGATTAATATGATAGGAATTGAGAGTTTCTCTCTTAGAAAAATTTGATTGTGACTATTGACCTTACAAAGGCCCGAGTGCATAAGCAAGAAACCATGGTATTGAATTACTTCCCTTTGAATAGTTTCATGTGGTATGATGTTAGAGTGTGAGTGAAATTTTTGCACAGATACTGGTGTGGAGACCTTGAAAGGTTCTAAATATTAGAAAGCATTTTGAACTCTATAGATGATGGAAATGCATAGTAATTGTAACTCAGTCCTATACATGACATGTTGAGGGAAAAATAAGGGATTCAATATTAACCTTTGTTCTTGAATGCATTTTCTAGGGCCCATGAGAGTGAAGAGTCTATGTTACCATGTTTCAAGAGAGAAAGAAGGAGAAATATTAATTAAAGCCTATTGTTAGCATGAACAAACCCTCCTTACTAGTCATGAAAGACATAGTCAGTAAAATCTTAAACATTTCTAGCATGATTAAGACCTACTGGTATAGTCACAAAATCATGCACTTTAGGCATTATTTAGTCTAGTCTCATACTACTATTTAGAGGGTCCTTAAGTGAAGAAAGTACTAATTAATCCCACCTTTTTGGCTCTCTTGTTTTACTTTTATTTCATCATTCCCACACATTTTTATATACATGCCCAACTATTTCGTCACTTTTCCATCATTTTAGCCTAAATCAGGGTGCCCATGCTTGTACTAGGGATCCCCAAGGCACCTCAGTCCCACCTAGGGTGCCCTAATCCTTATTTCTACTTTCCTTTCACTTTTTGGGCTCTTTATAGCTCGTTTTTCATCTTTATATTTATCCTAGTCGGCCATGTAAGGCATTAATTACAAAATTAGATCAAGAGAACCCTATAAATATAAAGTTATGAGACCATAATGAGGGTCCTAGAAGTCATCTTACTAATATAAATCCGTCTAGAGTTGCATCCTGTTGGATCATTTGCATCCACATAGTTCCATGTATCAAGGGTAGGAGATTTGCATCAATACACACTTCATAGGGGGAGGGATTCTATTCTATTCCATACACACATACTATTACATTTTCTACATTTAGTTATTGCTTCACTATTTCACAGAGTGTGACTGGCACAAGAGCACCTAGGGCACGACATGCCAACACACACACACACATAAGAACTATCATTTGGGTCCGAAATATAGTGCAACGCTCAGTTTAGTAAGCCCACTATTATGGCAGCTGAGGTCAGTCCGAACCATTCATTTGCATGTTTTATTTTTTTTAGGTTTTTTATACTTCCTTTTGGGTATTTTTCAAGTCATTCAATTTCATCTTGCTAATATTTCATACATTTAATGCAATCCTAGAAATCCAATGTGACATGCATATCAAAGGTTACAAGAGCATCTTCTGACCTAAGAAAGAATCTAAGTTCTGACCTTTTTCATAGACCAGATTGCCTATTTATATCTACCAAGGTTCCCTGGGATGCTCCCAGTACCCTCCTTAGTCCACTCTAGTTTTCTCAAATATCTCAGATCCTCCCTTTTCATGGGACCTCTGTGTAGCTGTTCCATGCTTCTGGAATTTCAAGTCATACCTGCAACACTCTACGACAGTCCATCTATAATCAGCTGAGTTCTTTTCTCACTTTATCTCTTACACTATTAGGGTTTCATTTCTACTAGTTCAATCATTTTAATTATTTAATTGATTTCATATTGCTTGAGTACATTTATTTACAACATTTATGTCCTCCTAGATTATATTAACTATCATTATACTTTCCTCCATATTTAGTTAATTTTAGTTAATCAATTTGGTGAACCTGATCATATACAGTTTCTAGACTCTTCTCTCTTACTTAGACTAGGGTTTATATTAATCCTTTCCTATGGGTCAATCTCATGAGGAATTTACTAGAATCTCATCTTAAGGCCATCAATGATCACCTTGATGTGCACCCTTGAGGATCTAGACTTACTTCTACATGTGGCTCGTGAGGAAACCACTTACTTTAGCGAAACTCAATTCTTCTCTTGTTATACCAACTGCTATGTAGCCACTCAACTACCTACTGCCACTCTCCCACCTATCTATACTATTGTTCCAGTTTTTGTCCCTACCCATACCAACCATTTTACGCCTCCTTTAGTTTCTCACTTAAAGGAAAGTCTCCTCCATTTGTTTTCAATAAATATTTAACCTCTCTTTATCATGATATTCAAGATTGAATTCATAAGTTGCAACATGACTACTCCAACTATATCACCCTCTTTAGCTTCTACCTTGTTATTACATAATCCATTTGTACTTTCCATCTTTAATTATTCACTTCCTCCTAGTTTTGTTACCCCTAAGCTTTCCCATTTTCAATGGGCATGGTGACTCGCACAGAAGTCATCTTTGAGGCCTTTCATGTTGTTTGTCTAGATTTTGTCGACGACCATATTCTCTTAGCTAAAATAATTCCTCGTAGTCTCCATGAATATGCCATGCATTGGTTTTATGACTTACCTATCCACTTAGTTACTTCATTCACACTTCTAGCCTATGACTTCCTTAGACATTTATACATCAAAATCATACGCTAATATTTCTTATGCTTGACTAGCACAACTTAAAAAGGGAACCAATGAACAATATCGCTACCTACGTTTTACGGTATAAGAACAATATCACTAAAATGAAAAATATACTTTCTGAATGCTGAGCTTGTAGGACCTATTTGTTTATGAGTATTTTACCGCCTCTCCAGGAAAGTGTTCTCTTTGAGTCCTCTCCTTCATTTGATAAACTTCTCCATACACTTAAGCTTTGTGATTCTAAACATTTTATCCATTGGCAAGCTTAAATATCAAGAAAAAACTCCATCCTCCACCCGTTTTCAAAATAAGAAACCATTCAAACCATCTACATCCAAGCCAACCAACACTAAAATCACCGTTAACGCAATTACTCCCTCTAAATAAGTTCAGTCACAACAACATAGGTGCACATTTAACAACCTTCGAATGGCCCCACATATTGTATTAAAGCAACTCCTCGATAGCAACCTTATTACCCTTCCTCCGCCACTTGAGTTAGACCCATCACGACCCAAAGGTAGGAAAAACAATGAAAAATTCCATTGTGATTGTCATCATTGTGTGGTACATTCTAAAAATAGATTCCTAAAACTTCAAACACTTATCCAAGATTTACTTGATAACGATAAGCTTGAATTCCCAGAATCTACTAGCACTGCTCCCACTAAAGACAAGGGTAAACTCAGGATATTTAATAATGACTCCCCACAACACAACAAAAAGACCGCAGATTCTTCATCTAATCATACATATCATGTGGTATCACCTCCAACATCAGGAGCTCTTGACTTCTTATTTGCTAACACCAAAGCTATGCCACCTATCATTTCTTTTTCCAATGCCAATTATCATGCTATATTTACATCTAATCATTTACACATACACCCGTCTATCGGCTTGACCAATATCGACAATACTAAGGTTGATCCATCCTAGCCCATTAGTAGCTATTTTATGTCTCTCCTTCAGGTTATTGGTTACCCTCCATCGCAAATCAACTATTCATTTCGCAAAGCCTTTGGTGTTGTTAAGTTATATGTCACAGTCAGCCATCTTACCATGCTTGTCATATTCCTTGTTGGAAACATAATTGAGGGATGTAACCTAATTTTAGGCCTTAATTGGATCCGTCATTCTCAATCTATCATATCTATGAATCACTTGTGACTTAAGTTCATTCACAACTCCCAAGTCATTTCTATTAATGGAATTATTCCATCTCCTTCGTTGTTGCCGTCTCCTCGTAAAATTGTGTCATCCACCCTTTCTAGCACGTCTCATTTTATGTTATTAAAAGCAAAATCTACTCCTATCTCACCCACTCAAGTGCCGCATACACAACCAAATCATTCCACTAGTCCTACAAATCAACATAACTCTATTTCTAGGATAGTTGTTGCTTCTCGACGTTGATCACCATCTCACTCTATTCTGCCTGGATCTTCATCACCTTTGCGCACAACATCGCCAAGATCTCCATTGTTGACACATTTTTATAGGCCATGATATTCATCTTATACTCATCCCTCACATACATATAGACTTCATTCACCAACACAACATTTATCTCACATGCCACCGCTTTTAGATCATGGCCCTACACTTTCATCATCACAACCATTAGTTGGAGGACCTTTGGCCTTCACTCTAATTGGTTAGTTTTTCCATTTATATTTGTTTGGGGGGAAGAACACCCTACCCCCCCCCCCCCACTCACTCACACATCTATCTTCTTTACATAGGCATATCATATCATGTGTCATAACACCTTCATTACCTGATGACACACTCTTGTGCTTCAGTTCACACTTGACTGTTGAGGGATTACCATTACACTGAACCCCACACACCACACCTTAGGCATTACACATTGCATTTCATCATACATTGTGTGTCATACACCATTCATTCTACACTTATTCTATATTAGACAAGTCCTCATCTATGCATTACATCCAGTAGGGTATCTACACACTTAGCCACATCATACAATGCACATTTCTACACATATTCTACATCCTACGCTAGGTTACATTATATATGAATCTAGCTTTACATATTATCATTACATATTGCATTTCTATCTACACCTATTATTACATTCTCCACATCATGTATTGTGCATCATACACCTATTACATTGCATTTTACACATCGCTTAGTATACATCCTACACACCCTACACATCCTACATTGCATTGCCCACACCACACATTTACAAATATTACTCATCACATGGTCATAAATGCTACATTGTCATCTATGCGCTACACTCACTACCATATGATGCACTTCAGTTCCTCGGTCCATACTCGACTGACGAGGGTTTACAAATCATATGGACCTTACACTCACCATGTGACATTTCATCATGCAACATTATTAGGCTAGTGACATACGCTTTAGGCTAAATTGTCACTCATTCTAATTTCATCTAGTAGTGGTATACACTTTAGGCTAGATCACCACTTTCCCCATATTGTCTTGTAGTGATATACACCCTAGGTTGCATCACCACTCCCCCTTTCATCTTGTAGTGACATACACTTTAGGCTAGATAACCACTTTCACAATATCGTGTTATAGTGATATACACCCTAGGTTACATCACCACTCCCCCCTTTCATCTTGTAGTGACATACACTTTAGGATAAATCATCACCTATTCCTATTCATCATGTAGTGATATACGCTTATTGTTGAATCATAACTCATCTATTCATCTTATAGTGATATACACTTAGTGCTAAATCATCACCCATCCATTCATCTTATAGTGGTATATGCTTAGGCTAACTCATCACTCACCTATTCAAAAATTCGTGATATACGCTCTGACTATAGGGTTCATGCACATATCTCCACATGTCGCATCTCATCACCATTACATATACACGCTCATCACAACGCGCTAGACACACCAAAACACTACTTGACCATTTCCCAATGATGCACTCTCGTTTAAGGTTCATTCTGGACTGTTGAGGGGGAAAGAAAAGTAAACCTCATTGCATAAAATTCCATAAACTCGGGGGGAATGCTACTCCTATCATTACATTTTACATTCCATTCCATCCATCCACAACACTGCATTGTCTTGGGGGCATTTAATCTTGTTTACTATTGTTTTGCATGATCAATTTACTACACATGTTAGATTGATTTCTTATATGTCATTATCTATATCATACACACATGTGTGTTCACGCCTTTGTTTAGTGTGATTGCAGATACAAGAATCTTACAGGTGGCACAAATGCTCGCCTTCTACCCTTCTTATATTGGTCATTGGGGGCATCCACACTCATCTCATACAAGTGTTATTGTTTCATTTTGTATATAACATCTTACATTATTTCATCATACATGCTTTGAAATATTGGTTATTACTATAACATGCTAACAGGTGTTCCATGTGCAACACTTGTTTTGCAAGATTATATGTCTCCATGACTCCTTGCTCGTTTGTTTCTACTTGTATTCCATTTTTTTCCATTGAAAGTGGGCTTTGCCCTATGTTTGTGTGCACACTTGTCTATTTTTTGCAGCCATGACGGCCTTGCGTGTTTTGCGACATCATGAGTGATGTCCCATGTTTACAACCCATTGTGCGAATTACTTGTTTCTTGCATGTTTACACTACTGTGTTTGGTAGTTCTTACATTGTCTACCTCTTTTGCACTTGTCTTATTACATGCATGTGTTTTCAAACTAACACTTGTTTTGGCTAGTCATCTTTATTTAGATGTGCCTTAGTTTCTACCAAGCGCACCCCCTTTCCCCCTGCAGGGCAGAGTTACAGAGTTCAAAGTGCGGTAGGTTCTCTTTTGAGGCCACATTCTCCTATTAGTGACATCACATGCTTCCCCAAAGAAGGGGACATCATTGAGGGTTTACATACTAACACAATGTAATATCGGTTCAGTATAGTGCACTTTCCGCCCTTGACATTGTTGGTTTACATACATCGAGTGGGTTCATACCAGTCTACAAATCCCATACTCAACGAATTTTACAACACATGGTGTCCTTAGCATTTCTGGGAAGTAGTTACAGGCTTGGAGGTTACAGTGGGTGTGCCTCTCTACACTACTTCGGCCAGTGGCGTCAGATCGCCTAAAAACCTAGGACAATACAAATATCTCTTCACACACATTTCAACAAAAGTGGTCAAAGGTTGGAGGACACAGAGCATTTCCTCCCTACACTTCTTCAGCTAGGGTGGCGTGAGATCACCCAAAAAACTTGGGGCAGGACAGTATGTCCTTCTACACCCTTTTTCTCGACATGGATCAAGTACACATGTTCCATTTACACTTTCCTTTTCATGTATTTTACATTTGTGTATTTTACACATTTCTATACCCATGCGTATTTTACATAGCATTTTTACACACATACATATTTGACTACTTGATCATTTTCTCCTTGTAGGTCTGGCTGTATGAGAAACAAACAGTCAAATTGGGGGCGACAACAACAATGTCAATGACGAAAACAACATTTCGTGATGGCACATGCCTTACTAACCATGCAGGTACATGACACGCCGCAAAAGATACACAAGTGTTTCACCCTAGGTTCACTCTCACCACTTTTCCATACACATTTTTCATCTATAGTTTTCATGTTCCTCCATCTTTTTATCATTCTGCATTTTTGTCTAGTCCTTCGACACGTTTTCTACTACACTCTACATGGACATCAGGTACGCATCTCTATCAAATTTATGTTACCGATATTTATGCTCACCAACATAAAGTGGGGGAAAAATGTAGTCACAAAATCATGCACTTTAGCCATTATTTAGCCCGGTCTCATACTAATATTTAGAGGGTTCTTGAGTAAAGAAAGTACTAGTTAATCCCACCTTTTTGGCCATCTTTTTTTACTTTTATTTCGTCATTCCAACACATTTTTTATATGCATTCCCAACTATTTCAGCTCATTCCCATCATTTTAGCCTAAACCGGGGTGCCCAGACCTGTATTGGGGTGTCCTAGTCTCACCTGGGGCGTCCTGATCCTTGTTTTACTTTCCTGCCTCTTTTTGGACTCTTTCTAGTTGTTTTTCATCCTTATCTTTTTCCTAGTCAGCCATATCGGGATTAATTACAAAATTAGAGCAAGAGAACCCTATAAATATAAAGTTATAGACCATAATGAGGGTCCTAGCGTCACTTACTACTATCACTCCATCTAGATTTACATCCATTGCATCACTTGCATCCACATACTTCCATGCATAAAGGCCAGGAGATCTGCATCAACACACACTTCATAGGGGGAGGGATTCTATTATATTCCATGCACACGTACTATTACATTTTCTACATTTATTTATTTCTCACTACTTCACAAAGTACGACTGACACAAGAGCACCTAGGGCACGACATGCACACACACACTAGAACTACATTTGGGTCTGAAATGTAGTGCACCGCTCAGTTTAGTGTCCACTGTTGTGGCATCTAAAGTCAGTATGACCCATTCATTTTCATATTTTATCTATTTTAGAGTTTTGATACTCCTTTTGTGTCTTGCAGGTCTTCAACTTCATCTCACTATATTCAACACATTCAGCGCAGTTCAACGAATCTGGTGCGACAAACAACGAAGGTTACAAAGCATCTTCTGACCCAGAAAGAACCAGGTTCTGAGAGTTTTTAGAGACTAGGGCACCTATTCTGCCATACCAGGGTGCCCCAGTACCCTCCTGGGCGCTCCAGTCTGCTAAGATCTTCCAAATCCACTCTTTTCGGGGCATCTATGCAGTCGTTCCAGCTTCTGTATTTTCCTGTCAAACCTGTAACACCCTGCGACAATCATCCATAATCAATTGATTTCATTCCTTACCTTCCTCTTGCATATTAGGGTTTTTTTCTACTAGTTCAATCATTTTAATCATTTTAGTCATTTCATATAACTTTAGTGAATTTATTTACAACGTTTATGTCCTCCTAGATTAGATTAACTATTATTACATTTCCCCCATTTTTAGTTAATTTTAGTTAATCAACAAGTAATATTAGAAGAAAGAACATGACCTAAGTAATCTACAGTAGAAATTTGGTACCTTGAAAGCAAGATAAAAAGAAGTTATAATGAATGGAAGCTTCTCGGGTTAGGAAAACTGCATGGTTAGGGTTTCACGAAAAAGGGGAGAGTAAAACTGCCTAGGAAAGGAATCTACTTCCAATATTTGTAAGGAATGATGGTAAGGGCATGTAGAAACTGTTGAAGAAAGAATTTTGAACTTCCATAGGTGGGTAGGAGAGATTTATTTACTAATTCAGGGGGTGGCAGTAAACACAGTTTGAGAGCACCCAGTTTGAAAGCTTATTAACAAAGAAAAGGTGGATTATTTTTGTAGATGGCCTATGAAACTTTCTAGACACCTAAACCCATAATGGATTCCAAGAAACCATGAATACATGTCTTGAAACTCCCTAAAAATAAATGTGTGCTTGACAGAAGGCTCTGGAAGACCTAGTAAGACTTTTAAGAGCAAGATTGTAAAAAGTGTAATAAAAGGAGTTAACAAGAGAGTTGGAGTCTGAGTTTTGGTATACACCTTAGAGGTCAGAGAAGAAGGATAATGCAATTTTTAATTCCTTTTGGATTGATTTAGAAGTTAATCTCCATTGATGTTCCAAACATATTGTCTCAAGATCACCATATGGACTGTATTGCCCAATGAGAGAAGTTGAGTGGTTTTAGGCTTGTGATTCAAGTTTGTGGTGGGTATAGGTTTGTTTCAAAAGTGTGTATAGATTGAAGAGAGGTTAAGGGAGTGAAATATACTAAGGAAGCAAACAAAGTGCATATTTCGGTCTAATAACTAGTAAGGTAGAGATAAGGTCAAATAAGGATAAGTAAGTGTAAAAGTATTTTGATTATTGATTGAACTATTTCAAAAGTAGAATGATGTTGTGGGGAGTGTTGAAAGAATGGTCTAGTGAGGCTAAAGTATGCAAGATGATATTATGTTAGTAAAGGCAAGGTGCAAACAAATATATATCAAGAATTGAATTTTTTAGGCTTGGAATGGCCCTCCTTTGGTAGAGTTGAGCAAGTTGATGTCTTGTACTCTTGAATGAATTGTGAGAATGATGAAATTTATATCTTGACTACATCATTTTCGATATCATAGCAGGGATCTGGTTGATATTGTTTATTGAAATTTGAATGTTGATTCTTGATTGTGGCTAACCAATGAAATTGTGAAGTGTGTTTGTGAAGAATGATAGGTTGAAAGAAGAAGAGTGCGAAGAAAGTAAGTGGAAAGAGGTTGAGAAGAGTGTGAGAAGACACCAAAAATACCATGTGCTAATCCTAGGTGAGGTTGATAGAGAGAAAGTGAGTGAGGAGAAGAAGAAGAAAGAGATGGAGAGATAAAAGTTGATCATAGAGTTAACTAAGATGATTAGCCACAAGAAAAGAGAACAAGAGGAGAGAGAGAAAGAAAGAAAAGAGGAAAAGAGAAAGAAAAGTGAGATGTGGTTTCAGTAGGAGGTCACAAAGTTGAATCAAGACATAGAGTAGCTAGTGGTACTCTTGAAAGAAAGAGAGCAAATTCAAGGGATATAATTTGTGATGAAAAAGAAGGCAAAATGGCCAACAAGAGATCTTGTAAAGAAGAGAAAGAGAATGTAGGTGAAGGTGCAATTGAGAGTAGCAGAGAGAATGATAAAGCAATATGAAAGAGAAGAAAAGAAGAAAATGCTAAGAAAGAAGACAAAGGACGTTGAAAAGGAAGTTATTTTTGAAGAAAGCATACAAATAGAGGATGGAGAAGAGGTGATAGGAAGATTCTTAGCTTCCAGAAAAGAACAAGAACTTGAAAATGAAGAAGAAATGAGTGGAGAACTTGAGAATGAGAGAGGAAAAGGAGAAATAATAGGGGTAGAGTAGCTTGTAGACCATTTTGAAGGCTTGGAAATGGATGATGAAGAAGAAAACTCAGATTATAAGTTTGTTTATGAAGATGAGGAGCAATTGACGAGTGAAATAACAACCCTTGATAAAGCTTTATATGGTGAAAGAGGGAGGTATGATGTGGAAAAATTTGATGTAATGAGTGAAGAGACATAAATTGAAGAAGAAATGAAAATAAATCATGAAGAGGAAGAAAACAAAGATGGAAAGAGACAAGAAGTAATGAATGAGGCCAAATGGTCTCCAAATTTTTGATCTAATATTACATTTGATTGTGTTTGTGCAGGTTTGCTAGATAAAGAAAGGAATACTATTGAAGAGAAGATGAAGATGAAAGAGGAAGGCAAAGAACAAAACAAGGAAGGAAGACAAGTGAAGGAAAATGTAGGAACAAAGAGCAAAGTGTGGGACCCAGGAGGTCTTAAGGAAAGAAATTCTAGTAGGAGTGAAGATAGAAGATTAAGAACAAATAAGAAAGATGAAGACTCAGCAATAAACACGATCAAGAAAGCAAGAAGTACTTGGAAACCTTTTTCTCCCCCTAGGAGTATGATGTAGGAGCATCATCCAATTGACATCAAATCTGAGAATGCATCACTTGTCATGAATGTAATGAGTATGTTGGAATGTAATAAGGTCATGAGAGAGAGAGAGTTAGGTGATCTAGTGATGTGAAATTCAAATTATGGATTTCCCTCCAAAAATTGCATCTCAAATCTTAAGGGCGTGTAAAAGAGTTCAATGGACTTGTTAAGGGAATGTAAGTGTCTAGGAGTATGATTAGAGGTCTTAGGGTGAAATAAAAGTCATCAAGTGCAAAAAAAAATGTAACTATGTCACTTTATGTGTATGGACATGAGAGGTAAGAGCAGAGTCATCTAAAGTTATATTTTATCAAGAAAGGGGTTATAAAGTAAAATTTGTAGGCGAGTCATGGAGTTAGTTATCGTCTGAGGAGGAAGAAGGAGTGAACCCCTCAAGGAAGGGAGCAAGAAATTCAAAAAGATTGGAAATCTAGCAATGAAAATATGGTTTTTGTATGTAATACTCTGTTTTACAGGAATAAAGGACTTGCAACTTGAAAACATAGTGCATTTAAGTGTAGAATAAGTTTAAGAACTACCATCTCACTCGAATGCAGAGATCATTTCATGTCTCTTTGTAGTCAAGCATATGTATTGAAGTGTAGTTTTAATGAGGTAATCTTTGTAAGTGAGTAATAGCTTAATATGGTTGATTATATGAAGGAAATATATGGGTTCTAACTGTGTTTGTAAAGTTTTGAAGTAAACCTACCTTGAAATATGGTTGTTAAGCATTCTTTCGATTAATATGACAGGATCTCAATAGGGTTTGAGATTTTCTCTCTTAGCAAAATTTGATTGTGACTGTTAACCTTACAAAGGCTTGAGTGCATAAGCAAGAAACCATGGTATTGAATTTCTTCCCTTTGAATAGTTTCATGTGGTATGATGTTAGAGTGTGAGTGAAATTTCTGCAGAGATACTAGTGTCGATACCTTGAAAGGTCCTAAAGATTGGAAAGCATTTTGAACTCTGTAGATGATGGAAATGCATAATAACTATAACTCAATCCTCTACAGGACATGTTGAGGAAAGAAAGAAGGGATTCCATATTAACCTTTTTTTTAATACGTTTTCTAGGGCCCAGGAGAGTGAAGAGTCTATGTTAGCATGTTTCAAGTGAGAAAGAAGGAGAAATATTAATTAAAGCCTATTGTTAGCATGAACAAACCCTCTTTACCAGTCATGAAAGACACGGTCAGTAAAATCCTAAACATTTCTAGCATGATTAAGACCTATTAGTAATATTAGAAGAAAGAACATGACCTAAGTAATCTACAATATAAATTTGGTACCTTGAAAGCAAGATAGAAAGAAGCTATAATGAATGTAAGCTTCTCGGGTTAGTAAAACTGCACAGTTAGGGTTTCACGAAAAAGGGGAGAGTAAAAATGCCTAGGAAAGGAATCTACTTCCAATATTTGTCAGGTATGATGGTAAGGGCATGTAGAAATTGTTGAAGAAATAATTTTGAACTTCCATAGGTGGGTAGGAGATATTTCTTTACCTGTTCAGGGGTGGCAGTAAACATAGTTTGAGAGCACCCAGTTTGAAAGCTCCTTAGCAAAGAAAAGGTGGATTCTTTTTGTAGATGGCCTATGAAACTTTCTAGACACCTTGAAACCATTAATGGATACCAAGAAACCATGAATACATGCCTTGAAATTCCCTAAAAAGAAATTTTTGCTTGACAGAAGGCTCTGGAAGACCTAGTAATGCTTTTACGAGCAAGATTGTAAAAAGTGTAATAAAAGGAGTTAAAAAGAGGATTGGAGTCTGAGTTTTGGTATACACCTTAGAGGTCAGAGAAGAAGGCTAATGCAATTTTTAATTCCTTCTGCCTTGATTTAGAAGTTAATCTCCATTGATGTTCCAAACATATTGTCTCACGATCACCATATGGACGGTATTGCCCAAGAAGAGAAGTTGAGTGATTTTAGGCTTGTGAGTCAAGTTTGTGGTGGGTATAGTTTTGTTTCAAATGTGTGTATACATTGAAGAGAGGTTAAGGGAGCGAAATAGACTAAGGAAGTAAACAAAGTGCATATTTGGGTCTAATCACTAGTAAGGTAGAGATAAGTTCAAATAGGGATAAATAAGTGTAAAAGTATTTTGATTATTGAATGAACTATTTCACAAGTAGAATGATGTTGTGGGGAGTGTTGAAAGAATGATGTAGTGAGTCTAAAGTATGCAAGGTGCTATTATGCCAGTAAAGGCAAGGTGTGAACAAATATAGTAAGAATTGAACTTTTTAGGCTTGGAATGGCCCTCCTTTGGCAAAGTTGAACAAGTTGTTGTCTTGTACTCTTGTATAACTTGTGAGAATGATGAAATGTATATCTTGACTACATCAGGTAACTCCAAAATCCTTCGGAGTAATCTTCCCTAGAGGAGGGAGTTCCCTAGGGAATAAACAAAACTACTTTTATAAATAATTATACGAAAGAAATGGTTTACATGCATCAACCAAAAGGTTTGGCAATTGAAGGTCAAGAACAAAGAAGGGTGCAAGTTTGTAAAATTGTTTAAACAAGCCCCAAGATATTAGTATAAAAAACTCACTAAGCACCTCTTAAGCATGAGTTTCAAGCATTTTGAGTTTGAAGATGTAGTTCTTTTTTTCAATAAAATTGACAAAACATGTGTATTTGTGGATGTTTTGCTCATAACAAGAAATAACGAAAGTTACAATGTAGAAATCAAAACAAAACTAATGAAAGGTTTTGAAATGGCAAATTTGGGTTGTCTTCATTGTTATTTGAGTATTGAAGTAATTCAAAAATTTGAGTATATTTTCATCACAAAACAAAAGTATATTGGTGACATTTTGAGCAAATTTGGAAGGACAAATTGTAAACCACTCAACACGCCCATGTAACAAAAATATAAAGTGCACATCAAATACTACTACAGAGTTAAAGATGCAACTAACTATAGACAACACATTGAAATTCTAATCTATGTAACCATAACTAGACCATACATTTATTTTGTTGTTGGTGTTCCATCTAGATTCATGCAATAACTGAGGGAAGTTTGTGCACCAAAGAGAGTTTTTTTAATATATAAAGGGAACTCAAAATTTCGGCCTACAATACTCCAAGGCAACAAATTTCAAACTAGTTGGATATTCGAATTCAAATTATGGGATGATTTTGAAGATGGAAAATATACTCCAAGTTTACTAATGAATTTAGAATAAACAGTCATAACTAGAATACAAAGAAGAAGTTGATGCCAACAACTTCTTCAACAGAAGTAGAATCTATGTTAGCTTCAAAGTCAACCAGAAAATTATTATGGCTCAAAATGATTCTGAGGATTTGTAGGAACAATAGGGTTCATCAACATCCCTCATGGTCGATCACACTTTTGCAATCCAAATGGCTAGAAATCCATTATTTCTTGAATGAACTAAACACATCAACACCAAATTCCATTTGACTTGACATTATGTGAAAGATGGCAATGTCAAATTGACACATTGTCTAACATAAAAACAACCAATTGATATCTCAACAAAAGTGTTTGGAAGAGAGAAATTTGACAAATTCCCAGGGATGTTTGGTCTCATTATAACCCTTGTAGATAAAGGGGGAAATATAATGTTATGTACATAATTTTAGGTTATAGTTATAATAATATTTGTCTTCTTATAGAATCTTAAAAGTCATCCTAAAGATGAATTGAACTGTCATCCTGGAGATGAACTTAATGGTCGTGCATTAGATGTACTAGCATCTCATTTTGATTAATACAATTTTGGGTTTGCATCAATACAATTATGCATTTATTCTTCAGTCCAAAGTCCTACTCTGATACTTATAACATCTTTGAATTTTGAGTGTTGGTATAGTGAATCTTCAATGTATGTACGTGTCTCTCGAATTTACAAAGAAACCATGTCCACTTAAGCCCCACATAAGGGAATGGAAGGAGGCGCTGAGACGACTGTTGGAGTGTGCGAGGAGATGAGTGGAGACCATAATAAATCAAGAAAATATGACGACATTAACAAATAATAAATACTTAAGGGGCATATTTAGAAATCTACACAAGCTTAACCTATTTCATATTCTATCATATACTAAGTGAATAAAACTTAAATAAAAAAATAATAAAAATAAAGATAAGCAACAATGTTTACTTAAGGTAACCTATAATGGCTCTTAAGGGTGGTAGTCAAGTGTAATATTAAAGTAATAGTGGAGACCAAGCAAGCAAACCAACCTACTTTTTCCTGGTCGCTTCTGATCCATAAACAATGTTGCACCTTAACTAAACAATTTGGAACTACTACATTTAAATACCCCATTTGGTAGAAACGGTCAGAAGATCCTTCAGAACACCGCGAGAAAAGCACCACCTCACCAATAACCTCGACAATGGATGTCTTGTTAACCAGTCAAAACAATTCCAACAACTCACCCACCTACTACCACCAATAATGGTGGCCCCGGCCCCCACAATACCATCAAACTCTCCTATATTACCACTATCTCATCTCTTCTCCAAATACAAAAGAAATCTCCCTTTGAGATTCCAATTTCTTAGAAAACAGTTCTGATAACTCTATGCACTTAAGATCAAATCCTTCTGCAGACCTAAGAAAATGGCAAGTACAGAGGCTCCCAAGGATTCAACACAGCAAGTTAGCCGCCACCAGGAAGTAGGCCACAAAAGCCTCCTACAGAGCGACGCCCTCTATCAGGTTTCCCATTCTTCCTCAAATTTACAAAGGATCGAACACTTTCATATGCATTTATGTCTGAATTGAATTGGTAATTCTGTGTCAAACACGTCTGAATTGAATTGGTATCTCTGTGTCAATAATGGTGCAGTACATATTGGAAACAAGCGTGTATCCCCGTGAGCCTGAGCCAATGAGGGAGCTCAGAGAAATAACCGCTAAGCATCCATGGTAAATCCCAATTAATCAAATTCATTTCTTTGTCATTAATTATGCCCTGCTTAGTTTTCATGCTCTGAAGCAGTTGGGTTTCGGTTTTTTGTTGACAGGAACCTGATGACCACCTCTGCAGATGAAGGGCAGTTTTTGAATCTGTTGTTGAAGCTGATAAATGCCAAGAATACCATGGAGATTGGGGTATATACTGGTTACTCGCTTCTCAGCACTGCACTTGCTCTGCCTGATGATGGAAAGGTATACAGATATATGTTTTGAATTAAAATTAGAGGACTACAACATTTTTATTTCTGGGTTTGGGAGCACCTGTAGAATTTATTGTGCCTCATCCTCCATTCTTCTTTGTTCATATGTTTACACCTCCATGTTTCAATTGTAAATATGATGGAAGCTTTAATTTCAACTGTCTCAAATCATGGGATTGATCTTTATGTTGATAAAATCCTAGTCTCTTACTTCATGATCTTCATTCTAGTAAGTTTCTCAGGACTTCATAGAGTTATTTCCATTTGTAAATAATGAACATTTCCCACTGAGAGCGTGTTCAATACCCAGTTGGTACTTAGGGAGAAAAATTAAAATCTGTACAAGCCATTAAACCACACATTTAGTTGTTTATCATTTTTAACTGTTGAATCTGTTGTCCCTCTCCATCTTGCAGGTGAAAGGGTCAAGGTTTATTAATAAACCCTCCATCTTTGTTGGTGGATTCAACATCTAATAAAATATAAAATATATAAATTTTTTATTGAAAAATATACAAAATATACAAAATTGAAAAATATACTAAAATTTAAAATATTGGAAAATATACAATTTTTTTATTAAAAAATATACAAAATTTAAAATATTTTATTATTTATTAGGAACGTTTAAAATATATTAATTTGATAAATATGAAGAGTGATTAATTTCAAGGTGTCTACTTTGACTTTATCATATAATATTATCAATTGAAGTTTTATTTTAATTTTCTGATTTTTTATATAGTGATTGATAGATTCAAATAATTATCTGATCTGCCTATCAATTAAGCATCAAATTTAAAGTTGGAACAGCTCTTTAACAATTAAATAGACTTTAAATTTTAGATACACAATTTTTATTGACATCTTAGCCTATTACATTTCCACCACCATCAACCCTAGCTACCATGTTACACCTATAGACAATCATTATTGTATGATTACTGATTGAGTCCATTAACCAATTATGCAATCTCTTTGTTTGCATTGCCTCTTCAATTCATTTTATTTTATTTTGTCCATGTACTAACTTTCTCTCGAATATATGTTTACTAGCATGTTCCTATCCATTTTCCTCAATTTATTTCACCCGAATATACTAAAGACTGATACAGTGCTCCTGAAATAGGGTATATCTGCCAAAGTGATAAGAGTACGGTATTTGAACTTGAATTTTTAGTTCTGATTAAAATTAGTTTTAAAGTTTTTTTTGCCTTTCTTCCATGATTCTTTTTGGAAGGTCCAAACCCCAAACAGCAGGACACCTGCATAAAATGATAAAACTACTGTAGACACCACTGTAGTTGTCCCTAAAAAAATTACTGATAGCTTTGTCTTTGCAATAATTTAATTTTAATGTTTGCAGATATTAGCAATGGACATAAACAGAGAGAACTACGAGCTGGGGCTGCCTGTCATTCAGAAGGCTGGGGTTGCCCACAAAATTGACTTCAGAGAGGGCCCTGCACTGCCGGTTCTCGATCAAATGTTAGAAAATGTAAGCTCTTTAACCACATCAAATTGGTGACAATTGTTGATTTTCTGTGTTTTTTGAATGCTAGATTGTGAATTTGGATTGTGGGTGTGGTGGTGGTGCAGAAGGAATTGCATGGATCTTTCGATTTCATATTTGTGGATGCAGACAAAGACAATTATCTCAACTACCACAAGCGACTGATTGATCTGGTGAAGATTGGGGGAGTGATCGGCTATGACAATACTCTGTGGAATGGATCAGTGGTGGCTCCGCCAGATGCCCCACTGAGAAAGTATGTGAGATATTACAGAGACTTTGTGATCGAGCTGAATAAGGCCCTTGCTGCAGATCCTCGCATTGAGATCAGCCAAATTCCAGTTGGGGATGGTATTACTCTTTGCAGGAGGGTCTATTAAAAGGGAAACAAGTTATGGGATTTGGCCTGATATGCATTATTTGACAGTTCTGTGTATAATAAAACAGAAGTGCAAAGTTGAAACTTTCTTAGCTGAATTGCAGAGGTGGTCCCATAGGTATTTCCCCTGCAACAGAGTACACAAAATGTACTCTTTTATCTTCTTAAGAACGGATTTCTTTCATGGATGTAGTAAGTCCAACAGTAAATAAAGGTCTCTGCAGATGGTGAGGAATTTCTCCTCAGTCCAAACAAAACATAGGGGAAGAGGAAGTTATGATGATGTTAAAATATCCAAAATTTAGATAATTTTCCATATATAATGAGTGTACTGTATTGCACATGATATTCACAACTTCTTTAAGAGAATGTTTTCACTGTCCATATGATATAAAACAAGTGCCGTGATGTGGCTTGAGTACATGCCAAATATGAGTTTTGATTCATAGTATAGTAATTTTTCAGTTATTTTGCAATCAACATGAATTAGGAAATTATTACATGACAGTTTGTGAATGAGATTTAGAAGAAGCTAATACAAGATGAAAAGCGGTAGTTGAAATATAAAATGCAGCTGTTCAGTCTACAGCCTTACAGGTACCAAGTACAGATTGAATGAATCCTGTTAATAAAAAAGATAATGCTAGAACAGTAGTCGAATACTTTGCAATCAGTTGACAGAACATTTTATAACAAGTATCAATGTCTTTTTCTCCTAAGCTTTTGCAAAATTATAATTTCGAAAACTTTTGTTGAAGAGCAAACTGTATTAGTAAACAAAAATACCTTCAAATGCTTTACAATGACAAGAAAACAATAGATGCTATGGACATGAACAATGTGATATCGTTAATGAATCAGAGGGCTCCTTGTAGCCAGTGTGGTTTGTGAATATGATTAGAAAAAACAAAATATTTTAGCATTGGGCAATAGGCTGTTACAGAGAAAGAACTGGTTTATTATTCTTTTTCTCTGTCCATTCATTAGTTTTGATTGAAATCATGCTCAGGCAGATTTTCTTATAGAGAGATTTACAACAGTGCTATTTTCTACTTTTGGAGCCCAACATATTTAGACTCAACAGTAGAAATAGGAGGATATAAAAGCATACATTTTGGGATTGAATTTTTGCAAAACTTCAGAGGTACTAATGTCATATTCACTGTCATTGCAGAGCATTCATGAGAATTTTAAACAGTAATACGTATGACTTTGCAACACAAGCATTTTCTATCAGCGTTGCTGAAGTGGACGTCTATATTTGCTCATCAAAATTAAAATGTCCACAATGTATGAATCCTATCCCCATGGTACCAAAACCAGCAAAACTTCATAGTTCCATCTCTCAATATTCAGAGATTGCTTTTTGTCATCATATTTGAAAGCTGATATGATCATACTTACTATTTCCATCAACATTAGTTTATCTCACAGTGTATTCTGAAACAAATGACTGATGGAATTTGATGTGCTGTGGCGTTTTGAGCTCCTTATCCTTGTGGCATTTTGCACTACACACACATAGTACCTTTGCACCAAAGCATAACACCTTCCACAATATGCAGCTCTCCAGTTCTGCACAGAGCCTCATAAGCCTCACAGCACTTTGCAGCCTCATGGTATTTTGGGATGCTGGCGCATTGCTTTGCAGCATACCATGTACATCCATAGTCTTATGCAAGACCTCCGCATCTACTGTCTGCGTATCAGCACCTTGCTACAGAACGGCATGCCAATTGGCACTATCCACGTTCTTGCCATGTTGGCAGACATGTCAGCATACCACAAATGGGAAGTTCAACTGCCACACCTACAACAAGACCAATCGTCACTCGGAAAAAGATATAAACCGTTATGTAAGCCGTTTGGCCTAGAGGCTGAAAGAACGAACATGGGACCAAATAGTAGTAAATATTTGCATACATACCAGGGGTATCAAGTATCTCCCATAGTCATCTATATCTCGTTCCATTCTAAGCGAAGCACTTGAGTGTTTTTCCCCCTTGCTGATCATAGGAATCCTCATTCCTAGCTTTACTGAATATTGTACACCGTTGTACTATTCCCTATTCCTTCTATTAAATAGAAGTTGCACTATTCTGTAGAAGAATTCCACATTCAAATGTGTTTGGTTTGCTATTGTGTTTAGTTGTCCCTGCGTTCCTTGTGTGATATTTAAAACCGCAGCTTGTCTCCAAGCATAGGGTTGTCCTCTGCAGTGGCATTGGGCCCCACAGTTCGGATCAGAGCAAAAGCTCTCATACATGAGTAAACAGTTGCACAAGACAGCAATAACAAAGGACACTTTAGTTGAATTTGTTTCAGACTATCCAGAATAACGTCGTACCAAGAGCAAGATGGTTGATGCCCAAAAACAACATGAGCAAACCCCACATGTCTAGAAGCTTATTTAGGACACCCTCGAGGCACAACATACCACTCTTTTCCTAGTTCCTCGAATTCATGATGTAGCTCAGCCCAACTGTGTCTCGTTCTTATGCACATCTTGCGCAACAACGGTTTCAACAATAAATCCCTCTCAAGGTCCAAGTCAATATTGACATCCTAGTGTTCGAAGGAAAAATTGATGTCCAAATATTGGATAAATGGACTCGAAAACTTGAGGCCTATTTCTTGGTCAATTGCTTACGCAACCAAGAGAAGATCACCTCTACAATATTGAAAATGCCCATTTCAGTGTCCCACTAGTGGGAATCCTACAATGCGCAACACAGGAAATATTTCCATCCCATTCAAACTTTGGATGCATTTTTTAATGCTTTATAGGAGTTTCAACCCATAAAGTACTGAGGAAGAGTACATGAAGTTCCAGCAGTTGAGCATACATAAGAAGTAGCGGGTTGAAGACTACAAGTTCTACATGTAAGAATTGCGAATTCGCAGGAAACTCCTCTATGTGAACTCACAACAAGCATGAGAAAACTCAAAGAACTGACAAATAAAGAATGTGTAGTTATCAACAAAAAGGTTACCATATACAAGAAGAGATGGTCGATATATAGTAAAAGCAAGAGTTGGGTTCCAACTTTACTTTTGACCACGAAAAAAAAAAGTTATAAACCAACTCTGTTTTTCACCATTTGAAAGACACATGTCCAAAGTGGTAGACACATAATGGGAACATGTGGAAAGTGGTGGAAAGTGATTAAGGATGCCACTTATCCTATTCTAAGCCTATGAGATGTGGAATAAGCAAACCTAGAATAGTTAATCTAACCTAAATCAACTTAATATTAGTACAAATAGAATATTGCACCAACACCCTCCTTAAGTGCAACTTAGAGAGCCATGTACAAAACAAGGAGGCTAAGAATCCTCTAAAATGGGTCCCGACAACTAGGCTTAATGAAATACATGTGTACCATCAGAACACTTTAGAAAAAATAAGACACAAAACAAGGCCTCTCAAAAAACTAAAAAAATACTCCAAGTGGGTTATATAATGCACCACTGAAGGCTGCATTGGGTAGGTTGATCCATTACTAAAGATGCATTGGGTGGGTTGATCCACCACCAAAGAAGCAAGTGCAAGTAAAAATACTAGTGAAGGACTCAAAGTTGCACGAGTGGTCCGAATCCACTACTCAATCACCGCAACAAACTGACAGATGTTGGGGATGCCAAACAGTAACAGTATCAAATGTAGTGTTGAACATACAAAAGAGTATCACAAAAAAATGTCATAAACCACTTGAAGTAGATGTTATGATGTGTCGAGGGTAAGCAAGGGATACAACACCCAAAAAAGCAATATGACTAGACATCCTCATCTTGACTCCCCTAACCCCATAATGTTGAATGAGTGGAGTGGATGAAAGAGTATATCTATACAAGTGATCTAAAACCAAGTTACTCGAACATCGGCTAATAATATAAACTAGGTATGCCAAAAAATGGTCACTAAATGGAGATTGGCTAACTGCCAAGATGTTGAAGATACCAAAAAATAGAGTCTCACAAATACCATGTCATTTTATAAATTTAATACGAGTACAAACACAAAATAAGACAAGTTAGACACTATATACACTAGAATAGCTCTGACTAAGGAGACTGTCTATTCGTCGAATCATCAGTGTGATAGGTGTGCCAAAATAAAGGAGCACCGATAAGCAGTATGAAGAGTGTGGACGATGTAGCTAAATGGTGGAGGACCCACACCAGTAGAGTCCCATAAAGAATGTTGACGATGCCACCACAACTAATCTGAGATCCATCCCGAGTGAACATGGATGGTAGATGAGGATGCTTGCATGTGATACGGATGTGCAAAAATGGTGCATGTGAGGAATCATTTATATGTGTTATAACTCTCGTGTATGAATGAAGTAATATAAGGTTTTTGATGCCTAAATGAAGGTGAAAAAGACGTGTGTGTCACTCATTGTCCTCACGATGAGTGGAGTGAACAAAAATCATGTGAGTGTGCACAAAGTGGTCCTAACGAAGGAACATCTGCTCCATAGCCAATGTCGTGGGAATCAATTCAGTGAACAGGCTGGACAAGAGACATAATGTCTTGTAAAAATTTTCCTATAACTCTGCCATAATGACCTATAGATCGGAATATGCGGAAACCAACATCAGTTGTGTGGTTCTCAAATGAGCCAAACACAACTATGTGTGAATTTAAGTGTGGATTGCAACATGTGCAACAACGGGTGTATCATATTCAAGGGTCAACTCATGATTGGGCATATTAGAGTGCAAATGGGTGTTAAGAGGATCGGAATCAGTAACATAAGGTGGATTAGGCTCATTGAAATGATGTCCATGGTGTCAAACTAATGTTGCAAGTGTGTTATTGTGTCCTACAATAATTGAAGGAGTGTTTCATTTCCAAAACTGAGTGAGTGCAAAATGTTTTTTAGCTTTCCTATTTTATTCAAAAATCTAAACATGTCTTCCTAAAGTGCACATACTTCAAAAAAAGAGGATGGAGTTTTTAGGAAACCGATTATTATTTGTCTGTGTGAGAAAGTGGAGGTCTCGACAGGAAGTCATTATAAAGAACTAAGGCAAAAAAATGCCTTGGAAATGATGTCAAACAACAAACACTCAAGAAACCCCTTCCAAACTGCTTATAATGATGCATCTTTTACAAATTTCAGTGTTCCACAGAATCTCGGAACAAAAGGGATGAGGGGACAGGTGTCAGAGACGTGGGGACCAAGGGCCTTGGTTTGGGGATGGCGGCAGGACAGTGGTGCAAATATATAGTACTTAAAAATTAGTTATAAAAAATGTATAAGGAACAACAAATGAAACTTTGAATACTAAACACGTTGCATTGAATAGTGAAAATGTCATATATATCTTTATATTAATATGTATATTCAAAATGATGATTACATTCGAAATTCAAATATAGTTGGCTAGTGGCCCAATGCCTCTAATGAATCTAATCATCCCCAAACTTTGGAACTGCGCCAAGCTCCTCATCTCTTGAATTGCTAGACTCCTCAAGGTCAAGCTCCTCCAAATAATTTCCAACCAACCTTGTATGTGGTACATCATCGTCAATCTGAGATGGTTACTTTGCGTCTACATCCAATCGGGTTGTTGGACTCTCCTTGTATGTGTGTTGTGGTCAATGAGATGCAAGGTGCTATGAACAACTACAAGCTTCTCCACCTTTCTAGAGGTAAGCCTATTTCTCTTCATAGAGTGGATGAAGCTATAAGTAGACCGATTCCTCTCAGAAGCAGAAGAACTAGAAACTTGGGACAAGTGAATGGCTTACCTCGAAGGATTGACAAACGTGTTGAAAACTTGAAACTTGAATGGTCGAGCAGTGAAGACTTACACTTGCTCTAACTCTTGTTGTTACTTGTTGCTAATGTTGTCCCTCTTCCTTGCTAATGCTCTCACTCTTGCTTGCTACTACTTTCACTCTTGCTATGATTTTTTTATTGTGATTCAGAGTGAGGATGTAACTTTTATTTTAGTTTTTTTTGGAATGCTTAGGGAGTAGGTGAGGCCCATTGAGTAGTAGGATTAGGGTTGGGGGCCAAAAATTATAAAACAAAATGATTTTTTAAAAAAATGACAGCGTTATGTCGCCAGGGACAGCTGGAAGTCTTGGGGATGGTTGGGAGTCTTGGGGATAGCCTGGTGTCTCAGGGATGGGTTGAGAGATTTTTGTAAGTCTTTGGGACGTCCCCAAGTTCCCAAAATAGGGGGATGTCTCAGAAACATCCGCTCTTTGAGGAAAACGTTTCGGGGACGTCCCTGTCTTGATGGTGGCAGTGGGGGGATAATTGGGGACATTTCCCGGCCACCCTCAAGTCTCGGAGATTTCCCAAGTCTCCGAGACATCACTTTCAGAGAGCGGACGCGACCCCATGGAACACTGACAAATTTTGCCCAAATACAAGAGTTTGCCAACATGCCAAGATGTAAATGGTCCCAACATAGAAACTATTTCTAAGTACAAAAATGATCCCAACTAAAATTAAGCAACATTATATAAAAATAGTGTGTTTATGATTGAATTATTGGTAAAGAAGAGCTAAAAACTATGCTTTTTATACGAAAGTGCATTATGTTGAACCAATTGTTGCAAAGTACACAAAAAGTGCGCACTTTCAAAAAATAACACTTTGAACTAATGCACAAAACAAAAAAATACATCAATTTGAAGTTGTGGAACTTAGGGAAAACCTACATTTTCTAGCAAACCTTCACACCTAAATGTCAAAACAATCCCGCCAATGTGTAGAGCTTGAAATAAATGAAGGGTGAAAAAAAATCATCCCCGAAGCCTCTTAAATCAAAAGTTATGGCTCTAAGAAAAATGTCACTCCAAACACAGTCTGCAACCGTACAAGGTTAAAAAAATTAGGGAGGGGACTTATGCAATGGGGCATGTGGTAACATGGCAATCCAGAGAGTTAGTTATCAAACCCCAACTGATTAAAAGGAAGGCTTTAACAAAGTATTTTTAACCACCAAACCACACTTTTTTTTCATACAATATAACAAGAGAGATGCTTGTTGTCCAAAATTGCACCCCCATGCAAATTTAGACAACCCATCTAAGTTTAGAATTAGGCACTTTTTGCTCAAGAAAGCCGCAGAAATCAAAGTTAGCCTTCAGCAAAATATGTGAACATAGTGTTGCGCGGGTTCTCCTAACCTGCGAAAGAAAAGAATCAGAGCTCAGGAATTAGGCGGAAGTTAAGGTTAGATATTAGACCTTCGTGGCATTGAGGAAGTCAATCTTCCATGGATGTCAAAATTAGTCTTGCGTGGGTTGAAGGCAAAGTTAGAGCACCGTAGGGTTTACACGCCTGCGAAAGTTTGAAAATCGGCTAAGGACAGAATCCACGGAGCGAAGGAATGGAAAAGCTTGGTGCTTCGTGGCATGAAAAGGACAGTGTTACGCGGACTTGGAAAATACGAGCTTCCCCCGAGTTGCAATTTTGCGAAACAAAAGTTATAGTCCACTAAGGTGAGAAGCCAAAACACATGATGGAAGCGCCGCCAAATCCGCAAGGTAGTGGAACAAGTTAGAAACAACTAAGTCCGAAAACCGGAAAACACTATCTCAATGTTCTGCGGGTTTTCCTAACGCAGTGTTCCACGAATTTCTATGTCTGTGGAACAAGTGAATTGAGCGAAGGAACAAAAAACCATCACGGTTTTCGGGGTGAGTATGACAAAGTGCCTTCACGGTTGTTGGTGCAAGCGACAAACGTGCGTGTGTGAGAAGCCAAGTGCAAGAAGTTAAAGTCTGCGGCAGTGCAAATGAGATTTTTTGTTGATGATATGCAAAAGTTGGTGTCTTGCGGGTTTCTAAGTCCACGGGACATCTCAAGTTCAAAGGCCGCAGAACATGTCAAGTTGAAAAACCCGTGGAAGGATGCAGGGGAACAAAGGACAAGATGCAGTTTGCGGTCTCAACTTAGAATTCCGTGGAGCACCTCAAAGCCATGCCTGTTTTGTTCGAATCAACACCCAACCACTTCACCAACCCGAATTTAATGATAAACAATGCCCCTCCTTCAACCTGCAGAATCTGATGGCGTGTAGCAAAATAGATGTCAAGTGCCCCCTTTCCCAGTCTGTAGAACTAAATGGCGCCTCTTCTCCCCCTCTTCTCTTTCTTTTCTCTACAAGTATGGAACTCATTCTTTTGAAAAGGATCCCTCTGTTGTTATAACGGTACCATGCTAAAATGGTGGTCGGCTTCCCATGAGTTCCAAACCTTGGATTTGAACTATAATGCATTTTGCACCTTTTGTCGTTATTGTAATCGATTATGCATTTGTTAAGCAATAAAATCTTGTGTTTGTGGCTATTCTTTGCCCTATGCTTGCGTTTATTGCATTCTTGCCTCTTTGTTCGCTTTTGGTATGTTGTACCTCGCATTTACAAATCACTTCATTTTTTGTGTGTTGTAAGATGGAGGTTTAACAAGGGTGTTGGTTTATGGCATGTTTGTTTGTCCTTTTCTCCTGCATTTTCTTTCCTTTCCCCCCCCTCATGGAGAATAATCATCCCTTCTTTTTGGTGATATCACCCGCCTATTTTAGCTTAGGTTTTACTTTTTACATCTCTCTTTCCCTGATTCCTTGGATGTGTTAGTTTTAGATTAGCTATAAGAGCATTGTTAGCGTTAGGTTAGATGGGTAGAGGAAGTCAGCCTTCTCCGGGGTTTGTCTCAAGATAAGTCCCACACTTAAAGACAATTCCATGTTGGCCCTAGAATTTTGGATTTTTCCATGATCCAAACAAGGGTGCGATTCTAAGAACCAACAATGCCCTTTATAAGATACATTTTGCCAATGTCTAATAGAAATGGAGGTGAGAGGATTCAACCCCTACACCTCTGGATGGGTAATTCCTTTACAAAGGGCCTCTAACCACGATGCCAAGCATGCCATTCAAGATAGATGTGAGCTAATTTTTGATAAGCGCTTATAAGGGCTAAAGGCATGTGAGCAACACTTGGGCAACGAAGCAGCGGAAGAGGACAAGAACACATGCAGAAAGGGATGTTGACACCGAAAAAAACTGTCAAGATAGGGTTGTGGTTGCCGGAATAGTGTTGGGCTTGTTTTAAACCTCCAAATATTTTGTCAAACCTTCAAATGAATGTCACGAGTGCCAAGGGTGTCAAGTTTACACAAACAGGGACTTTCTAGAAATATCTCAAAGAGGAGATTTTGGAAAAGTAAGTTTTGTGCCTTCAACTTGCAAAAAAAAATAAGTTTTTTTGATGTACAATCTAAAACTCCGTTTTTTCCTGAGATCCAAAAACTGGAAATTTTTTCAGGAAAACTGCAAAGATATAATAGAAAACATGCCCTTGTTTTGGCCCTAACACTTGGCAACATGCACTTTGGACTTTTACTTCAAAATTAGGCTCACTATGTGTGACTTACGTTGTGTTTGGTTGTCTTCATTGTGCAGATGATGTGCTCCAGGTGATGTAGGGTAGTCCCAAATGATGGCTAGATGCCCCTAAGAAGTTAGGGTATGTTTATATTTATAGGTGACCTTTCATTAGTTTTTCCACTCAACTGACCCAAAAGTCTTTCCTAGGCCAACTAAGCCAAATAAACCCTTTTTAAAATGTGATCGTTTAAGTGTAAGGGGGTAGATCCATAGGAGGTGTACACGTTTGGAGCCAACCTTGCCCAAGACCTACAATCCTATCCAAGGTGTGACAGAAATTAGACTTGAAACATGTGCATCTGTACAAATGTTCAATAGCAGGTGCAGTGATTTCTAAGGAGTTGAGGTGGAGAGTGGTTGCCATTTAGTGGATACAGGGTGCAGCATAAAAAAGGAAGTACCTTTAATTGGTCAAATAATTTGTATATGTAGCGTATATCAGAATAAGTATAAAATGACATATTGCCAACTGCCCAAACCAATTCTAGGATATTACAGTAATTATCAAGCCTAAATGGGGACGTGTTTAGGGACTAATGCATACTCGTTACTTGATTTTGTAATTTTTGTACTTGATTTGTCATCTTCTTTGTCCCCCCATCTCAGTACACTTCCCCTATTGTTGTGGTTGTTGGGCTGAGGCAAGTAGCTCAAAGGAATCATTTGGATCGAGTAAAAGATTTTCGAAAAATTTACAATCCTCTTCTAATCAAAAGAATACTATTTAAAGAGCTCTTATCCGGATTTGTGAGATCGGAGATTATGTTTAAGTTTCATGTACCCAAAGCAGATTGATGGAAAATGTTGGTATTTTTGTTCTCTTCTTTCAACCAATTTTCATGGGATTTTTGCCTTCATAAAAATTCTTCTTTTTCAAAAATCACTTGATATTTTCCATCCACATCTTCACTTGGGATAGGGAACTCAAATCATGCCCATTCCTTTGAATTGAAAGGTGGATATCAACAAATTTTTCTTCTATCAGTTTCTTCTCTTTGAAAATGTTACAAAAACATCCTTGATCCGAATTCCCAGCAGCTGCAACAATAAACATTTTCAATTCCAACAAGTTTTCATGAGATTTGTGAGGGGTAAGATCCTTGTGCCCCACCATCTTACGGCAGAAAGGGGAGCCTTTCCAGGTCCCATCTTTTCTGAAATCCAGAGTTATTGGGTTGTAACGAGATCCTGATAATTTTAAAATATCAGAAATTGATTTTCTAGGCATTATTCAACATAGAGTTAACCAGCAAGAAACGATCAAGTCTTTCTGCAATGCTACCAAAACTGTAAAATAACCATACTTAGGTTCAACGTCCCAGAGGTTATTTTTGTTGATAAAGGCCAAGAAATTCTTGTCTTTGAGAATTCCATTTTTGTACCACCTTGTTTTTTCCTTTTATCTCTGACAATACAATCAAAATCCCCCGGCCAAAATGATTCATCTAGGAAAACATCCAATGAAGTCTTGATCCGGAAAAACATCCAACAAAGTCTCAATCTCATTCCAAAACTTGTTGCTTGACGATGGGATTAGACATGGCATAACAAATTATAAGAAAGAAATGGCAGTTGCCCAAAATGCCTTGAATATTGGGGATCAACCAATGTTTGTTTTCGTGAATCAAAGTTCCCAGTACGCTTTCCTTGTTCCACAGAGAGCACAATCTCCCAAAAGTACCGGTGTGTTTATTGCTTCAGAGTGGAGTTCGATTGTATGACATTTTTCTTCACAAACATTACCCAGGATTTTGGTTTCTTGTTCGGGCAAAAAATGTGGGATTTCTATTTGGATGGAGTTCTCTACTGAACTGTCTCCACTTATTAGGGGTTTATTCCAAGAGAAGATCTTCATTGGGATTTAAAGCCAAGAACAGGGCCGAGGGAGCCCACCTTCCTTTTCGATTTTGAGTTTCTATGCTTTAAGTTTAGAATTTTTAAAATTGCTTTTCTTGACGTGCGTCTTTGCTCTAGTGGATTTATTCAGAGACTACCTTCCTCTTCCAGTTCGCTTTCCAAAGTTGAGTTTTTCTGGAGAGTAGAGTTTATGCTGGTTGGGAGTTTGGCAAATGTTCCCCAAAAAAATCGAGAATTGCAATCCTATGAGGAGAGGGATCTTAAGCCCAAGGAAACATTTTCTTTTATCTGATTTTTTCGGAGGCATATCATCCTCTCAGTCCAAACTTCCTAAAGAATCGTAGAAGAAGCTTCTGAGTCTTCGAGGGGAAAAAATGTTCTTTATAGCCTTGAACTCTGTCAGCTGAAAAGGCACGCAGTGCCAGCAGTCAGAGGGGCCTCTTCCGGAATAGGAGCCAAGAACTCAGAACCCTCTGAAAGAGGAGGCTCAAAAACCGTAGGATGACTTCTTGTCAGAACCAAATGGGGGGACTCCTTCAGACCAATGTGAGGGTCCAGAAATGCAAGTTCATGAGGAGCCCTCCCTCCAACATAAGGATCCAGAGATTTACTTACCTCCCCAGTGCGAAAAGTATATGAATGATTGACAGGTTACTCAGAAAAACCAGAGTCTCAAGAGGAGGTGAGATTCAAGAACCACAAGCTTTCTTTTTTCCCAAATCACAATTAAAAATTATCAAAATGAAAAGATAATCCTGCAGGAAATTTATAACTAGGCTAATGGAGAGATAATGAGCACTAAGGACGGCCAAGGAATTCAGAACTCCCCACTTTAATGTTTTCAGTTTAGACTGGGAACACAATTTTTTTAAAGAAAGAACAAAAAAATTATATGTTCAATCAAACTTTAAGGAATACAGAACTCTTGATAAAATTCGTTTGTGGCACATTCTGGACACGCCATTCCACAACTTAAAAATAACGGCGTTGCCATCTGATCTATTATTTTAGAAAATTACAGAAATACATGACTTCGAGCCTCCAATATTCAGATTCCAAGGAAAGCTACTCGGTGTTGAAGTCGTAATTTAGGGAAAAACAAGGCCCCAGAAGACCAAACTCGTTAAGAGACCCTCCTGCAAAGTGTAATACCATCCCCAACTGGAATTTGGCTAATCTCGATGCGTGGATCTGCGGCCAGGGCTTTATTCAATTCAATTACAAAGTCTCTGTAATATCTCACATACTTCCTCAGTGGGGGCGTCTGGGGGAGCCACCACTGATCCATTCCACAGGGTATTGTCGTACCCGATCACTCCCCCCAATCTTCACCAGATCAATCAACCGCTTGTGGTAGTTGAGATAATTGTCTTTGTCTGCATCCACAAATATGAAATCGAAGGATCCGTGCATTTCCTTCTGCATTACCACAACACACAGTTCCAAATTAAACAATCTAGCAATTAAAAAAACAGAAAACCAGCAATTTTCACCAATTTAATATGGTTAGAGAACTTACATTTTCTAGCATTTGATCCAGAACTGGCAAGGCAGGGCCCTCTCTAAAGTCAATTTTGTGGGCAACCCCTGCTTTCTGAATTACAGGCAACCCCAGCTCATAGTTTCTCTCTATTAATGTCCATTGCTATTATCTGCCACATCAAAATTACAACACTGTAAATTCAAGGAGGCCCTTTATCATTCCGTTTTACAACGATTAAATAACAGAGAAATACATATTTGTATACCTTTCCGTCATCAGGCAGGGCAAGAGCAGTGCTGAGAAGCGAGTAACCAGTATAAACACCGATTTCCATGGTGTTCTTGGCATTTATCAGCTTCAACAACAGATTCAAAAATTGACCCTCGTCGGCCGAAGTAGTCATCAAGTTCCTATAATAAAAACAAAACAGTAAGATAAAAAAAACAAGAAACCCAAACTGGTTTAGGTCATGAAAACCTGGCAGGAGGCCATTAATGACACAGAAGAGAATCTGATATTAAGATTTACCATGGATGCTTAGCGGTTATTTCTCTGAGCTCCCTCATTGACTCAGGCTCACGTGGGTATACGCTTGTTTCCAATATATACTGTAATATTAATACCACCAAATCAATCCGGGAATAATTGAAAATGGGTGGGCGGAATGCATTATCAGATTGAGGAAGGAGGGTATACGCTTGTTTCCAATATATACTGTAATATTAAGACAACCAAATCAATCCAGGAATAATTGTAAATGGGTGTGTGGAATCCATTATCGGATTGAGGAAGGAGGGTGAACCTGATAGAGGGCATCGCTCTGAAGGAGACTCTTGTGGCCTACTTCCTGATGGCGGCTAACCTGCTGGGTAGATTCCTTGGGAGCCTCTGCGGCGTTCTGTACATCTGTGCTTGCCATCTTCTTAGGGCTTCTCAGGGCTGCAGTACAACCGGTGTTTTAGAAAAAAACAAATATACCCTTAGACAAAACATGCACATAAACTCTGCATTGGAAAACAGAAACAACATAAATTGCTCATTTCTGTACCTGTGAATGTATCTCCTTAAGCTCAGGCTGAATCTTCTTCTTCCTTATTATGTTACTGAGAGATCGCAGGCGCATTGACTGATTTATAGTGGCATAGATAGTGGGCAGTGGGCACTGACTGTCTGAGGGCCCGGTCGGGGGTAGGTGAGGGGTTGGATTGTTCTTCTCCTCCAACTTTGATCTTCCATACATTTCATTCCCCCGCTGTCGCTTTGACTCATAGCCTAATCACCTAAATTACCTGCTAATTTACAGAGTTTTAAATGCATTGAGTGAAAGTAATCTACCGACCCTTCACCAACTATGACAGTGAAAGGCCACGGATTCCATTAGCATCTCCATTTTCGATTGGTTGTGGAGATTCTTGCTTATTATAATGTGGAAAGTTGTTGGGAAATAGCAAACGCACGGGTTGAGAGAGAAGACACCAGACTGCAGCCACGTTGAACTTGTTAATATATATGCGGTGACCTAAATCCAACGAATCATTTCACGTTTTTGTTTCTAAAATAAGGCAGTGGGTGTCAAATTCGGTTGTAGGTAGGATGCAACTCCACTAGTAAAATATCTCCCAAACTCATGAAGAAATAAACAATTATGGTGCATGTTGGTTCCTTCATTTAGCCTATCGAGGGCAACAAATTTCTTGGAAGAAGAAAATTGTTCTTGATTTGCCACATGAGAAATCACCTATTGAAATGGTCATTATTTTACTAGATATATTCTCTTTGTAGGAGGTAAAGGGTTGTGGGGAAACACAATTTTACGTTCAAATGTCATCACATTGTTTTCAGAGATTTTGGAAATTTTACGTTCATGGGGTTGTGATTATTGTGAGGATAATCACTAAGTTGGGGAGGTAGTAATAATGGTTGTTGTCTGTGTGGTGCGTAAAAGGGATGGTGTCGCTTGTACTAAAGGCATTGTTGTTTGTTTTCCATTAACAATCGAGCTTTTGGCTTGAGAACCACCAGTGGGTTTGTATACAATAGTATGCGATTTAGTTGCATCATGAGAGGATGAGGAGCTTATGTTGTTTATCATAGAGTTTGGGAGGCAGTAATAATGGTTGTTGCTTGTACGGTGCGCAAAAGGGATGGTGTCACATGTACTAAAGGCATTGTTGTTCATTTTAAATTGGTAATCGAGCTTTTGGCTCAAGAACCACCAATACATCCATACACAAAAGCATGCAATTTAGTTGCATCATGAGAGGATGAGGAGCTTCTATTGTTTATCATTGTAGTCTAGCTGTCACCATTGGAGGTACTGATTTTGGTTTTTGCATAACTTGTTTCCTATGGCCTTGATAGGGAGTTTGCCATCAAAATCCAATATCAAAATCTGTGGTACAATGTTTGGTAGCGAAAGCACAATGTTTGGGAGACTAATGTAAAACATGCTACAAGAAACATGCATCACTTATCTTAATATCGATGGTTTCCATCCAGTATTTAGATAAATGAATTTTGACACAAACTCATTTCTGCATATGGGAAGTATTAAACTTGGGTTACTCGTAGCAAATGAAATCACCTAAAGGTTTAATGAGTTTATCAATAAATCACCAAAGGGAAGACAAATACTAAGAAACTCAATCTAAACTAGAATTTCGTACCATGTGTGTGGATGTTTGGAGTGATACATCCAAAGAAGATGCACAATCATACGGTTGATTACGTCTGTTTGCCCATTAGTCCAGAGGAGGTAAGCAATGGACTTGTTCATTTTTGTGTATGTCATAGACTATATTGTAGACTAAAAGATCCCCACAAATCTAGAATCCCTATTTGACATGACGCTTTTGGGAAGGCCAAAATGAACCCAAACATGCTCAAAGAACAATTTTGTAGTCTCTTATGTTGAGATTGTCTTCTTGTAAGGTGCCAAGATTGTCATTTTTTAGAACCTATCAACCACCATAAAAACATAGTCATGCCCATGTTTGGTGGAAGGGAAGCCTAACATGAAATCCATTGAGGCAAACTCTCATTGTGTTCATGGACTTGACAAAGGGGTGTAAAGGCCCTACTTTAGACTGGTTGGCTTGGTAATTTCATATGTTGTGTCAAACTTGATGTCTTTGATAATCATAACAGATCTTTGGTTAGTAGAAATACTTCTATGAGACTACCATTATTTTCTCTACTTTGAAGTGACCTATAGCTCAACTGTAGTGAGCCTCCCAAATCAATTTTTGACACTCCCATGTATGGACATAGAGGCGTCCCATGTGGTATATAACCCCTTCCTATAAATGATAGTCTGGAATATTTTTTCCAACCCTCATCCCCTAATATATGTCAAAAAATTAAGGGTTGTGCTCATACATTTGAGGCTACTCTGATGTCCCATTCCCATGTGAGTTAAGGATTATTATTAGGGGGGTAATCAGGGGCCGACCCAAACAACCAACAACTCAATTGGAACTTCCCTTCTTGTGCAAGATGTTAAGATGAAACTATTGCAGATGGGTGGACCATCTTTGGTGATGATCATTTTGTAACTTGCCTTGGGTCTACATGAAAGTCTATAAAGGCTTATGATTTATGTGTATGATAGTATTTTTTTCATATTGTTTATCTTTTCACAGTGTTTACATTCTTGCACAATGGCATATAACTCCTTGTCATATGTCAGGGATTGCATATTATGTCAGAAAAGGTATCAATGTGGTATGTCACTGGATGAACATGTTGGATGAGGACTGCATCGAGTGCGTATTCTAAAGCATTTGTGTCTATCTGAAATGATTGTTGTAGGTATGTCAAAACCAAAATTGGTGTTAAATAGAGTCTCTCATTTATCCATGTAATTGTCTTATATTGTGCCTTTTTCCATACAAACTTTACTTTCGATCCTTTGTGTGTCACCTAGTTCAAAGGCCATGCAATGTGAGAAAACCAAGTACAAACCTATGATAGAAGTTGGCTAGTCCCAAGAAACTTCAAAGCTCGGTGAGGGTCTTTGGGCCCTTGGGGTTGTCTAGTCTTAGATGACCCATATCTTCTCTTGGTCCATGCGTATTTTGTCATTGTTGATGATGTATCCTAAGTATTAGATACTCTCTATATCAAACAAATAATTTTCTATGTTGGCATTGAGTTTATGATGATGCAGTGTTTGAAGAACCTACTAGACATGTTAAACATGCTCCTCCCACATCTTACTGAAGACAAGAATTTCATCCAAGTACACAACCACAAAAAGAATTAATGAATGGTTGTAGGATATCATTCATCATCCTCATATATGTTGTTGATGTATTTTTAATCCAAAAAGGCATGTGATTTAATAGAATTTAAATCTTATTAAAGAAGTGAGATCAAACAGATATATCTGAAATAAGCAAGATCTAACATGCAATGAAAAACAAGTGTGAGAATTGAGAGGATAAGAATGAGTTAACTTGTATCCAATATTTTGGACTGATTTTGGGTGGAGCAGGCTAGATCTAAATCGAGTAGGCTTCGTCGAGAGAACATAGATATGAAAGTATTCCATATAGAACTTGATTAAGTTAAAATGGACATTTATTCTTAGCCTAATCTAATGTTAAAGAAGCAGTAAATAAATAAATAAATGCAATACTGAAAATACCCAAGCAACTAAGCTATGAAAAATATGAAACCCTAAGTATAAATAGGGTTAGAAAGGCCTTAGCTGATTCGTCAAGGTTGTTGGACTATGTTGCGGTGGAGACTAGTTAGAATAGGGGGAAGAAACTGTTGCACAAGAGCCTAAGTAAATTCATATCTAAGATGTTTGTCTGGACTGGGGCTCTTGTAAAAGGGAGTGAGGCACCCTAGTTTGCAATCTGAGTGCCTTGGTCTGTAATCTAGGTGCCTTAGTCTACGGAAATGATCAGGGAACCTCCTCTGAGGTGTGACTAAATGTTTGTCTGTGTTTTCTTCCTGTCACGTGAATATCAATGTGTGATCGCCGAAGTACTGGTAAACCAACAATAAAAGAATTACTTGCAAAACCCCAAACAAAACATCAAACCCTAAAAAAGAAAGATGCAAATAAAGGGATCAGACTATCCTCAACTTGCTACAATGGTGGACTTATCACTGAGCGCTACACTACATGTCTCAGACCCAATGTAGTTTTGTGTGTGTGTGGAATTGTGCCCCAGGTGTTTTTGTGTGTGTCGCACTTTGTGAGTAGAGAGTAATAGCTAGATGTAGAATGTAAATAATGTGTGCATGGAATAGAATAAACTCCCCTCCTATGAAATGTGATGTAGAAAACTAGCCTTTGTCCCTTGTGATGGGGCTAGATGGATATAAATGGAGCAATAGAAGCCTTTGATGAATGTAACTGTTGGTGCAAATCAGCAACACCCCTGGATGTTGATAAGATTTCTAGTTTGACACTTTGGACATCCAGTGTGATTGCACACCATTGAATCTTTTCCCCAAGTGTGGGACTTGTAAAAATGGGAAAAGAATCTCCAGGTTGGAGGCTAGTTCCTCAACTCCTCTGATCAGTGGTATTGCTTGCAAGTTGCAGAGGGTTTGAATTCAAGATCCTACTCTAAATTCCAAAGGGGACAGAGATAGAGAATGCAAAAAAAAAACTGAAACTAATGCTAATAAGGTGATGCACCAAAGGAGCGGTGAACATTTTACTTCTGCAGATTGACACAGATCATAGAAATGCAATAAAACTTCATGCACAAACTGATAAACTGTAATGAAAGGTCAAAATGAATCAAACAACACAAACAAAGGATTAAACTTTATTCACAGACACTGCATTGTCATTTCCATTATCAAAACACATGCATTACAACATCTGAAAGGCAGAAAACAGGTTACAGTCTTGGAAGAGGTCTGATTTTTCCACAAAATCACTTTCAAGGTGAAAGAGGGAGCCTGCAATACATGAAAAATGTTCAACCCCTCAAAAATGAGCCAAATCTGGCTTTTACCATGCCAGAAAATGACTCCAGGAGAGAGAAACACGGGAAAACATGGGAGAGCTTCAAACACCAACCAAAAACACAATAAAATAGCATGGGCATCCTTACAGGTCCATTTCTTGACGTTTTTTGCCATGCTGGGAGAGAATGCGAGCCATTCTTCATTAAAAATGGTGGTTGAAACGTCATTTCTGTCCATTACCACGTGCTAGAGGTGTTTCTTAATTTTTTCCCTCATAACTCCATCAAAATAAAAAATTTACCCTAGAATCTTGTAGAGAATTTCACCAGCTTTCCGTTGATATAAAGAACGCAAAAAACCAAGCTCTGGATCAAAAGTTATGGCCAATTGAAATTTTAGGGCAAAACAGGGCCAAAACAAATTGGCGGACGAAAAATTTGAAATTTTTCACTTTTTGCATTTGGGAAAATTTCCCAAAAAATCCCCGCGCTCCGCCGTTCCAGGTGCCACATGGCACAATTCTATTGGCCATGGGCTCTTGATGCCTCATTTTCCATCGTTTTGACCATTGGACAAAATTTCCAAAAATCTCTGTCGGGCCGATGATCTGAGGACACGTGGCATGATATGATTCGTTGCGGGCCTCTGCCCCTTAACTTTTCTGTCGCTTTTGGCCATATTTTTTACTCAGACATGTGGTGAGACCCCATTGGTTGCGGGCTTTTCCTTTCCTTTTTCCCTGCGGGCCTGTCCTATATTTTTTGCCGCCATCAGACACGTGGCAAGATTTCATTGGCTCGCGTTTGGGGGGCAGAATTTTCCTTTTGAAATTTCCTTCGTTTTGCTTTGGGAAAATTTCCAACTTTTCCCCCGCGTTCTGAAGCTCCGGTGCCACGTGGCGGGATTCCATTGGCCGCGAACCCTGGAGCAAATATTTCCTTTTGCGCTTTACCTTTGGGAAAAATTCCCAATCTCCCCCCGCGCTCCGCCGTTTCGGGTCCTGAGGACACGTGGCAAGATATTACTGGTAGGCGGGGCGGTGGGCCAAAAACTCCTCCTTTCCTCTCACCAAAACACTTCGCCAAATTTTTAAATCTTCCCCCGTGGTCCGCTGGTCCTGGGACACGTGGCATCATTTGATTCCCCCGGGCCTTTTTGGAGATTTTTTACAGCGCCAACACTTAGTCAAATTTTCCATTTTAACCCCACCCTCCGCCACTCTTTTCCTCTAAAGACACGTGGCACTATATGATTTGATGCAGGCCTAGCATCAAAAATTTTACTTGGATCAACCCTTAGAAAATTTTCCAATTTCTTTTCCTTGGACACGTGGCAGCATCTCGTTCGTCGGTGGGCCTTCGGGGCGAAATGTTCCATTTGAAAACTTTCCGAATCACTTAGTAAAAATTCCAAGTTTTCCTCCGACCTCCGCCACTCCCGAGGACATGTGGCACCATATTACTGGCCGTGGGCCTTTCAGGGGAAAATTTCCCACAAAAACTCTGTCGAGCCATAACTTCAAAAATACATGGAGTTAGGAGGAAAAATTTACCTTTTTGGAAAGCTAAGAAAAAGCTCTATCCAATGGTACCATTTCCAGAAGGTATTGAGTGCCTAAAAATCAAAAAATAATGACTGAGGCACAAGAGAGGGAAGAATGAAGGGAGTTAGCCACAAAATGAGCAAGGGGCTCATTTTGGATAACAGTAACCTTAGGTGGTGATAGTAAGTGCTTAGTGCTTTCGTCTCTTATTATGATCACATAACTTTATATTTATATAATTTCTTCACTTGAATTTCGTAATTAACCCCGAAAAGGCCAACTACTAAAAAGATATAATGCTCAAACGGTTAGAAAGGACCCAAAAAGTGAGAGTAAAGTGTAAAGAGGACAGGGCACCCAAAGGGGACAAGGGTGCTAGGTGCTGGTGTCCTGGCTTAGCGCTCCAGTTCAGAAAAGGTAAAAATGAAGTATGAAAATATAGACTGGGCCGATAAAGGTGCAAGACTGAACGTAGAAACAAAAAGTAACAAAATATGGCCAAATACATGGTTTAATTATTACTTTTCATACTTAGGAACTATGTAAATAGTAGTATGTAATTGAGACTAGATAATTACCCAAAGTGTGTGATTTTGTGTCTACATTTGCCCCCACTTTATTTTATTGAGCATAACACTCGGTAACATAAAGTAGATAGAGATGTGTACCTGATATCCATGTAGATCGATGTAGAAAGTGTGTCGATGGGCTAAACAAAGCGTGGAGTGACAAAAAGGTGGAGCGTGGAGACTAAAGATGCAAAAGTGTAAAAAATGATGAGAGTGAACCTAGGGTGGAAGTGTGTGTATAGATGTCGATGTATGTGATGTACCTACATGTTAGTGTTGATGTGTGTGATGTTGAGTGATATTGTTGTTGGTGTTGACTACTTGCTTCCCATACAGACGAACCTACAAAAGAGAAGACGATCAAATAGTCAAATACACATGTATATATGTAAAAATGTGTGTACATATGTAAAAAGCATGTAATGAAAGTACAAAAGATGAAAAAGGAACATGTGCACATGATTCATGATGAAAAAAATGGTGTATAAAGGATCTCGTCGATGTTGTGGGAGTTTTTTGGGTGGTCTAACGCCACTGGCCAAAGAAGTGTAGGGAGGAAAAGTATGATTTATCCTCCAACTTGTAATTGCTTCCCAAAACTGAAGAGATCTCTATATTGTCTAGTTTTTTGGGTGATCCAACGCCACTAGACGAAGTAGTGTAGAGAGGAAGTTATGGTTTATCCTCTAACCTGTAACTGGTCCCTAGAATGCTAAGGATAATTTTCCTTGTAAAATCTGTTGTGAATGAAGTTTTGTAGACTTTATTTAACCCACTTTCTATGTAACCCACTATGTCATGGATAAAAAATGAACTATATCGGTACCACGTGTTGTTTACCCCTGTGTAAATCCAAAGGATGCCCCCCTCTTTGGGGGCTTATGCAATGTCACTGTAGGAGTATGTGGCCCCAAAGAGAGGAGTAACCACTGAAACTGAAACTCTGCCCTATAGGGGGGATGTGCTTGGTAGAAACCAAGGAACATGGAAAATAAGTGGCTAGGAAACAAGTGTTAGTACGAACAATCATGTGCATGTAGAATACAAGTATAAGCTACAAAGACAATGTGTAAGCTAGGATGCAAGTAAACACATAAAAAGCCAACATACACTGCGAAAATCGGGTTACAAACATGAGACACCACTCACAATGTTGCAAGACACTCAAGGCCGTAGTGGCCACAAATAAACAAGCAAGTGTGCACACAAAATAAAAGGGTGAGGCCTGCATATAATGACAAAAAGAGATAAACAAGTACAAACAAATAGATAGTTGTGGTGGCAAGTAATCCTACAAAACAAATGTTGCACATGAAACACCCGTTAGCATGTTAGAAAGATAAAATGTATGTCAAAAGCATGTATAATCGATAATGTAAAGTACTAAGTGCAAAATGAAACAATAACACATATAGTGTACTAAAGTGGATGCCCTCAGGAACCACTTTGGGACTGGTAGTTGTAACGCCGGCATTTTAACACACACAAATACAACAGTCAAATACCAATATTTTTTTTTACTTACATTGCTCACTACAAAACGCCACAAGGGCCCTAAGTAAGGAAAACTCAACAACACATACGACACTAACATAAGTCATCGACTCACATAGACACATCACAACACCATATACATGTCTATGCCACACTTTCCCCAATGAATGAATGCTAACAATAACCCAACCACAAGAAAAGGACTCAAGGATTGGAAAACCCACAACACATCATTTATTTGATTAAATCTTAGTTACGATTAACATTCCAAGAACATTATTATGTAAGGATAATTTTATCCTTTTTCCACCTACAGATTATTAAGTTCATTCCACATTTAAATTACAGTTCGACCATTTAAGTTGACTTCTTTATCCCTTATGAAAATTTCCGTAACTTACATACTTATTTGGCATAATTCAAATTGCATATAAAGTACTTAATTATCTTGTTCTTATGATTAAGAATATACTTCTCAATCATTTATTAAATGTCTACATTTTACCCTCATAACTCAAGTTAAACGACTTGATGTCTAGAAAGCAATATTAGGATTTTAGGAGGGTGGTTTAGATTCAAGATACCTTTTTCCCATAAACATTCTTCAATCAAAGTATCTTTATTTCCTAATTCAACATGGTCCCACAGTATAAATTGTAGTTTAGATTATTAAGCATTTATATATATATATATTATATTTTTTGTTATTATTTGGCTCAAAGTTTATCTCACCAATGGAAACTCATATTCTTTCCATTAACACAAAAATTTAATTAAATTATAAGGACTCCAAGAGTGGTATTATTCCTAACCTCAATTTTTCTTTTTTTTACTCTTATATGATTTACTTTTTTTTGGTGTCACTTTATAACAAAAGAGTTACGAAAGTACTTTCGTAACATCTAGAAGAAGTACGTGATTAGAAGCATTATAAACTACACATGAACCCAAGTGATTTTTGTTCAAGGTCATCCCATTTTTTTACATTTCACGACCTCTGATCATGTCAAATTTATTTTATTATTAATGTCATAAAAGGGCATATTAAGGGATAAAGCCTGACAAGATTTCATTTTCCTAGGTTTTCTAAAGTCAACATCTTTCAAATCAATTTCATTTGCAAAGAGTTACTTATAATCTTCATTACCCACAAGTTAACCTTCTAAACAACTAAGGTTTAGTTTAATTCCATTTTCACAAGGACTTCATGCCCTATTAAAGATTAGATTAAGGTTCAAAAACATATTTACTGTATAAACCCTTGGTAAAAGGATCAAGGGACTATATAGCTCACTTAGCCAAAGATAAGACGTTTAGCTGAGAGGACTAAAGAGGTCATTAACAAAATTTCAAGTGATAGTAAAACTATTTCACTAGCTCCATGATGTCTTGGATCCCAATCAATTCAATGAAGATGGTGTCAGAAATTTAAATAAATCTATCTTCCGAAGACAAGGTAGTCCACTAGGATAGAAGGAAGAGTTAGCTCTACTTACTCCAGATAAAGTTTGACTATGTCATTCCTATCTGTCAGGTTTATGATGATGTCACTAAACATATCGACTAAGACCATAAACCCATTCTTGGGGTCTTACTTACCTAAAATAGGAGGTTCCAATGAGTGTAAAGTTTAAGTTCATTCTACGGTTTTCAATCTCTTCTATGGTAAAAAGGATCACACATGAAGACATGTTATGCACAGATCTTATACTAGGGTTGATTGTTTCGATTAAATCTCTTTATTACATTTACAAGGTAAGAATACAACACACTAATTAATTAATCGTTTATTGAACACTAAAAATGCACTACAATATATTAACTTCAAATTTATTTATATATATATATATCAAACCCTTTTACCATACGTAACTATGAATCAAATTGAACCTGTGATTAAATGCACATTTCCTAAGATATCCCTAAAACTAGCATCTCATACATATTAACAAATTTCAAATATAATTTTTGTATAAAATGAGACTACATTATACATATATCCATTTTACAATGACCTATATAAATTACAATAATAAATAATGAATTACACATCACCTTTTCACCATCATTCTTGCATCCTGTAAAACCATGTGAGCATGAAATCAGTGATAAATCGATGGCATGGCATCCACCCTAATCTAACATAATTAACATTTTTCAGTTTCCCATTTACATATAATAATAATTACAATTTGCATTCGAAAGAAAAGGTTTAGATACATGTATTCATTTACATTTCATTTCACTTCATTTTGTAACCAAGGAGAGAGAAGGAGATAGGAAAGAGAGAAACACTATTTTTCAAAAGTCATATTTCACACAACAAGCCACAAGATAGAGTTTCAAATAGTTATTTACATGTGTTAACAAGTTTCCACAGGGGTTTGGTAACCCGATGAGGGTCCCACAACTTTCTTTTTACATTTTCTTGCTAGCTATAAAAATGTTCAAATAAGGCTCAGAGGCTAAGAAACCACTTTCACACATTGTCTTCTGAAGAGAAAACACACCATGCTTAAATTTCTATGTGTCCACTTATATACCAAGAGTCCATATAGGAACTAACAGAATTTAGAACCGGTGAATGGTTTACGATTAGCGGCTAGTTTTTTGAGGCCATTGGTTGTAACTTACCCTAGTCACAAACAATCAAAAGTAAGCTCAGAGGGATCAGAAAACCACATCCAAAACTAATGTTTGATGGATGAATGTACCCCAATAAATTTCCTATGAGTTCCACCATATATGGAGAATTCATCAGAGTCATCGGAACTAAAAACTAGGACACACTTTTCAAATGGCAACATGATTTCTGAAGCCACCAGTCTGAATTGGTCTAGTTTAACCTAGTCAAACTGCGACTAGAGGCCTACAAAATGGCTTTTCCAAACTATACAGAAAAGTGTTTTTCCCTAAACTGAAAGTTCCATACAATTTTCTAGTAAAAACACTAGAGGTTTGTGAAGATTGATAATAATTTATCTATCCAGGTTTCAAATGGCGAGTTCAAAATGAAAGCCAAATTTTAAGATTTAACAGCTTCCTACACTGCAAAATAGTGAAACAGGGCTCCTATAAGGGCAGTCAAAAAGATCACAAATGTTCATTTGGGGTCAATCCAAGGATTGAAGTGACTCCTCACATAACAAGGTACACGAAGGAAACTTAACATCCCTTTTCCAGAGTTACGAAGGTTACTTTGTGAGTCCCCATAAATTCCAATTTATGTATTTAAACTAGGAGATGGTCAACATATTTACCGGAAGTCAACTTCAACTTGTCGATAAAACAATATTGTAGTGATCTAGTTTGGTCAGAGAATTTTTCTAAATCACCTCAAAATGAGGATTGAAGTTCATGGTTTACTACAAATGGTTATTTTGATTGCATGAGTTATGATATGACACTTTATTTTCTTGCAACAAGTTAATATAAAACAATTAAATCTATGATTATCCCAAGCTTTTAAAATTATATTTCGTTGCAAAATAAAAACTTGAAGTATGAGAATTATGAAGGATAAGGAGAGATGAACCATGCATGGAAACAAAAGTAAGCGTTTGCCACTTCAGAGTTTGGTGAAACACTTGCTAGATGCACTTCGACTCTGGATTCCCATTTCTTTTCAAAACTCCCCTTTGGGCATGTCTTTCCACCAACAAAAACCATGAGATCATGTCTCTTCGAAGGCATCTAGTCGAACGGTAAATAAGTGCCTTACTAAACACCCTTTCCTTGAAACTCTCATTTTTAGACAAGAAGAGAGTGTGTTGGCCAAGCATGTTGAGTCTCGCTTTACACCTTCTAATGGCATTTGATTCAAAGTTTTTAAGACCTTTTGAACAGACCCATCTTGCACACCATGACCCATATTAAGATATCTTAATAAATAAGCTGGAACTAAAAGGAGTGGGAAGAGTCAATTTCTAGTCTTAAAGGTGATCTTGGAGATAAATTTGGTTGAAGTATGGTAGTCAACACATACACAGAGGTTATTGAAAACTCCATTGGTTGTCCTAGGGCATGACTTAACAATCCAACTACACTTTCCAACTTATCACTATGGCGACAGAGGATTAATTCCTTCTATCCCTCATCAATTTCCTTACCATTTGAACCCCATCTGACCTATGCACTTATGCATAGATGTTTGAAATAATAAAATAAGTTGCAACATTATAACAATCCAACTCAAAGGAAGAGTTGTTGTAAATTATTGTAAATTTGTATTCTTATGTGTTATTCAAGGGTACCAAACAAACACAACCACACAACCACCATAGGTTCGATTGGTGTGTTGATGATAAGTTTTGAGTCCCCTCAAGATAGCCAACACCGCAAGGAATGTCAACCAAGAAGACATAATATTCAGTTCTAGGTGGAATGCTATAAGCAACACTTATGCCATTGAAGTATTTATAGCCCTTTTCCACTAAACATACTCAGCTTGCGTTTTAACTAAAACAAAAAATGAAGCTTACATGGCCTAGGGCATGATCCATTAGACCACCTCTCTCTCATGTGTTTCACCCAACATATGACTTGCCTTATGTAAGCTTCCCCATTATGTGTACATGACTACTAGGCACTTGCAACCAAACATCTGACAAATCCTCATTTTGGTGCAGGCTAAGAGGAATTTGGAAAAGGGCAGGAAGCTCTACACCTGCGAATACATTTAATTGAAAGTTTTTGAGATTTTTCAACAAATCCATTTTGTGTAAATCCTGCAGCCGTTGCAGACCCAAGGCCACATTGTTTTTAGGTATTCAGTTAAGTAGTTCGCATGCCAAGCATTTGCTTCCACATTTTGCATGTCTGTCAACCAAAGCGCTTCCAACTACAACATCTGATAAAACCTCAAATTTGGTGCACAGGCTAGGAGTAAACTGATCAGGTTAGAGCTTTGTGTGCGCATAGAAGTAATTGTGAGACTGTCTCGAGAGGATAACCATGTCTCTAGCACACTACACTATCAAACAAAGCTAATTTATTTTTCTTGGGTTTCACGTGATCTGCACATAGGATCCCAAATAAAGTGCTAAAATTATTGTGCAACAAGAGTGATAGGCTGTAGGATGCATATTATGCCCATATCCTTATCCGAGAGCCCATGTGTCATCCCATCAATCCCCTCATCATTGCCAGCATGCATCCAAAATTTCTTTTCATTTTTTTTATTAAAAAAAAGTTTTATCCTGGTCGACACTACAATAGTGTGCCAAGTATATATACTACGTGTAGAAGCTTTGTAGTTGCGTTCACAACTAGAAAAACAAGTGAACGCACATGTGTGTGTGGTAAAGATAATGACATATAAGAAATCTATGTAGTAGGTGTAATAAAGGGAACATGTACAAGTAGATGCAACCAAGATATGTAAAATTTTGTGGATGGATGGAATGAAATGCAATGTGAATGATAGGATCCACATGCCCCTCAAGTGAATGGAATTGTATACAGTGAGGTTCATTTGTTTATGCCCCCTCATTAGTCAAGAATGAACCGTAAACGAGAGTGTGTCATTGGTAAATGGTCAAACTATGTGTTGTGCATAATGTGTTAAATGTATATGTGTGGTGATGATATGTAACGTAGAGATGATGTATGGAGACGAGTGATGATTTAGCCTTAAGAGCATATCATGATGAGATGATTGAAAGAGGTGGTGATGTAGCCTACACCGTATACCACTACAAGATGATGGAATAGGTGATGATGTAGCCTATAACATATGTCACTATGAGATGGTGGAAGAGGTGACTATTTAACCTATAATGTATGTCACAAAATGATGCTAGACAAAATGATGATGTAGCCTAGGGCCTATATCACTAAGCTAGGAATGTTGCATGATAGAAGGTTGGATGATGAAGGTGCAAATGTGATGTATACCATCAACAGTCTAGTATGGACCATGAGACTAGAGTGCGTCATAGGGTAGTGAGTGTATTACGTAAGAGGAGATGAATAGAATATGCACTATATGTATTATGTGTGATGATGAGAAAGTGTTATATGATTTTTAGAATGTGTGGTGTAGAATGAGTAGCATGTAATGCAATATTTTTGAATGATATAGGTGCGACATGCATGTGATTGACTAATAGTATAGTGTGCAAGATATGTATGATGTTTAGATGTGAAGGATGTAGAGTAAATGTAAGATGTAGCATGGAAAATGTAAGGTGTACGATGCGAGATGTAATGTAATATGTGTGAAGAGATATGATGCGTAGTGTCTACTATGTAGTGTGTGAGGTTCATGTGTATAAGATATCCTCAACAATCAAGTGTGAATTGGAGCACAAGAGTGCATCATCGGGTAATGACGATGTGAGTGTATATCAAATTATGAGTGGAATGAGCTGATGTTGGATTGTTATGTGATGAAGATGTAATACACATGTTTGTTGTTTAGAAGAGAGAGGGGGATGATAAGTGCCATGTCCCCCAAGTATATAAGTGATGGAGATTTAGTTAAAAATGCTAAGTGGATCAATGTAAATAGTAGTTTCTTTAACAAAAGTGATTAGATGTTGAAGTGAGGACTGGATAGGGTCCTTAAATTGCGAGAGTCGAAATATGTTAGCTAGAGTGTGCTTGTCTTGTGTAATGAGTGGTCACTTGTTGACCACATATGACTTGAGAGGTGGAGGAGTTGTAGTGATCTTTGAAGGGGGTTGTTTAGTTTGTCTCGATAATACCATAGGCGACTTAGTAAGAGGAAGTGTTGGAATAATTTGGAGAGGTGGTTGCTTGACTTGAGTAGATTATATTGGTGGTGATTGAGTGACAGAAGAAGGAACACTAGAAGTGATGGCGTGATGCTCACTAGACATAAATGAATCAGATTTAGGAACCCACTAAGATGTAGCATGTGTAGACGTGAATGCAAAAAAATGTTGTGTAGTGAATGAGATAAAACCCTGATGCTCAAGATGTTTGAGTCTTCATTATAAAGAGTAACATTCATTGTATTTATGGTCAATGATTTGATGATAATTACAATATAGACGACCTTGATATTTTGTAAGCCGATAAGAAGGATAACAATCAGTAGGTGGAAAAGTGATCAATTGATGACTAAGGAGCTTACTAAGAATGTCATGTTGCTTAGTATTGTGATTAAAGGAGAGAAGATACGATAATGATATGGCTTGAGTTTCAATGATATGAGCACATGTAGTAGACACAAAATGAAGATGAGATGTAGAAAGTGAACAAACATGAGCCTGAGAAGCATCCTTAGATGTTGAATTTCATATTTGAGAGATGTAATTGTGGATTCCATAGCCTTAAACTTATCTTGAAACAAAGAATGTAAAGTTTGAATTGAGTCCAACATAGATTGATTAGATGGATGATCACGAGGACTAGGGTTATCAAATAGATGATCGAAAATAGGAATTATTTTGTTTAGAGAGGTATCTTTAGGAAGATGCATGGTGTCTAGGGCTTTTTTAAGAACAACTTGGTAATTAGGATGCATCTTAAGCAAACCCAGAAAAAGAAATTTGAGGAATTTCAGGAGTCACGATGGAGGAAAAATGAGGATCCTAAGCGTGAATATTGAGTTCATGTTCACCAAAATGATTAAGCTAAAATGGAAATTTATTCTTAGTCTAATCTAATGCTATAGAAGTAGTAAATAAATAAATAAATGCAATATTGAAAATACCCAAGCAACTAAGATATGAAAAATATGAAACCCCAAGTACAAAGAGGGTTAGAAAGGCCTTAGTTAATTCATCGAGATTGTTGGATTGTGTCGCAATGGAGACCGACTGAATAGGAGGAGTAAACTGTCTCACAAGATCATGAGAAAATGTAGATATGAGATGTCTGACTGGATTAGGGTGCCTGGAAAAGGGTTCGAGGTGCTTGGGGCACTCTGGTATGCAATCTAGGTGCCCTGGTCTACAGAAATGACTTGGAGCCTCCTCTGAGGTGTTGTTGAATGTTCTCACGTTTTCACTTCCTATCACGTGAATATCGATGTGTGATCACCGAAGCACTAGTAAAACTGCAATAAAATAATCACCTACAAAACACCAGACAAGGCATTAAACCCTAAAAAATAAATGTGTAAATGAAGGGGTTGGACTTTCCTCAGCTACCACAATGTTGGAATTATCACTGAGCATTGCACTACATCTCAAACCCAATGTAGTTATGTGTGTGTGTGTGTGGAATTGTGCCCTAGGTGCTCTTGTGTGTGTCACAATTTGTGAGTAGTAAGCAATAGCTAGATGTAAAATGTAAATAATGTGTGCTTGGAATAGAATAAACTCCCCTCGTATGAAGTGTGATGTAGAAAACCAACCTTTGTCCCTTGCGATGGAGCTAGATGAATACAAATGGAGTAATAGAAGCCTTTGATAGATGCAACCTTTGGTGGTGATAGTAAGTGCTTAGTGCTTTGGTTCTTTATTATGATCACATAAATTTATATTTATATGGTTCCTTCGCTTGAATTTCATAATTAACCTTGAAAAAGCTAACTACCAAAAAGATAGAATGGTCAAACAGCTAGAAAGGACCCAAAAAGTGAGAGTAAAGTGTAAAGCGGACAGGGGCACTTAGAGGGGACGAGGGTGCTTGGTGCTGGCGTCCTAACTGGCTGCTCTAGTCCAAAAAAGTTAAAACTGAAGTATGAAAATACATATTGGACCGATAAAGGTGTAAAACCAAAAGTAGCAACAAAAAGTAACAAAATATGACCAAAGACATGGGTTAATTATTATTTTTTGTACTTAAGAACCATGTAAATAGTAGTATGTAACCAAAACTAGATAATTACCCAAAGTGTGTGATTTTGTGTCTATAGAACCACCCAAGGGAGGAAAGGATGGCCCCAAGCGATAGTGTCTAAACTAGGCGCTCGTTTTTTTGGAAACAACTTTGGATTTGGTTTTTTCAAGATCTGATATTGTCTTCTTCACCTCGCTCTTTATTGCTCTGGATTTGGTGTAGGATTTTCTATCATACATGTACCTACAAAACAAACCCTAGCTGCTTGCACAAGACTTAATAACACATTAGATGGAATAAATAATGCATATGCTTCAATGTTGCTCTTTTCTAGAGTGATAGATAAGAACTAATAGCCCCAAATTTCCCAACCCCTAATAATAGTAAGTCATGCATATATGATTCCCTTGTTTAAATTTCATCATTAATAACTAAAAATGCCAACCCGAAGTGATAGGTAGTAATTTAGAAAATATAATAGTCAATATGGCATTTCGAATTTGAGAAAAGGAGGGAAAAGGAAAAAAGCATCCAAAGGGGACAATAGCGCTTGGGCGCTTTTGTCCCTAATGGGTGGTACTATCTGTGATGCTTAGAGGATAGAACAGGAAATACTGAGCCTGGTCACATGTTGTCCAATGTCCAAAATTAAAGTAATAATTCCAAAAAAACAAATGATAGAAGTATAAAAGGGCTAAAACAATGTAAAAGCAAAACGCATATTGTTAATGTATAATTTTCTTGCTTAGGAATCATGGATATAATGACATACTTAGATGCATGATGTAAATAAAAAGTGTGTGATTTCATGTCTACATCATTCCCCACTTTATGCGGGTGAATGAATATTTGGTAATATAAAGTAATTTTCATGGCTATAGGGTCAATTTCTTATTGCCTACAATTGATTTTTAAGTCCTAGTGCGAGATCTAGTATGTTAAGGAAAATAAGGAAGAAGGATGCAATTTTGCTTCCATTAATTTTCATTTAAAATATCTTATTTTAAATGAGTTTTACAAATATTTCAAATGGTTTTGAAGCTATTCTTGGAAATGTCCATGTTTGGGCATGTCTGTGTTGTTTTTGTTGAAATATGAACTTGTGAGCCAGATAAAAGCAGTTCGATATGCCCAATTTTGCATTCTTGGTCAGTATTAGAATTTTTTTTCCTATAAAAAGTTTTGTGTGAACCTGTGGAAAGAAATGAATTTGGAATATGTAATGGGTCGTGAAAAATATTTTACAAAATAGTAGTTTTGTCGGTCCTACATGGAATTTGTTGTTTGTGCATGGGTTTGGTTCACTATGCACTATATTTTGATTTATTTTAATATAATCCATATCAAGAAATAGAGGTTCATTTGAATTTACTAAAATATGGTGATTTGATGGTAGTCACTCTTTTCAAAACATGAATTTTCTTATGAGTCGATTATGGTTGTTGTTAGTTGTAAAATGTGAGGACACATATGTTGAAATGGAAATGTTTTGGAATATGCAAGAAATTTTGAAAGTGTTGATTGAAATTTGGTGAAGTTTTGTATTTAATGTAAAATTATTGCGTTTGAGTTTGTGATAAATAGTTTAAATTCATTAATAAAAGGTTTAATTTCTTTTAAATTAAAATCTGATTAGCTAAGTGGTCGCCACCTGTCATTATTTTGTTTTTTTTGTTAATATAAATTGGGGAATTTATAGTTCACTCTATCTTGAAGGATTTGTGAACTTATATCCAGTTGAGATTGTTTATTAGTTTATCATTTCATTTCTATTATTACATCATGTCAGGTTATGATGGATGGGAAAATTATAGAAGATCAAGTTCTCATCATTCATCATGTCATAATATCTATTATGATAATTCAAAATGGCAGAGAGGTTCACCTAGAATTGTTCGAAGGGGAACTAGTATTCTTTGGGGTAGGAAGCATTTTATAAGAATTGGTCCTACTCATGTCTCATTAAACTTAGATGCCAATGAACCTTGTTTGCATAAGGTATTTCTAGTGATCGATCCTTATCCTCATACCTAGTCCTCTCGTAGTGTTCACAATAATAATCTCCATACAAAAATTGACCACACTTAAGCTGATAAAAATCCTTCTTCTAACCACCTAGTCCATTCTACTCCATCTCGCTTACCTTCACATAACTTATAGCAATCTGCTAATTCACCATTGTTACTTGGTAAGACCCAAGCCATACTGCTCACATTGACTCATACTGCATCCATCACATCCCTAAATGTGCTAGGTCATTTTTTATTGTTCCTAGGGTGACTAGAGCATTAAAGAGGGTGATGCTAGAAGTATAAGAGTATTCAAGAGCCATCACTCATACTACTCTTCCAGTTGGTCCTTATGAGTATGTAGAGATAATGACAGATTCTGGGACACGGTTTCTTGATCTTACTGGAGATGACATATTTTATCATGATATGACTTGCTGATTTTTGTTTTGGATATGGATTTGATAAAATATTTTAGTACTTAATTTTTTTTTATATTTTCACTTGATGACATATGACATTTTAGATTTATGATCTTAAACATATATATTTGATTTGGATTGTGGCAGTAGTATTGGTTACATTTTAGATTATGTTTTGATGATCATGTTTTGGATATGACGGGGTATTTATATTTTAACTGAATTTTAATGTTGAATGGTTGTGTTGCGTATTTTATTTAGTGTATTAATATTATGTGGGCCACCCTTCCCTTTCTTGTCTCATTCCTCAATGTTTAAAATTCATCTATATTTTAAAAGAGATAGTTACCTGAGTCCTTCCACTTGAAATTTAATAAAAAAGTTTAAATTTATCACTTAAAAAGAAATGTAATATTTTATTATATAATTTATTTATTTAGAGACAAATAGTATGTAACTAATTTTTCAAAGGGAATAATCATAAAAGGACTTGGATGATACATTTTTGATGTTGAGAAATCCAATATTATAACAATTTGTTAATCTTATTTCATAAGTAATATTTCTATGCAAATGGTTTTATGAGATAAGTAATCTTACAGGTGTTATGATGAAATTACTTTGAGGTTTAAGTATGAATTTATGATACAACATGTATATCTAGTTTTAATATTATTTTACTAATTATCTCATTTTATTATTGGGTAAGCGCACCAAGTTGGGGGGCCAAAAGGGGGTCTTAAGTGGATGCATTTTTCCGAAAAATAAAAAGCTTCAACTTGTATGAGTTTTTTTTGAAATAGTTACACTCAAAATTGGAAGATGTTGTAGAAATATGAATCATAGAATTTTGAGTCTAGTTTCTAAGATACTAAATTTTATTGAAAACGAATAAGTTTAAGTGGGTCAAATAACTAAAATACTAACAGGTTCTCATGTTTTTGTTAAAAAACATAATAAAGTGACTTTCGTGCCCCCAACCATTTTTTGAGAACCATTTAGTAGTTTTAAAAACCCTTTGCTAAAAAGATAGCTAGGAGCATCTTGTTTGTGTTAGAATTTTTTTATATTTTTTTAGTGAGTATTTTCTTTATGATTTTTCTAGTATAATTTTTTTATGTTTTGAAAAATAATAGAGCTCTGACCGTGCCCCCTTTAACTACCTCAAAAAAGATCAAAAATTAGTTTTTTTTTTTAATATGTCTAGAATTACACCTAGTTTGTGCCTAAAAACCTTTTATTCAATTTCGATGAGTCAAAAAAAGATACAAGAAAACAAAAACATGTTTAAACTTCAAAATATAGCTATAAAAAGGCATAGTTAGAAAATAAATAATATGCAAACCTTATATTTGTTATAAAAATTGGAAAATAATATTTATACAAAGAAGAAACTCTGCTTTATGTCGTGGTCTAATTTTTTTTAAACGAATCGATCATTTGATGTTGATTTATCATGGTGGAAGTTGGATTTTTGCATTTTTCTATAAAAACACACGGTTTGTTGTGTTTGTGTAGGTCCATGCCTTAGGCTTGGGGATCCAAACCAGATCGTAAGCCTTGAGGCATGTTTTGGGAAAGGGAAAAATAATAACACGTACGCATTATGATTTGTTTATATGTTTTGGTCCCCCCAACATCCCTTTCATCTCTTTCATGAGATTTCTGCATACATTCTATTTGGTCTATAGTTTTCTGTACATTCTTGCACGATTTTTTAGTAGTTAATTTTTTTCCCCTACCCCACTAGTTCATTTTTTTCTAATCATGGGCGATAACATTTGAGCTAAGGATAGAGGAAAGTCAAGAACAAGACACTAGAGCAATTATAAGAGATGAGAATAAAGAAATGGAAGAGAATGCAAAAAATTCATGTAGGGCAAGGTACATCTACTATATCAAATGCAGCTAATGTATTAGAAAATGGGGATGAAATACATAATGAAAATGTAGAGAATAATGATTTTGTAATGAATAATGATATTGAATTGAATGATAACGTTGGTATGGATGAAGAAATTGATATAAATCCAATTGTTGAACCTTTACCTGAGAATCCAAATGTTAACCCTGAAATTTGTATGAAAACACTAAATGAAGAAAGTAACCTTGTAAACGAATATTCACCTCTAAGAACACCTCCTTCTATTTTACAAAGAAAATCAATTCACTTAATTGAAATTGATGAAAACATTATAAAACTAATGCCTAAAAAAATGTTTGAAAGAAATGTGGGAAGAAAAGCTAGTGGAATTTGGAATAATTACTTTGAGAATTTGAATGACACATAAAGATGTCAATTATTTGTTACATTGATGAAATTAATTAAGATGAGACCTATAATGAATATCCTATGGTTAAGAACATTTGATGTTGTTGATCAAAATGCGTCAATTGTTAAAAACACACATAAAACATACCAAACTGTAGGTGGAAAAAGACACACCAAATATAGTAATGCTACACAGTGTGAACTTACTAATTGTATAGTAAGTGATAAAACAGTTAATAAACACTTGATTAGTAAAACAAACAGTGCTTTGAAGCTAAACAAAAAAACACTAATGAAAGCAATAGAGAGATGTAAACGTCTTGAGTTAGTCAATAACACTGACTATTGAGATTTCTCTAGAAGAATTCCACTGAAAGATAAGAATAAATATGATATTCTAAAATAATTAATTGTAAAATTTTGGAATGAGAACACAGGGGAGTCACCAAATATAAGAGATACAATAAAAATAAGAATAGGTTATGGTAATCTTGAATTATGTGCAAAAAATTTCTTAGATATGAATCAAACACAATTGTTCTCTAAGTTTGAGAATGAAAATCCATAAATTAACATTAGCCAAAGATTCTTTGAAATGACCAAACCCTTTTATGTGAAAATCAATCACTCACGTACCACTTTTTGTTGCAGGCATCATGTTGAATTCAATGCATTATGATGTTTTTTTGTCGAATATGTCCTATTTTACATACTGACATCATGTTGCAGGAGTGTGGATTACATGTCCCACCCAAGTATTCAAGAGAATTTATTCTGAAAATATTTTGTGAAAAATCAACTAAACAATTTTTTTTTTATAACAAAGCATTTTTGGATGGAATGTGAAATGTATGTGCTGACCTGCCAAATCTGAAAAATTGTATCCATGAAAAGAGTACAAATTCAATAGGAAAATAATTGGTTGGTTTCAACAAATATAAATCAGTGGCATATCAATTAAAAGATGAAAACTAGTCTAAAAGGTGTGAGCTTGTTACAAAACAATTACATGTATCAGAATATATGGTCAAATTCGAAGAGGAAAATTGTTATGAGTATGCAAGGCACACACATAGAGCTTGATGGTTGGATGAACAATTCAAGTTAAGAAATGACACATTCCCACTTGGTACTATTGTTTCAGTAGTTGAATTCATAAATAATTACACATTGTAGCCACAAATGGAGGTTCAGTCTCAATATTATAACTCAGTGTAAGTTGCTATTTTCGTGCATATAAAATTCATGCACTCTCTAGAAAGAACTGAAAAATATCAAAAAATATTAAGAGAGTATAATTTCTACATCAGTGATGATCAGAATTTTTTTACATAATATGTACAAGGGTATTTCCAGGAGTTTTATGTGAACTTGAATGAGAGGAACATTAGTTTCAATCAACATTACATTTGGTCAGACAACTACACATCACAATTCAAGAATGCATAGATGTTTTATTGGATAAGGAGGATGCACAAAGAAAAAAATGTACAACATATCTAGAGTTTTATTGAGGCAAAGCATGGGAAATGAGAGCATGATGGTGCAGGAGCATAGTGTAGGAGTGCTAATTGGCTATGAAGGAAAAATTGCAAAAAGTGGCATAAATTTTCATTGGAGTCGAGTTAGTACTTGAAATTTGACATGCACCTAAATGAGTTGATAATGTGGTGCCTGCTCAATCTTACCATTCATTATGAAAGCTTTTAAATTTGCAAATTTTCAGAAAATTGTCTTTTTTAGCGCTACAAGGACTAGTGAGGGTCAAAAAGGAAAATGATGAAAGATGGATTTGTGAAACTATTTTAATGGTTTGAGAAAAGTGTAAATAGGGGTTGTTAAGCATGTTAAAAAGAGTTTTCAGTCATGGTTCAATCTTTTATTGATTTTTGACATATTAGCTAGTATTTGCAAAACGTGAACTATTGAGAGAAGTAGATGAATGATAAGTCATTTTTTTGTCACCTCTAAGAATGGTTTTTTTTGGGTGATCTAAGTAGTGTTGCAGGGTGCCTGCATCAACATGATTTTTCCTAATCCACTTTGAGCATTTAAACTAAAATTGTAGGATTTAGCAAGGTTTTTGTTAAGAAGAAGTAAGACATTTTTGCAAGTTTTTGACAAGTTTTGAATAATTTCTTGATTCTATAGATCATTGAGGGATGGTTTGAATCAAGTGTTTGTTGATGTTTTGACATCACTTAAGAACCTCATACAAGTGGATGCTACATGCACACACAGTACAGTGGGACATGGTTAGTTAGCTTCAAGAGTAAAAATCAAAAAGGTGAGCTCTAAGGAGTTGTAGGAGTTGGAGTCTAGAAGATTTGGGGGAGCACCTTAGGGATGGAAAAAGTGAGCTTATGAAGCTTTGTCAAATTTTTTTTGGGTATCCTTAGATCCCTCTATATATGCTTGTTGCAAAAACATTGTCTTATAAATATCATAGTTGAAAATTTTGGTAAGATGAAACAGAATCCAACGGTGTTTAGAGCCTTATGAATCAATTATTGATGGTCCTAATGATTTTTTGAATGTGTTTTAATAGGGGAGAATACTAATAAGCATTACAGATCTTTGTAGTAGTGGGTAATTTGCATGACTTAAGATAAGAACCAATACAAAGAGACCAATAGAAAGAAGAAGCACATTTAAGGTAAATACACATATACACATTGATAAATCTGAATGAATAATTACTCATATTAGAAATTTTTATACACATGAAATTTATATCAATATTGAAATTTCCAAAGTTTCCAAAAAGGCCACATTATACATTAAAAGATTCCAGCTAGTATTAACAAAACCAATAAATTAAAAAATATTTCACAATGTCATATATTGTCATTTACACCACATCATTTAGTTTCATATAATCTTAATCTCAGAAATGTAAGGTCTCATACAAAAATATCGAGTTCCAAATAGTATTTTAACATAAAAATAAATATAAAAATGCAAATAGGTCTATAATGATTTCAGTTGCATATAATGCCATGTACAACTAGGCATACAAAAATGTCATAAACATATGGCATATACAATATAATATATCAATATATATATATATTTTGGTGGACCCAATTTATATATATATATCCTCACTATATATATATATATACTAGGAATCTGTATTCATCAAAATCTATCCCTCTCTTAGCCTTGCTTGTAGAAGATGTGTCGACACTAAAATTTTCCTCTGTAATTTTCTATTTTCATTAATGTATGTATTAGGAATATGATGTTGTTAAGTATAATTAGTAGTAGCGTCTGATAGAAGATAACGGCGCCGTCAGTACGGTGCCGCCAATAATGTGGAGTACGGTAACAGTCAAAGTACAATAGGAATGTTGTAAAAAAGTAAATATTTGTCGTAAGTGGTCCGGTAATGTTAAAAATGTCAAAGTTTGGGTAATTAGAGAAGTAGGGTCTACATGATTAGGAATTAGAAATATTATATTGTAAAGACAAGGAGTGAGGTCATAAATATTTTGTGTATTTTATTTGTAAAAAGTCTAAAAATGTGGAACCCATGTAAAATGATAAGGTTTATCTTATCTTAAAGATAAGCTTACATGTACAGATAAGAGTTAAGGTATGGAATATGATTCGTCAGAGTGGATTTCTTATCCTATCTTAGAGATAAGATGGATAAGCCTGGAAGTTCTATAAAATAGAGAGGCCACCCCCCTCATTTAGCATAGAAGAAGTAGTGAGAAAAATTGTTGTAGGAAGTGTGCAAAGGAAGCCATCAGTTAAAGGTGTGTTGAAGAAGAAGCCATTAAGAGGTGTAATTGTAAAGTTTTCTCCCATAGTCTTGGTGAAAGGCAAGTGAAGTGAAGTCAATAACACTTGAAGTACCTCATGGGTGAGATTGTAACATTTCATGTTAATATTATAATTTATTTTGATATTTCAGATTTGTCATCATTCTGTCTTATCATAGTCGATGGTATTCTTTGTGTTATGTTGTTGTTTTTTGTTCCAGATTACATCCACCAAACTAAAGGCTGTGCATTAGTAAATAATCATAGCACGAGGAGTTCCCGGTGAAGAATTATCATAGTGCCGGATTGGTGATGACATTTGGTTCCGTTGCCGGGACCATTCCTCGTTGGTGGATTTTCTGGAGAGATATTCCCACTTAGTCAAAAATCAATTGGAGGGTAACCTTGTTTTTACTGTGCATAGTAGTTACCATGGTAAAGTCATTTTTTACCATGAATAGTAGTTACCATGGTAAGTCATTTTTTGCCATGGAATAGTATTTTACCACAGTAAAGTCACTTTTTACCGTGAATAGTATTTTACCGCAGTAAACTTCACTTTTTTTACCGTGAATAGTATTTACCACAGTAACTTCACTTTTTTACTGTGAATAGTTTTTACCACAGTAAAGTCATTTTTTTACCGTAGTAAGTCAAGTTTTACCATAGTTTACCGTGGTCATTTCTATTTACTGTAGAAAGGTGTAAAGTCACTTCTAGTATAGTGATTCCAATTATTTGTGCACATAAGTCTTGTTGATTGTACTTTGTGGTTGGTATTTCACGGTGGTTACTTTTGAAAATGGGAAAGATTCCTTTTTTTCAGCTCAATCTAATGAAGATGCTTCTTCTTTCATTCAAGAGTTTAAACGATCTTGTATTTGTAATGGCCTTATAAGAAGGGAACAATGGACTGAATTTTTTCCTACCTTTTTGGATGGTTCAACACTTAGGTGGTTTGAAACACTAGGTGATAATGTGAAAAATTCATGGGATTTATTAACTGAAAGTTTTCTTGAAGAATTTGGTGAACAACAGAAATGTGCAGATCTCATGATCGAGATCACAAAGCTATCCCAAGGAGAGAAGGAGCAGATAAGGGATTATCATGCTCGTGTTCTAGAGCTAAGGAGGAAGCTCGATGCCCAAATCCGGAAGGAAGGACTAGCGGATGGGTTGATGAATGGCGTGGATAATCTCCTCTGTAAGCACTTCATTCTTGGGATGAAGCCAGAGATCAGACAATGAGTGAAGTATGACCGCCCAGCTACCATTGAACAAGCAAAGGAGATTGCAAAAAGGCAAGAAGAAAGCATGGAAGAGGAGCCCAAAGAAATTGTTGCTAAAGTAGAGCCTACACCAGCACCCTTGGTCCAGAATCCACAACCACTCCCGGTGAGCACAAATATTTCTCCTAGTACATCTACTGAGTATGAAGATCTGCTCAAAAAGATGGGTCAGTTAACTATTAATCTTCTTCAAGGAAAGGAATTTAGTTCTCAGGGAGGAGATATAGGTCTAAAAAGAAATATTTCTGAAGTTGTTTGTTATGGTTGTTATAAAAAGGGTCATTATAAGTATAATTGTCAAGATAGAGCTTCTACATCTGGTAAAGGAGATAATGATAAAGGAAAAGCACCTATGAATTCTTTTGATGTAGTAGATAAGAGCAGAAATAATGAAGTAGATGTGTTTGTAACAAAAAGAAAGAAAGAAAAATATAATCAAGATGGAAATGATCCTAAGAAGATGAAAGAAGAAACTAGTAAGAAACATAGGAGAAGAAAGTTGGGTGTGCAGGATTTTCTGATTTCACAGGGGCAAGGACCATACTCCATCTTGGAAGATCTATCCAAAAGGCCTGCAAATATTACATATGGTCAACTCTTGGCTATGTCTTCTGAGAAGAGGCGGGAGTTGCGAGGTGGACTCAATGCTCGAAGAAGGAAGGAGGTTGAGGTCCTTGTTTTGGAGGCAGAGGCAGATCCCTATGCTCCACAAGTTGAGGTATTATGTAATGGTATTTCAATTCATGATGTCTTAGTTGATGGAGGTGCTACATTTAATGTAATGACCAAGTCTGTAATGAATATGTTGGGTTTAAAAATTGATCGCCCTTCAACACTTATGTTAAGGTCATTAAATAAAGGAAAAACTAAATCAGAAGGTGTAGTTTCAAATGTGGCAATATCTGTTATGGGTGTGGTATGTGTGGTAGACTTTCAGGTGATGAAAAATGGTACTGTTGCGTACCCAATGCTGCTGGGAAGTCCATGGCTAAGGAGAGTTCATGCAAGAAACTACTGGAATGAAGGTTTCATGACATTTAGACGTGGTAGAGAGAGGGTGTAGATAAATGTGATCCCTTGACATCATAAGGCAGAACCTGTGGATTCAAGTGATGAAACTGATGATTGGACATCCTCTGATTACTCTAGTACTAGTGAAGTGGACATTGAAGATGAGGAAAGCGAGGTGGATGTTTCAGTCATGGATATCCTTCCAGTCACACCAACTCATGACCCCATAAAATTATCTGAAGAAGAAGTTGATGATCGTCTCCAACAAATAAAGATTGGTGATGCTGTGATGGAGAGTGAGAAGGAATCCTACCTCCAGCTCTTTCAAAGGTACATACACCTATTCACTTTTGATTATAAGGAACTCCGTCAATTAAGTTGTGTAGAACATTGTATTGAGTTGGTAGATGGTGCTAAGCCCATAAAGCAAATGCCATATAGAATGAATCCTAATTTTTCCAAGACTGTAAAAGAAGAAATAGATAAGTTGCTTGATGCAGGATTCATATTTGCTATGGAGAATTCAGAATGGGTTTTTCCCATTGATCTCTCAATAAAAAAGAATGGGAAGCTACGCATTTGTGTTGATTACAGGAAGCTCAATAAGGCAATAAAGAAGGATCGTTACCCTCTTCCATTTTCAGATCAGATCTTGGACGAAGTAGCTGGCCAGGAGTGCTATAGTTTTGCTGATGGATATAACGGCTACAACCAAGTTCGTATAGCAGAGAAAGATCAGCTGAAGACCACGTTCACGACTCCTTGGGGCATGTTTGCTTATAGAGTTATGCCTTTTGGGTTGTGTAATGCTCCAGCAACATTCCAACATTTGATGAATAGGGTGTTCGAACCCTACATTGGGACCTTCATCAGAGTATTTCTGGATGATTTTTGCATCTATGGGAGCAAGTTGGACCACCTGCACCAAATGGAGACAACATTTCGAAGGTTAGATGAAGCACAAGCCTCACTAAACCCTACAAAGTGTGTCTTTGGATGTTCTAAAGGTGTTTTGTTAGGGCATGTTGTATCCAGAGATGGTATTGGTACTGATCCTGATAAAGTTTCAAAAATCAAAGATTTACCATTTCCTCTTAATAGAAGTAAGTTGAGATCATTTTTAGGCCATGTGGGTTACTATAGAAGGTTCATCAAGAATTTCTCAAAGATTGCATAGCCACTAACCCAGTTCTTGAAGAAGGATGTTACTTATGAACCAGGAAATAAGGCACATGAAGCTTTTGGACAATTGAAGGAAGCCCTGGTGTCTTCACCTGTTTTGAAGAATCCAGATTGGAGCAAGCCATTCATTGTGTACACTGATGCCTCAGATGTAGCACTAGGAAGTACTTTGAGCCAAAAGGATGAAAATGGGAATGAACATCTAATTTACTTTGGGAGCAGACAAATGAGCAGTGCTGAGGTAAATTATACTGTAACTGAAAAAGAGGCTCTGGTATCATTTTTGCTGTAAAGAAGTTTAGAAATTACTTGCTAGGGAAAAAATTTCTAGTTGTAACAGATCATTAGGCTCTAAAATATATTGTAAATAAGCCTAACCCATCAGGGAGGATAGCAAGATGGATAATTTTGCTACAAGAGTTTGAATTTGATATTATAGATAGGCCAGGAAAGAAGCATGTCAATGCAGATGCACTCTCTCGAGCCTATGATGGTTTAGGATCATCTTGTGATGATGATGATTTCCCCGATGCAACATTGTTATCCCTTGACACAATCTCTAGTGAATACATAGATATTTGGAATTATCTGAATGAATTCAAGTTTCCTGATGGTGTCAATGCAAAGACTAAGAGAAAGATTACTCAAGCCAGTCGTCCATATTCTATTCTGCATGGAGTATTACTTCGAATAGGACCTGATGGACAGTACAAGAGGGCAGTTGGACGTGATCAAGGGAAGGAACTGCTAGAAGAATTCCACAATGGTACATGTGGAGGGCACTTCTCTGGACAACTTACAGCAGGAAGGATCTTGGATGCAGGTTATCACTGGCCCACTCTTTTTAAATATTGTTATAATTATTGTAAGACATGTGATATTTGTCAAACACATGGTAACTGTAAGACTTCATCAGCTCCATTATGTCCTATTCTTCCCCTTGGTCCCTTTGAAAAGTGGGGAATAGACATTGTAGGTCCACTTCCAACTACATCATGCCAAAATAAGTATATTGTAGTTGCCACAGATTATTTAACCAAGTGGGTTGAAGCTAGGCCATTGAAAACAAATTCCATGGATGAAGTGGCAAGGTTCATGTATGAACGCATTGTCACCAGATTTGGTTGCCCATTAGAAATTGTAACAGATCAAGGAAGCCACTTCATTAATAAGGTGGTAGAAGCCCTAGTCAATAAGTTTTCTATTAAGCACAGGAAGGCAACAACATACAAGCCAAGCACAAATGGACAGGTGGAACGAACAAATTTTGTGTTGTGTCAAATTCTAGCAAAAGATGCAGCGTTGCAGGTACATAAATGGGATAAAAGGATTCATGCAGCATTGTGGGCATATAGGGCAACATCAAAGTCAGCAATAGGATACTCCCCATTTCAGTTGGCCTATGACATTGATCCAGTTCTTCCTATTGAGTTTGATATTCCCACTGTGAGAGTTATGAAAAATGAAAGGATGGATGAAAGTGATTCAGTAAAAGAAAGGTTGGTACATCTTCATTTGCTGGAGGAAATGAGAGAAATAGCAAAGGATACAAGCCATAAGAAGAAAATGAAGCAGAAGGAATACTTTGATCAAAAGATCTGGTGGTCTCCATTTCATGTGAATGACTTGGTTCTAGTATATGATTCTAGATACAAAAAAAGAAGACAGAGAAAATTTCTTCCAAAATGGATGGGGCCCTACAAAATAGCAGCTGTGCATGAAAATGGTACGTACCGACTGGAGGAATTGGATGGCACTCCCATTACGAAATGGGTCAACCACGACAAGTTGAAGATTTTCTAAGCACCAGAATAGTCTACTCCGAGGACGGAGTAGAAGCTAGGAAGGGGGGAAGATGTCGACACTAAAATTTTCCTCCGTAATTTCTATTTCATTAATGTATGTATTAGGAATAGGATGTTGTTAAGTATAATTAGTAGTAGCGTCTGATAGAAGATAACGGCGCCATTAGTACGGTGCCGCCAATAATGTGGAGTATGGTAACAGTCAAAGTACAATAGGAATGTTGTAAAAAGTAAATATTTGTTGTAAGTGGTCCGGTAATGTTAAAATGTCAAAGTTTGGGTAATTAGAGAAGTAGGGTCTACATGATTAGGAATTAGAAATATTATATTGGTAATAAAGACAAGGAGTGGGGTCATAAATATTTTGTATATTTTATTTGTAAAAAGTCTAAAAATGTGGAACCCATGTAAAATGATAAGGTTTATCTTATCTTAACAGATAAGCTTACATGTACAGATAAGAGTTAAGGTATGGAATATGATTCGTCAGAGTGGATTTCTTATCCTATCTTAGAGATAAGATGGATAAGCCTGGAAGTTCTATAAATAGAGAGGCCACCCCCCTCATTTAGCATAGAAGGAAGTAGTGAGAAATATTGTAGGAAGTGTGCGAAGGAAGCCATCAGTTGAAAGGTGTGTTGAAGAAGCCATTAAGAGGTGTAATTGTAAAGTTTCTCCCATAGTCTTGGTGAAAGGCAAGTGAAGTCAATAACACTTGAAGTACCTCATGGGTGAGATTGTAACAGTTTCATGTTAATATTATAATTTATTTTGATATTTCAGATTTGTCATCATTCTGTCTTATCATAGTCGATGGTATTCTTGTGTTATGTTGTTGTTTTGTTTCCAGATTACATCCACCAAACTAAAGGCTGTGCATTAGTAAATAATCATAGCACGAGGAGTTCCCGGTGAAGAATTATCATAGTGCCGGATTGGTGATGACAGACCCTCCCTTAGACGTAGATGGAGATATGTGAGATGACTTTGGATCCTTGATGGCCTGACTATGAGTCCTCTTCCACTCAAAACTCGTCTGTAGTTGGACTTGGAAATGTAAACAATTTTTTTTTTTCAAAAATTAATATATAAGTTTTCAACATGTATATGACTATGCTAATGAAACTATTTACATTTACATGCACTTACCACAATCTCTCAGTCATGTTGAATTTACATCTCACACTTAGATGAATCCTTATGAGCTACTGGATCATGAATGGGGTATCAAAATGATGAGCTCGAGGAGTCTGTGCCCTTGAAGTAAAAAATGGAAGGGTTTGAACCCTACATACACATAAGATCACAAAATCAAACATCAAAATTAGCTTATAGAACTATATTAACAATATTTTTTGAATGCATATCAAACAAATTACGCCAACTAAGTACATGTATATGTAATGACAATATTTTAATTAATTTTATCAATATACAACTATTTTTTTACCATGCCACGTTTGTGAATCATATGAAAAAGGTTGTTACTTGTCAAAAGTAACTCCTGTGTATACACAATGCAGTCACGTTGATTATCTACATGATGCTGCAATGAAGGAAATTATTAAAATAATTTAACACAATATGAATTACACAAGCCATTTAACTAAAATACATGTAATTTGAACACCTCTGTGATTTATTGCGTAGATGAAATCACAACAACAACACCTTTCTCTACTCCTCGCAGAGATGGTGGTGTGTCTACTGAGGTCATCAAATTTATCAAACATATATCACATCAAGTTAGTTGAGAATATAACACACACACACACACACACACACACACACACACACACACAAGAACATACATATATTTGAGTTCAAAATTTATATATATTTTCATACATGAAAATTTTACACAATTAACATTCTAAATTACCTCTGTGAATGTATACATAGGCACGATACTTGTAGCCTATGGTCGGGATGATGACATCCCTCATGTGCAATGTAATACCAATACATACATGTACAAATAAAATTATTTAAATTTTTTTACATATATAAGTAAATCAAGTACTCAGATCTCTTTGTAACATACATAATAAAAAATAAGAAATACCTAGGAAGGACTTGTCACCGATGTTTGGAATCCAAATGTATCACTCAAAAAGGTGTCTGACATAGCTACATTATCATGTGTATCACCAGCGATAACTCCACCAACACCAGTATGCATGAAAGTATCATCCTCCTCAAGCCCAAAACATATGCTACCACATGACGTGTAAAGATGTGGTCTTATGCTACTACTGCCTGGAGGAATACTTTGTGTACCTCCACGAACATCTGTATCAAAAATATCCCTCGTATGTCAGACAAGGGTATCAGATAGCGCTTGAAGCGCGTGTAGTATATCAATCTCTACTATCTCCTTCACTATTGGAGGGAAAGTCTCAGGATGAGGGGGATTTTGTGTGGGAACTCTACCCTGTTGAATAGGTGAACGTTTTGCACCTGGTCTATCCTATGCAAAGCCTTTTCCTTGGCTTTGAAAATCATGGAAATCAAAATAGTTTAGGATCTCATTGAGGATAAACTTGCAATAGAGTTTCCTTAAGAAGTATAGTGGAACCTCGTTGTTATTGCAAGGTGGAAAATCAAACACCATCTACCATCGGTCCCATTTTTTTTTATCAAATCAATATTGCACCAGTGGATTGGAAACTGTTTGCATGACAACGAGATATGAAAATTGGTTCGAGGGTTCGTGAATAAGGCACATATAAGGTCTTTTGTAATTTATTTTTTCTTTACACCCGCATATGACAATTTGTTGGCGTAATATTCCCTACAATGCTCTCTATAATATGTCCAATGATCACTTTAATGTTGCATCAAATTGAGCCACTAATGCCTCCAATATGTTTGCAAGAGACACACGGTGGGGGTTTATAGAATGGGAATCCCTCATTTTTTTAATTAATTCCTCAATTTCAATTCTTATTTTCCACTGTATGGGCTGCTAAATCGTCCTACACTACCCAGGCGATGTTCAGTAACTGTAGGAGGGCTAAGAAGGGTTCACAGGAATTACAGGATGTGGTTGTGGTTGAGGTGGAACTGTAACAATAAAAAAAACATGTATTCAATTCAAATTGTACTATATAATTACCAAATTTCAATACAATTTAGAGAAAACAATTTTTTTCTACCTCATCTCCGTGACACCATTATCAATTCCAATATTTGATGTAATTTGTAGATGATCATTTGAGCTGATCTAGTACAATAGAAAATGTGACTGTAATGGTTTGTTGTCAAAATCACGCTTAGGGGAAATAGAAATGAGGGAGGGACTTAGGATTTTTTTTTATAGTTTCAAAAAAACACGTACGCCTATGCATTTTAGGTTCGTGAATCACCAAGCCTAAGAAAACATAATGCGTATGCATTATTTCAAAATACATACATGTTTTTTCTCATTTTCACTTTTGTGTCCACTATTTGGTCCCTTAGATTGGTGCACTTACCTTGAGATATAATACATATACATCGGACCATCCAAGATATTAACAAAAATATACGTGTGTCTCCTTTTTCGGCACATAAACGATCATCCCAAGCCTACCATCCTACACTTATTTCACCCCACTTTCATTTGTTCTAAAATATGTCATCCAACACAGTTACTGTCCTACCCCACAACCATACCAACACCTTTGTCATCCTGCTTCCATACTTCTATCGTCCAACCCCTCATCCGTATTTCACCTTTGCATCATGCTCCTTTGTTTTTACCCGTCTAACCATTGTCATCTAATCCCCTACCTTCCAATCCCTCACATGTCCTACCCTATGCTATGTAGCCCTTTATCACCTAACCCTCTATCGTGAAGGCTTGTAACGTCCAAACCTATAGCCATCTATCAACAATCAATATTTGTGACATATCCATGGATTCTGGAAAAAAATATAAGAAGGATGTTGCAAGTTAAAAAAAGAGTAAGACAACATTATTTGGTTATTTTGGCTAGTCATAAAAAATGAAATTAGTGTCAAGATCTACACAAAATATAGGTATTTACTATCTAATAATTTACAAAATTTTAATCATATATTTTCCATACTATTTTTTTCCTTGTACTCTTGTTCAATAAATTGTACTCCTGTTTATTAAATTGTCTGTTTACTCTTTATACTCTTATTTATTTAGTTTTATTAATCATATAAATAATTACTGCTATATTTCTGTAGCACTTATTTATGTAGACATTTCTCAAACACGTTTAGAAACTAATGTATTTTGAGATAATCTTATTAATGAAAACATTTGTTCCCTTGATGACATTAAATGATCAATATACTATAGTTATGATAACTATATTGAAATAGGATAAGACACATAAAATGCTCATCTAACACCAACCTTGGATGAAGCTTCTACTCCCAATATCTATTTCTATACATGACGATCAGGATATTCCTGATGAGAACATACTTACAAAAGACTTAGAGGGCACAAATTGAAGAAAGTAATACAAAATCTATGAGAAGAAAGAGGAGTAACTGGACAATAGGAAGGAATTTCAAGTTCGAAACGTGCAGCCAAATATCCCTTTATCCAACCTATGGAGCCAAAAAATGGTAATGATATTCTAACTCAATGTCGATGTAAAATATGTAGTTGGAAATGGGAAAGATCATACAATGCAACTCAAATTAGGACACTATTGAAAAACATTGCAAGAAAATATATATTTCACAAAATTAGAAGGATGAGCACATAGTAAGGAATCATAACTGGAAAAATGCAAAAATTATTACTTGCATGTAAAGTACATAGTTTATGGGAGGACTGGGTATAAAAGATATTGAGAAAATGAATGAGGCCCTCATTGCTAAAATGGGGCTGGAGAATTTTGTTTGAGAAACAACCCTAGATTGATTTAATCAAAGCAAAATACCTAAATAATCAAAACTATGTACTCTTTCCTGCAAGATGAGCACCTCCCATATGGTTCCATCTTTTGGAACAATCTGGTTAAGAGTGTTTCGCTCGGAATGTTTCGGCTTCTGGGAATAGAGTTGTTTCTATCCTTTCATTCCTTTTAGAAACAGATGAGATTAGGGTTAGGAGGAATACCTGTTGAATGTCGAGATGGTGTGCGCGTACCGTAGAGAAAGATCAGGCTGACTGCGGAGAACTCCTTTTTGTCTTGGAAGGACTACCTGCAAATAAGAACACAAGACCACAAGATTTTGATTAAACAATAAATGAGGAAACTGCCTTGGGCCCAGGAAATATAAAACTTCCCTTCGAAGGTGGTCAGTTCCCCTGCTAATATGAATTAACACAAAAGACTGCAAAATATCAATTAAATTATTTTGTTTAAACTGGGTAGGGGGAAAGGCTGGTTTTCTGGTTTTGATCAGAGGAATCGATGGCGGTTATTGATGACCGACCCGGTTACTATAACCCTAGTATGGGTTATAGGATCTTCTTGGTACAGATGTGGTGTTTGTAATAGGCTGGCTTTTTTGGATGGTATTAAGAAATGGGGTGATTAGGAGTGAAAGAATGACATTTAGATGCAATGGCACGTTGGTAGTGGATTCAGAAATTGGATTTAGGAGGACTGAGATTCAAGAAACACAAGAAATGTTATGACAAAAGGACATGTAAGATCTGACTTACTGGTTTTGACCGAGATGCAAGTTGATCTCCTTGGTTGCAAACACTTCTGGTTTCTTTACTCGTCTCTCTGCTCTGTCAAGTGAAGATCTGGACTCTGTTCCTCGCTCGCAATGCTCTCTGTTGATCCAGAAATCCTTTTACATTGATCTCCCAAAATGAAATTCCGATCCGTTGTTTTTGGTTGGGGAGCCCATTTACAGGGAACCGATGGCGGTTGCGTAACCGACGGCGGTCGAGTAGGAACCGACATCGGTAAGGAAAAAGTAGGCTATTTTTACTAAAATAGCCCACCTTCCCTGCTTTTCTCCCGAGAGATCAGTTGCGGGCTTGGTCAAGTGGCTAGAAGGTCAGATTTTGGTGCGAGTAAGGAGGCATTAGTTATGGATGTGAGTCTAGACCAAGTCATGGGTCTTAATTAGGTTAGTTTAGGGTTAGGGCTAGGTCATGATGAGGTGGCAAAGTGAGGTGGCGGGTAAGGTGATGTGGATTTATCAATTACAAGGTAATTAATAAATAATTGTGTAAAGTCTAGGTAATGAGGTTAGGTTGCGAAATGGGATGCGGGTCACAAGGGGTCGTGAGACACGAATTTGGTGTCTACATTAGCTCCTTATTGTCGTGTAGCTTGTTCTGTAAAGCTGCGCGGACAATAATATGAAGTGGTTTCTCATGTTAAGGATATAGGTAATCCCCCTCAAATCTATCACAGATTGAGTGAACGGGAAATCAGGGATAGGGTTGATAAAGGGTATATGTGGTAGAGAGGATGGTAAGGTGGTGGGGTAGGTCCAAGGAAGCAGACGCATGTTGAAATGTAATAGTACGACTAGGGTACATGATTTGACTAGCAAACCAGCAATGTATAGGCAAAGGTCGATAGTTTATCCAAACAAGGGTGATATAATCCTGGTATCCAAGGCATAGGAAGTAGCTCCAGGGTATATAACAGGTAAGGTACCGGAACATTTAGGCATGTTCGGCAGTACCAAAAGGTTGGTTTGGTTGAGATAAACGTCACGGTCTAGGTCTGGGCAAAGCTGGTCGACAGATCAAGTCAAGGACCCTAATCATGCTAAAACACGAACAGGTGAGCTCGATTGAACACAAGGTACATGATGGATGTATAAAATAAAACGTTGATTGTGGGTATGGTATGGAAGTGATACGGCCTTGGGTCAGGCCAAGTGGTTGGGTGGTGGCCCTGGGTCAGGTTAGGTGGGTAGGTTGAGGCCTTGGGTCGGGTCAAATTGTTATGGCGAGGCCTTGGGTCGGGCCAATTGGTAGGTTGAGGCCTTGGGTCGGGCCAAATAGGTAGGGTGAGGCCTTGGGTCGGGCCAATTGGTAGGTTGAGGCCTTGGGTCGGGCCAATTGGTAGGTTGAGGCCTTGGGTTGGGCCAAATAGGTAGGGCGAGGCCTTGGGTCGAGCCAATTG